>SJOL01002335.1:952238-968540 GCA_004794785.1 Opisthorchis felineus | reverse complement strand
TAATTGTCACCTGATCGACGAAGTGTCTTTCGTTGGTGATGACCAAATCCCGGAGGGATGGTTGTTGGCCTGCGCGGTATCTGGTGGGCGCAACGACATGTTGAGTCCAAGCGCTCTGTTGAAAGACTTTGGTCACCGCCACTGAGAAAGGTACACTTGATCCGACGCGCTGGGGCTCCATTCAGGAGGCCTTTGGAGCATTGAAGTCACCTACCAGCAAGAGATGAGTGAAGTAGTAGCTGGAGGAGAGTTGCTCAGGTGTTTGTATGAGGAATTGGTCGTCTTTAGGAGGACTCGAGAGGCAACCGACAAGGGGAGAATCAGACCCGCGCAGAGGGATTTGAATCCACAGTGCATCACAAAAAGGTGCAGGAGTGGTATCAGAGAGGACAATCGGGATGGGCAGGGCCGCTTATAGGTACAAAGCAACCTCTCCAGCCGTCCCTCACCGTTGACTCCGTTGACTCATTCTTCGGTTGCATCTCGAACGTGTCAAGGGGAATATATAACGGTAGATTCGTTTTTTGATTATATTGGGTCGCACGCAATACCGAACTTGATTGGCATGCCGAATCCACACCGGTTCGCCAACCTCTACTTCATTAAGAACGGTCCCTCTTCGTCGCAATATTATTCCCGAAAATCAGCGATTCGCTGAATAGTCTATGACAAAACCAGAGTCTTCACGGCTAAAAATACGTCCAGTGCGACATTTGCCGTTGAAGTTTTTTGATTGGTTTTCATCACCTGTCTCCGGTTTTCCGAGGACGCAGTGCATCAAACAATGCCTTCACTTTCTTCCCAAATATTACCTCGGCTAAAGACTTCCCATTTGGTGTATATGGGTTTGGGGACGTCCGGTAGTTGATCAGACAAGCATCAATGTCATCGACAGTTGGTCCCTCCCATCGAGATTTCAACGCGGCTCGTTTAAGTGTATTCACAAATCTCCCGGCTTGTCTTATTGATTGAGGATGGTACGGTGGTGATCAGATGTACGACAGCGTGTCTCAAATACAGAAATCATGGAAAAGCTCTGAGATGGACTGCGTACCATTGTGCGCTGCCATTGTGTCAGGCAACCTGAAACAGCTGAATTGCTTCTGCAGTCTAGTTATGGTAGCTTCAGTAGATATCTTGTGCATGCAAATGGCTTCTAACCACTTTGTTAAAGCTTATGCAATTATCGGCTAATACAGATTACCGATTGGACCTGCAAAGTCCATTTGTAGCCGTAGCCGTGGCGAGTCAGGCATCAGCCAATCGTGTGGTTTACATTGTGGAGGATTCTTGTCACCTTGAATGCATTGAGGACAAGTTCGACACTACTCTTCCAAAGCCCTATCCGTGCCGTGCCAATAAACGTAGCTTTTGGCCAATTATTTCATTCGGCTAACTCCTGGGTGGCCATTGTGGAACTGTCTGATTACTCTGTCGGAGTACCCCTGGTACAATCACCCCCTCAGCAAACATTAAGCAACCATCGACTCTTGATAGTACCTTCTGACGATTAGCGTACTGACAAACCTTTGGGTTGATGTTCCTTCTGGGTCAGCCATGTCGAACGATTTTCACGACTTCCTGCAGCACAATTCTTTGATTCTTTCAAAAGACCGTTGACACTCTGCGCCCCATGTCCATTTGGCATCTTTAGTCAACAGTCCAATAAGTGGGACCCTTGTGCGATGGAGTTCCGGCAAGAATGACGAACCAGACCCAGAAAAGAACGTAAAGTCGGCACGTCGGATGGCTGCAGTATCGCTCTGATTGCTGATACATTGTCAGGATTAAGCCGTCGGATAGAATGGTCAATAATAAAATCAAGGTATCTGATTTTCGACATGGTGACGATACAGTTTTCAGGGCGGACTCGGAAGCCATACTCACCATTGCGTGCGAGGACTTTATCCAGCTTGGCATAGTAGTCTTGTTCATCTGACCCGGTTACGAAAATGTCATCCAAGTAAGCCGTGGCACCTGATATATTGGCCAACGTTGTGTCCATGAGCTGCTGAAAAATAGTGGGAGCAGTATTCACTCCAAAAGGAAGACGGTTATGTTGAAACAGTCCTTTGTGGGCATTAATGGTCAGCAGCTACGTAGACTCAGGTGCGACTGGAGCTAGTAGGTAGGCGTCTGCCAAATCAGGTTTGGCGAAGCATTTACCCCCGTTTAGTTTTGCGAACAAGTCTTCAGGCACTGGTAGAGGTTACTGGTGTACCTCCAGCACAGCATTTAACCCTGTTGATAAATCGGCACACAGCATGATGGACTTGGTTACCTTTCGAACAGCGACAATGGATGCCGCACAAGCTGAGTAATTAACCTGCTTTATTACACCAGCTGCTTGGGGTCTATTCACTTTTTAATCTACGAGAGTCGTTACTGTGTGGGGGATCGGGCCTTTTGGCCGGAAACAGATTGCGATCCTGGCTTTAGCTTTAGAAAAGCGGTGAATTTAGTGCACAGAACGAGGCCGTCAGCAAAACCCGCTCAAGTGCTCCTTCTAAAACTAGTCAGGCAGTTTTTATATTGTATTCGGTTTCGTCGCCTGTGTTTTGTAACATACATTATTGGGTAGTCCGTCCAGAAGGTTAAGCTTGTCAATCAAATCTAATCCTAACAAATCCAGACCAGTATGATAGGAAACATGACAAATGCCACTAACAATGATATCTCCGGAAGAAACAGAACAACTGAACCCACCAGAGTTTCAGTAACGGGCCGGATGCGCCGAGTGCAACTTGTTTGGTTTTGGTTAATGCCGGACCACCGAGAAGTTTCCACGTTCTTTTTGAGATGACAGTGACGTCCGATGGCGTGTCTGCTGGGGACGAACAGGCGTGCCGTTAATTTGCACTGATGCACATGTTCTTCTGTTGGCATGTGAGCTTTGATGAGTGGTTAGAATAACGCGAGCCCTGCAAAGCTCTGAATTGTAAGATCTATTTCGGAAATGCGTCTTGGGTGCTTGCCTTTGCTTACCGTGACGCCGATCCTCCCTGTGTCCAATATGGGAACATCTGCTACAACGGTGTCCTCTGAACAGACAGAAGTTGATGAAATGCCACTCACCACATTTCCAGCATGCCGAAGGTGGTTTCTTCTCACCATGACAAACAGTATGCTTCCGAATCACATCAACAGCATTGCAGGGACCATTTCCTTGTAGCTTGGCAGTATCCTGCTTCAAGTTCACCCGCCGTTGGCATTCAGACGTATTTTTCTGTAACGTCACATTTGGATTCTGCTTAATCTTGCCGGGAATTCTTGTTCTTATATCGGCATACAGATATAAGACATTTGAATTCATCCCCTGTCATGTCTTGGAGTTTGAAGCGTCCGCACTCCTTGTTGACTTTGCTTGCGCACGTAACTCAGTCTTCGGCAGCATTTTTGCTCAAATTCATAAAGTGTTATCTAAGGTGGAACCAAGAAGTTGTTCACCAAATACTGACCATAAAGTGGAAACGGCTTCATCGAAAGTCAGCTCACTTGGTTTTCTTGGCCAAATGTATTTTGCAAAACGTTCACATTCGGTAACTCCGATTTCCCCCTCCAATTGTCTTTCTTTCCAGGTATGTTCTCCGTTTTCCAGATCCACTTTGAAAAAGTCTTCATTTTTGCTGAGCCATAAATCAAAAGAAATACATGAGATCGGACAGAAGTGGAATTCGGGAATCGTGTTGGGCATTGTGTCGATCACTGAAGCGGACGGCTCATTACTCTGGCTTAGCGGCTTCTGCAGTGACAATTTTTCAGTCAGCGTCTCGATGGGCCTTAATTGCGCACGCTCAAACTATTGCTGCTGCTGTTTGAGAAGAGACTGCACCTGTTAAAATGGAATCACCACTGTGAACACCCATCTGCCAGTGTTGTGTCGTAGGTGGGCGTCTATTGGTTACGCCTGAAGTGGATCCGCCAGACTACGCCGTAAGGAGAAGACAGAGAACGCTGAATACAGCTGTATTGCCAGGACGAACATACAGTTCTTCTGCATGGATATACAGGATGGCCAAATGACCAATTATGGTTATTCGCTTGCTGATTCTTTCCAGCCAATGGCGACGTTCCTGCCGTGAACATTTTCCCACCCCAATGCTGGGCGCATGCTGCTAAGCCATGTTTGGTAAGCTCCGCCGGTTCACCTGCTATCCCGAACGTATTGGATTGATAGTGACCTTGAGGACGCGTCTTCGTCGGCACAGGTGCCCTTTCATGTCTGGACGCGTCCCAACATTATCCGTCATTTCTTCTCGAGCACTGAAGGTGGCACGGAATCCCTGATCCTACCTTCATTCTACCCACTTAACTTGTTCACATTTAGTCTGGTCAAGCTCATCATTTCCATAGGCTACATCGGAGCCACTTTGGTCTGCGTTTAACGCTCATTCTGTACAAATGCGTCCGACGCGCCGCGTCCTATCTACACAATCTTAGTATAATTTTTTCATAGACCCATTAGCATGAGCTTAAACTTCAACCACCGTGAAATTACCAACGTCTCCATCTGAACAGGGAATTGGCACAAAAACACAAGAACCCCACAGAGGGGTGGTATAACTCCCTAAATCCAGGGAGTTGTTTTCAAGTGTCCGTGACTGTACTAGTTGACAAGTACGCCGTGATTGACTACACTTTCGAGGGCGAACTATGGACCAGTTTGACCACAACATTGAGCATGCAACTCGTACTGAAATGTCTGTCGCATTAGTCATTAGCTCAGCTGGCTCACAGGATATTGTGTGACAAACGTTTGCCGTAATCTACCAGTCGAGATATGTAGTTATTAGAAACGGAGGCTTCTGACGATATGAAAAACGTGGTTTCTTAAGAAGTTGGTATAAGTGCACGTTAGATGCGATGCGTTTAACTTCTGGTGGCCGCCTGGTTACATGGCTACATGAACACCTAAGCCACCGTTCACGAAAGCATTGATATTGGGAAAAGCTACATAACGCATTGTTGCGACCGTCATTAATTACAGATCAGGGCGGAATCGCACATTCTGTGGAAATTTCTGGAATGATTATCTCTGGACAGTTGAGTGATGTGTTGATGTGTTCTGACGAATACCTACACAGTCACGATTGCAGAAAAGTTAATCTGCGCCCGTTTGGCACCTTAAATTCATTTTGGTCATTTATTTCTCCCGCTTTGAATTGGCGAAATTTAGCCGTGCGCTATCCGGAGTCCAGTGGAGTGTAATCGGAAGCCACAGCACACGAGTCAATACAAACGAATTATTTTCTCGCATCCTTCCACGATCAGCTGCTTTTCTGAATGGAGTGTTGACTTCATTAAGTCCGAAACACGATGCATGCCAGACCTGTCGACAAACTTTGATGCGTTTCGTACACCAAACACTACCGTGCACATGATCATTGCATGTATGCAAATACCGTGTGCCCATAGTTGTTACGTTTACCTACTACATGTTCGTATGTGATGAAAATTCGACAGGATACTGCTCATTGCCCACTTGTTGACATTTCATGCACATACATTAGGTTTTGTTTAGGGCATAAGTGAGTTCCTCGAAAGTGAGTTAGTGGAAAACATGGATGCGTCGGTTTTCCATAGCAATAAAAAGGTGAAAACCGTCTTAAACTCTGCTGCACTAGCATTGGGGCAGAATTACAATCACGGCATGTATCCCGACTGGTCGCAACGGGCTCCAGTTGTAGTTTTAGGGTCTTTGACTGATCGCTCGGTGCGACCCATCCATAAACACCTCAAATTCCACAAATTCATTTGGTGCGAAAATAGCGGAATTGGTCATTGTTGTCACATTTTGTGAATGCGTGGAGCATGAACTTTAACAGCGCACAATATACTAAAGTGCAACTGCACATAAATGTTGGTATCCTGAAAGAGTTGTCTGCTGAAACTCATGGATTATGCTAGCCCTTTCCGAAAACCTGTCTCCGTATATGTACAAGACAACGTGTTTTCCAGTTTCATTGATGTGGCGTTGAATCGGCAGAAGTATACGCAAAAGTATAGCGATTATTCAGGTTAAGGATCTTTGGACCAGTAGTAAAATGAAAACCGAAGTGAGCTGACTATTGTTTTCCTCAACGTCTCAAAAAACCGTAGGATCGCATGCAGAGAGGAATTTGTATTTGCGTGCAAAAACGTATGAATTCGATTATGTTACAGAAGTATTCAGCAGGATCTCGGCTTAAATCCCACTTTTTGCTGTTCTTGATCAAACATAGTTATGAAGTGCTCCAGGAAAGCCATTCCAAGTACCATGCGTTCAGTAGTAATACGTGGATCTGGAACAATTGAGCTGAAACAGCGTGTCTGTCCGTGCACCTCCTCCTAGTGGGAGATATTAAAGTGGTGGTTACATGTTTGTATGGTCTCTAGATTAACGGTAAACTGCCTGTTTCTATCTGGTAGCAAAGTAACCTAGCTAATGTAAGTAAAGTTCTAGGGTGGCTGCGAAATTCCTAAAAAAAACTGGCAATCCTATTCAATAAATCACTAGTGTGCGAGCTTGTTTATTTGTTTGAATGTTCTTATGGCCTAATGAGTTGCTTCCAGCCTCACCGTAAAGCTTTCCACGAGAAAAGTAAATAGGCCTGTACGCAAAAATATCGAACCATTTCAAACCAAACTGGACAATATTAGGCCACAAAGCTCTTCACCCAATCAGTCTGCTTGCTCCGTAATCACAACATGCGATATGTTCCACAGAACGGCTCCACTTACTTTTTGAATATATTGCAGGGGTGTTAGGCTCAGGTTGAACTCTCGAAAGCTGATGGTGAGAGATGGCAGCTCATCCAACCGGTTACAGTCAACAAAGTACAAATTCCCAGACAGTGTTGCTCCTAATAAAGTGTTAATTAGACTTGCACGATCCGCACTGGCCCTGTTTGAAAAAGTGGTGCTGTCCAGCGTTGCAGTGAAGACTTTCCAGGAAATTCGTTGTGTTGACGTACTGAGGCTATGGTTGAGAGAAAAATGTGTTTCATTTTAACAATAAGGCACTGACAAATTACTCACCCGCGTACCTCGAGCTTCCAGCCAGCGCGAACAACATCTGCAGGCACCATTTGAAACTCTCCTGGGTTGATTGTATTATGTGACCCAAAAACAATTCGGGCGTCCGGTTCAAATTGGTTGCGATGAGTGACACTCAGAAAAGAATATAAAACGGTGGGTTTATTGCATTACGAATAAAAGACTAAGATAAACTGCCGAAGAGCCGCTATTCATCTTTAAAGTAGCTGTACGATTTATGTCACATACCATACACAAAATAGAGTGAATCTCCTGTAGTCTATCATCTGATTTGCTGACATAACGCCGACAACGTCGAAATTAGTTATCCTCCGTTCAGTATCTGGGTGCCCCAAACCCAGATAGCCATCACCTAATTCAGGAATTCTTGCGCGTTGATTGTAGGAACGAATCATGGAAAATGTCAGTCGACCAACTGGATATCTGTCAAGCTATTTAAAACCACGCTCAATAAAGTAAAATAAAACCTACCTGAAAAAAATCTTTTACACCTGTTGTGACTATATCTCTCAGGCTGAGTGAGGGCGAAGCAGTTTCGGCTGTTGCTGAATGTCGCCTACTGTATCTTCTTTTTTCGGCCCAGTCGGGATGCTGTGCATTTGAAGATATGACCATAGTGACATCTAAAGTCGTATCAACAACGACGCAAAAGTTTTGGGCAGGTGTACCAAGTGATATTTGTGCAAGTAGGCCACCCTTCGAAAGTTGAAGAAAGAATAATGCAGAGACGTACTCTCTCTGTCATGGAGAGGTCCGCATAAACAATATCGCGCTTCTCACGAAATCGCCCTTTGTTGCGGTAGTAGAGATCTATCCTATTGTAAAGTTATTAGGGCAAGTCAGCCCAAATATCGAACTTACTCGAAGGGTTGGATGGTCAGAGCAAACAAAGCTGCCGAAACCCATGTTACGCTCTTCATCCGAAAGTTTCGGAACACTTACTGATGTAGAATCGGTGGCTCTTCGGTTTTATTCTAATGGGTACTAGTGTGTCCCTAACAGGCAACCAATCTCAGAAGAGCTTGGACACTCGTCATGATTGACCAATCACCCATCTAGTGTTTGCTTGCACATACCTCATCCAGTCAACGGCATGCACCGTTATTGTTACTCCGTTGGATAAGCTTTTCTACTGTCAATGAGCCTGAACCAGATTCTGTCTCACACAGGGAAACACCACATGTGGCTCTACCATGGCGCCACAAATTCGTGGTTAATATCGCAGGTGAAAGGAATAAACTAGCGCAGTATCATTCTGATCCGTATTGACCGAATTCTTCTGTGCCTGCCAACCAAAGCTAGACCACTTTGCGCCACATCCAGCAATCATGCTAAGATGACCACCACTTAGTACCTTTCACTCTGCAGTTGCTGTCTACAGTCATGCGTTGCGATTTCATTAGCCTACCTAACACTTCTGTTCAAGAACATAAATTACTATTATGTTTTTCAAACCCAATAAGTTGTTAGTTACCATAATCCTGAGAGAGACATTGAAATGCGAAAAGTGATGTCGTGCCCCTGTTTTTGATGCTTCGTTTTCTTTAGAGATCACTGTTCCAAAGCCACCAAAGAGCCTTCGGTCACGTGACGTCTGATCACAGAACAACTGTGCTCACTGCATAAGCGAAAACGCAGTCGATGTTCTCCAATGTTTCCGTATGTCTTCATTTCTACGGTGACCTGCTGACGAAACGTCAGTCCCTGCTTTTCCTTGCGTTTCATATACGGGACAGATTAATTGTGTGACTAAGCAAAGTGTATTCAGGATAGCTTGTGGTACTCACCCCATGTGGTGCGGACCGCCACCGAGGATTTTCAGTTATTCGCAAAGATATGGTCAGAGTAGCCAGGCAAAATTATATGTAGACCCAGCGCGCATATAGGTGTGCTACTGACAGGCGAATCGAACAGTTTGCCACAGTGTAGACAAAATCCGGTGGCCACTTGTGAACAGGTGATCCTACATCTGTGGAATGCCTGGCCACTAAAGCGATCAAACTCGCCACACCTGGCCACCTGCCAACAACAACGGTTTAGATTAGTTTTCTATTCCCGAGTTGGTTGTTATCAGTACTGTGACACAGGCGACGATACAAACCACGTTTGATATAGAGGTAAGGAAAGAGCTACGCAGAAGCAATGCAAGTGCAGGGGATCACTGAAAGAGAGGATTTACGAAGCCGAATGCAAACCGTGTGCGCTAGCCGTGAGGGCGCTAGGTGGATGCCGACCAAACATTGATGGCTTGCCATTGCAGTCAACGCGTCTAGGCAACAGGTCGCCGCAGAACGAAATCCTGGTTAACAAGACACAAAGCAGACACTTTCGGGAGTGAAGTTTCTCAAGAGCGTGTTGGCCCTAAAGCGGTGAAAACTGATGATAAAAAATGGCTCACTGAAGCTTGAGGGTACCCAAGCGCTACTATGAGCAAATGACGTGTTCAAATGCTTCCGTCTTTTACTATTCCAACAGTACAGCCTGTGGTCGGGTAATCTGAACCGTTCATAGACAGTAAAGATCCGTTTGGCTTCTGCCTGATAATGAAGTATGGAAACTTACCCTCATCCGTACACTTTTGTCGTCAAAACCCACGTCAGTTGCCGCTACATCCAAGAAAGTCTATAAACAGGCTCATGAGGTGCTTTGAAAGGGCATAAACGACAAATTCAGTGGTGCGTATAACCCCCGCTTGTACTTTTAGAGAAAAGCAAACGGGAAATGCTGACATTGTGTGGATTTTGGCATTAGAATTAGCTGACCGTGAATAGGGTTATGGCCGTCATTTTGGCTGCAGGGATTTTTGGTTCGCTCCGGCAGTCCCGATGTTTCACGGTGGTCAAGTCTAGGGACCAAGAGAATACGACATTTACGGTTAAAAGCTTCCAATATTACCTTAGACAAATGCCGTTTGGCAAACTACTGGAGATGACAAATGATCCTAACGGATCAGAGGCCGTGCTTTGACGGTGAAGAGATAAGTAGTTGCTTGCAGAATCCGGGCATCAAGCGGCTAAGTACGGCACTCTGCCACTTGCAAACAATCGGGCAAAGCAAACGCATTAACCGAACAATTATGAAGTGGATTGTGGCCAAACGAGGCGACTGGGAAGTGAACTTGTCGACGGTGTTGTTGGCACACCATGCGTTGGTCCAATCAACCAGGGGCAATTTTCCATTCATGTCGATGTACGGTTCACATCAACATTTTCCAACTGATATAAAAAACTGGGTTATTACAAAGAACAAGCCTGTCTATAGAGAAGCGGGAAAGAGAAATCGCGGGGCTCAAGAAAATTCGACCGCCGTTCACGAAAGGGCGATATTATTAATGGTGTTATTATCACACTGAACGTCAATCCAGTCAGCCATAGGCACGTCCCTAATACTGTCACGCACATAACTTGAACAGAGAAATAGCCAGCACGTATACATTGAACCTTACCATGGTGTGAATTTTGTGTGCCACCATGACCAAATTAACCAACACTGGGTTGTCCGAGCGTCATCCGCAAAATCTCCCCACACAAAGCCGGCCAGCGTTTTGGCCACGAAACATGGCGGTAATTTCGTCAGTCTGTCGAGGGAAAACCTTTATTCAATGACAATTATCGTCTTCCTATTAGGTCTTGGCTCCCTAGCAGTACCTCAGAACACGTACAACCATGATTCCTACAACTACAAACACCGTTCTGCTAAGTCGGCTGCCACGTTCTGTTAACTGAAGTGTCAGTATACTTGAAGCATACAGCAGAGATGGTAAGTTAACAGAGGCTGCCGCTGGCGCCTCCAATCTTTCTCTTTTACATACTCTTTCTTTCCTCCCATCTCTCGCTCCATTTTAAACTTTCCCTTTATGGGCCCATCTGCGACCAACCTCTTAAAAATGGAGGATTCGCGCATTTCTTTTCCTGCTACACTGAATTACCAAAATGTATGCCGGTTCTTGGTCAAGTTCACCGATATCTACGGACGTTTCGAGGCTTTAGCCGGGCAGAAAAATGCATGAGTAGAGTTTAGTTCCGTAGAAAAGTAGAACAAGCCGGGAAGTGAATTACAAATTTCGGTGCATAAGAGCTAGATGCTTCCAGATCCTTTCTTTGTAACGTAAGGTAAACTACCTAGTTCCGATTTTTCTTTATTCTTACTACTGGAGCACAGATCAACTTGGTCGCTAGAGGTTTCAACTGGGCGGGTGCTACAGCACTGCTAGTTGATTTGGCGCGTGCCTATAATCAGTGTTTTGCATTCCTGCCCATTGGTGAAATTAAGTTTGAGCAATCGGCCAAATTTGGCAATATTGTGCGTGGTTAATTTCACGAGACGAGTGAAACTTCCTTCTGCGAGGGAGGTAGTCAGGAAGCCAGTCAACATGCGCCCGGGTGATGTTGTTTCCATGGTTGTTGAATGAACAACGTTAAATCCCGCCTAAATGAATGCTAGCCGCATTTCTAGCCGGCGGCCCATGGCCGAGGGGTTAAATCTTCGAAATTGAATTTCGTGAGATGCTCACTGTTGTTGACACACAACGAGGATGAAACACACGTACAGTGCCCCCCCGCTTTTCATCATAGATTAGCTTCACTGGCTGGGAGAAATCTCTGTTGAAAATAATATACATCCGCTACTGTGTCACCTCTCTACTGTAGGGTCTGTGGTACAGCGAGGTCCCTGCCTTATAGTGTAAGCTGCACGTTCCCAGGTCAGACCAGATTTGGTCAAATCGATAAACACATAGTGCACCTCAGTCAGCCATATGTCGCAGATCCTCATACATGCCCACTTATTTGCAGAATTATATATTGAATACTTTTGAAGCTGTTTTCTCATATGTCGCACTAGTTAATTTTATGTAGTTCAGCGTCGAGGTTAACCCCTCAAAATCCACCCTCAATTTTGCACTGTTAACTATTGCGTGGACAAATTGAACGAGTTAACCCAAGTGAATAATTGTGTATCTTGTAGCGATTAATAAGCAAGAAGCCGATTAGCGTGTAAATATTTCTGTCCAACGCGTCAGTATTAACCGTGCTTAAGCAAGCGAAACCAGGTCAAATTTGTAAGAGGCCAAGGCTTGGTGGAAAAGGGGCAAAAGCAGAAAATCACCAGACTCGAACACTACCCTGAAAATGGATCACCGTTCTCCGCCACTGCAGGGATTGAACTTTCTCTGCTTTAAGCTTATAATAATAATGATGTTTATTCCCAACTACTGAGTGGCATACCTTCGTGCATGCTCATAAAGTTACAGTCATAACAAGAGCATGAATGCTAGGGTTTGTGCGTACTGATAATTTCGTGGAAAAGAGACGGTGACATAAATATAAACATAATCCGCTGAACGACGAGAACAAAACCGACACAGAAAACGTGGGCAAAAGGCTCGATCCTGTGTATTAATCTGTGAGTCCGTGAAAAAGTGGGCATTATCCAAAGTATATTTCGTCACACCTGAGGCGGCGTGGGTAGGGAGCCAAAATTACAAGCGCTCCTCCTTTCTTATGGGGAACACATCAAATGAGACAAGATACGATCGTTAAGATTTGAAAGTGGCGGGCAAAACAATACGAGAGAGGGCATAGCAAGAGGCTTCCTGCCTGGTACATGATAAAAAATACTTCAATCCTTAGAAAAAGTGGAACTAGAATAACGGATCCGGAGAGGCAGCAGAACTGCCACGATCTGACCGGCCAATTTGAACTGAAGCCTGAAGCCGCCACTGAGACTTTGTAGCCTTCGGCTGTTGGGCTTATGGCCAGAAAAGTGTAAGTGAGAGAATATGTGGTGCGGATAAATGATAGTAGGAAACTCCGAATCACAGTGTGGAGTGAAACCGGAGATATTCATTAGTGTTGCTGCTGGAGCGGGGTCGGGTGTAAAAGTTCTTTAGGAGAAGGAGTTTACGCAAACGCACAAGAAGTAGCCTTAACTGTACGAAATGTGACCGACTTGGTGGGGAAAACAAAGTAAAAGATACCGAGATGTTTAGATCCGATGAAAAGTTCAGTAGCTTAGAATGAACGTCTCCCGGAGGTGGCTGGGGCTAGATGAAAACTTTGATTGTGGTTGCAGGTAAGGGAACGAGTGGGCGAGAGGGCGCAGTCAAAGTAGGAAGTGAACAGTTGCGGGTATGCTATCAAACCGGGTATGACAGTGCCGTGCAGTTACTGCACCAAGATACTTCAGTTTCTAGATAGCCCCATGACGGACGTCGTAATTGAGGTAGTTGGGCTAAGATGTGAAGTTCTGTGAGCAGCGGTATGTTGTGGGTTTGCCAGGGGATTCCGCAGGGAGAGCAAAACCAATGCACTATCGCAGGAAGTATTTGTTTTTTGTCCGATCGGGGATCCCTTCAGGTGTAATGCACAGATAGGGTGGAGTGGCTAATGCCAAACAGGACATCTGTAGCACGTATTACCGCAGGTCGAAGCTTGTGAAGATGAAATGGGATGAGATGAATAAGGCCTGGAGAGTTAAAAGAGTAATGGGACAGGATATACTCCTTTAGCAGGGAGAAAACTGAACGTATGCCACAATTCGGGTGGTGACAACAAGTGGTTAAATGAGAGGGATAAAGATGGATTTGCGCTCAGTAGTCTAGTCCTCCAAGTCAAGCTGAGATTTCTAATATATGCTATTATACTGACTGAGACAGAGGAGAGTTCGGTTTAGTAGGCTAAGAGGCGGCGTGGTAAGGGAAACCAAACACGTAAGGACTGGCGTGAATGAAAACTGTGGGATGGTGGAATGGATTTTCTGGAGGTTATTAGTGAGTTGGACCATACTAGGACAGTTTAAGAGGGAAGACGAATGTAAGGAGGATGGTCACCAGTCCCCGGGGCACTACTATCAGCTTTAATCTATAAGTGGCGCATGGCGAAGTAGACTTTCGACGCTAGCCTTGCGTGCTGGTAGTGGAGGGTTTGGAGTCTCATCGTATATATATATATATTGTATGTGTGCACTCCTGGGAGCAGCAGGTAGGTGCGTATTTTGGTTGGTTGACGAGGTGGGCTTTGGTGTAGCATAGCCTCGATTCTGACGAAGGCAGGTACATCTATGCACGATGATGTAGGCCATGGGCATCGCAGAATGTCTCCAGGCTATTCCAGGTATGTTGTTTTTTTACAGACGGAAGGCCAGTTTTTTCATCTGTAGTTTATGGCGTTGCCAAATAAATAACTCAACCAAGGCGAGTCCAGTACTAGCAGCAACAAACAGAAGACAACAGTGCTCTATTTTTAAATTCCCTGAATTTAAAGGCCAGGTTCAGAATCACCGGCGATGGGCGATGCACCCATGCTACTGGATTATACGGATTTTCTTCGAGCCTTATCCCACCGGTTGAAATGAGCTGAGATAATTTATTGCTGGTCCACGCGCTACTGTGCTAAAACTGGTGACCAACGACAAATGGGCCTTGCAACCGACTGCCCAGCTTCTGCAACTCCAGTGCACTCCTTCCAAGATTCTGATGATGCTTCCATTTGACCTTCGCGCCTATGAAAAATTGTCGTGCCTTTTGACCTGCCGTTTTCGGTCTAGTCCTTTCCTGAAAGGCGGTCAACTTTTCTCTAGCTTTCCTCCTTTCTTCCCCTAGATCCGCCGGGGGCAAGCGCGTTGTCGGCCACAACCCAAGTTCCTGATCAAACGGAAGGCGCGAATGTCGGCCGCACATCAGCATGAAAGGGAACTTGCCTGCGGTTGGCTCTATCGAAGCACGATGTGCTAACAACGTCATCGCCAGATTCACTTCCCAGTCACCTCATTTGGCCACCAGCCACCCCTTGATTGCTCGGTTATTGCCCTTGGTTAGGCCGCTTGTTTGTAGGTGATTGGGTTCCGTCCCCAGCCACCCGATGCTTAGCTTCTGTAAGCAACACCGAAACACTTCGCTCTCAAATCGAGGCCGTTAGGAGCATTTTTTGCACCCGGTGGTTGGCCACGACGTGATGCATTGCTACTCCACTGATTGTCATCGCTCGTTTATTTGGAACTGCCGCCGCCTCGACTCACCGCGACAGGTGTTCTGTCATTATCACGATATATTGATTTCCGCCGGTTGTCACCGGAAAGGGGCTCATGAACATAACTCGCCAATCTCTGATAAAACAATGGTCCTCATGGGATAAGATGCCTCTGTCGTGTCTCCTTTCATCGGTTGGCACCGCTTGCAGGACACTAAATAATCCATTACCTCATTTCTAATCTTCGGCCAATAGGCTCTCTGTCGAAGTGCACACCTTCTCGACTCCGGCCAGTTTGAAAGTCAGGTGGTGATCCAGCATCCGCGCTTTGATGCGCTAAAAGCCTTTATGTGCTTCTCTTGTGCATTCAAATTTCGTATTTTTCTCTAGCAGGTAGTATAGTATAGCAGCTACCGTGTTGAAATCGTTGACAAACCAGCCGTAGTATGCTGCTCGTCGGAGAAACCACCGTAGAGAACGCTTGGAACTGGGGACTGCACAGTGGGCTAACCTCTCCGTGACCTATTTTATTCCCAAGTAGTTTAACGTAACACCAAGCGATCTGTGTCTCTGCCTCATTTATCAGAAGACGACAAAATTCTGTAGTCCCTTCGTTAAACAAAGCATCAAGCGCCGGAACGTGAATGGTGCCCCCGAGTAACAAAACGGCATACGTCTAAATTGGCATCGGGTATCCCCAACCGTGAACACCATCTTCTCCCGGTCATCCGCCTTAATAGAGAGTTGCCAGTATCCGGAACGAAAGTCAGATACCGTGAAATATCGGGAATGCTGAAGGAAATGGAAAAGCTCCGCAACCGAAGGGACAGCTACAACCCGATTTGTGGTCAGTTTATTCAAACACCGGAAATCAACGCAAAATCGGTATTTCTCTTTGACCTTCCTTACGAGCACAACCGGGGAGTTGTATGCATTGTTGGCTTTTTCGGTTATGCCATTTTTCATCTCTTGAATCTGTTGATGGACTTCCTCCCTTAGATGAAGTGGCAGCGGACAGGGTCGAATTCGTTTTGACGAGAAGGGAATTTATTGCTCGATTCACGAGCAGAAGCCATACCCAGTTTGATAGCATACCCGCAACTATTCCCTTCCAATTCTCGACTGTACCCTCCCACCCACTCGTTCTATTAACTGCAAATACGAATAAGCTCCCCACCTGTCCCAGCTGCCTGCATGATCTGTTCATTCCAAACTGCTGAACCTGTGGTTCGAATTTAACCATTTCGCTCGCGTTCTGGCACGTGTGTTGGCACCATCTCACTCTTCCAAGGAACTATTA
>SJOL01002335.1:940348-951639 GCA_004794785.1 Opisthorchis felineus | reverse complement strand
TGGGAATAAACACTATCACTATCACTATCACTTCATCGCTCATTACCACTTTGGAATATGCCTCGGCCATGGACTGAACTGACGGCACAATACAAGACGAAAGCTCTCGAAAACGCAGTTTGCTCACGGCAATGCTTGAGTAGCCTTCAGGTGTGCCTGAGCCATATATTGTCACCAGTTCTCTCCGCTTCATTCCAACCACAGGTTCTGCGCTCTTGAGAAAATCTGATCACATGATTGTCTGCTTATGATATGTCTAAGCTTATCAAGAACTCATGCTGCGCCGACCTGTTACTTTGACGCATTGGGCGCATTGACAATCTGTCAGTTTCCAGTCGGTATGCGTCCACTTCTCTCACAGCTAGCGCACACGGTTTACATTCAGTTTGGATTTCTCTCTGTCCCAGTGATACCCCTGTTCCTGTATCAGTTCGGCACAGCTCTCTCTACTATTCTATTTAAAAAAATCGCAATTCACCTGGGAAAAGATGAGTAAACCAAAGCGTTATTATTTTTAGGTGGTCGGGTACGACGACATTGATTTTTTTCAGTGGTCAGGCATGCTACACTTGTAGCATCGGATCGTTCGAGCGTGAATCCGAAATTCCGTGCTGATGGCTGGAAGCTGTTTGGCTTGTTGGTCCACTTTAGTCTGCGGGTCCTTCACTGGTGAATCATTCCTCTTCTCCTGCGATTGCAACGTGGCCAGTGGCGCCTTGAACAATTTCTGTTTCACCCTATCCACACTCAACTGGCCGGTTGGTCTTGCCAACCGCCACGGGCACCGAGCGCAGGCTGCACATCTTCGACGAAGCGGTCAGGCAGCAACTCCTGGCGCAACACTCCGTCCAGTCCCAGCAAAGCCCGATCTAACGACTGCTGCAGACTGAAAAACAACACGGCCGGGTAGCATCCAGGCCACATCCTGGCCGTCTTGAACCGGCTCATAGCCTCCTGGCGGTCGGCCGGTGTGTCGAACTCTGCTGCAGGAGCATCCTCCGCGGCTGCCCAGTCCATCTTCCGAGGGCTCCTTCTGGCCGCCTCCAGGGCCACCTTCGCCGGGATCTGAGGACGGTTTTCAGTGTCGCCAGCCTACCCCGGTCGGTCTCCAGTCCAGCTGCCTCCGTAACCTCCTCAAGTTCCCCCCGGAAGGTCCGCACATCCCCATCCTCAAACGGCCGTGGCCACGGGATCTCCCTTCGTATCCAGGGTCGTGGCACCCACTGTTAGGAGGGGGGCTCTTCGCCGCGAACTCGTTCATTTGTAAAAACCACCTAAGTAGTTGGAAACTGCTGGACAGTAAATTAAGAGTCTCTTATGCACATAGTTTTTAAAAACTGAATATTCTGACGCGTCTCCTTGAATTTCCATGGATATTCACTGACTATCACGCAGGTGTAAACGATCAGTGCAAAGCAGTTCCACAATTTCCGTAATAAACTTCACTTCAGTTCAGACGCAGTGCGGAGATTCGAGAAGACCGCAGACTACTCGCATGTCTCATCAGTAGTATCTGACGTTTCGCTGGTGTATATCTACACCGAGACGCGCCCAATGTGTAAACTTCATGGTAAATATAAGCTTCACGGGCAACCGACATGCAAATACAAGGTGCCGTTTCAAAAAATAAGAGCCGCCTGTCTGAATGCGGCGGTTGGAGGCGGAACACCCATGGAAAATATACGCTTGTACCAATAGCTCACTTTGCCAAACAGTGCAAAATGATACCACTCAGTCTAGTTGGGAAAACTACCCCTGCGAACGTAGCCATCAAACACGGGATCTGCCGATAAGGTGCGTACAGTAAGCCATATGCCGATCGCGGAATGACAGAAACCGCCCAACCCTCTTTCCTGTGAAAGGCAACTAGTTGGTTATCTATTTGCTCAAATTAATCCTAGCACATAGGACCAGGTCCTGAAGACATGCAACTTGGCATACAAAAGTTTGGTCCACAAACACCGATCAAAATCCATTTGGTTATGATTCACTACGGACAACCTACAGATAGTAAAAAATTCTGAGTAAAAGTAAGTTAGAGCAAACAATGATGGCGGATTCTCCAATGTGATTTGTTTGGTGGCCTTGAGAATATAACCAGATAAATAATATATTTTCATTCAGAAACCACATAGATCCATACAGGCACACACATGCACCCTTGGCACACTGAATACCCCTGAACACCACTTGGCTTGCATATGGCTGAGGGACGAAAGCAGCTTTTGTGTTGAAGAATAACACCGTGAATGGAAAAGTTAGTTGAAACATCATTCAGATGTAACTGTGCCAATGGGTGTATTTCACGAAGTTAACACACGTTAGGTTGTGGCAGGACACAATGTTGACAAGAAACCGTTGACTGCGCCTCCATGATGAGCACCAGGAAAAGCGAAACCAGCCATCGTATATCAAGGTTTTTACAGAAACATTATGAGTAGTGTGCTTTGTCTATACAACAGTGTGTTGTGGTATTTCTAATGGCGTACCATCTGAGTCATGAGGTGTCCTGGTGCAGCATACTCAGTTAGAGTGGAGCACCATGAACAAAAAACTCAGTTAGATCCAGTCGAGTCTCTTGTCAAAATGAAATCCATTTGCAAGTGACAACAATTGTCTGAATCCGTCTGAGACTCTCAAGCCCCATATAATTGCGGTAGGAAGTCTTGAAGCATACAGGTAAGATAGGCCGGTGTTCAATAGAAAACTCAAGCAGACAATCAATTCAGCAATAGCCGAGGATGCTGACTGCTCGGTCATTTCACCGAGGCACGCCACTCATGGCCAGCAACGGTTTTCAGTTTTAGTTCAGGTCAGGTGGTTCATCTTTGAACTGGTCGTACCTCACGCTCATTGCCATCGTTTTTTCCCCGTTCCTACATCTGTGGTGACTTTTCACGTAATAAACATGCCAGTTGTGTTGTTGTCTGCCGCGATCTGGTTGTAAAGACTCGATCATGCCTCTATCAGCATGCTATCTACATATCGGGAAATGAAACCTATTATTATCATATCGTATTACGCCCACTGGTTATGACGCTGCTCCTTTTCTACACAGTCTCCTGTACTCGCAACCCTTCAGTCATACTTTTATTTTGACTGTAATATTATGATCATGCCTGACGGTATGCCACCCACCTGTTGGGAATAAACATTATTATTATTATTATTATTATTATTATTATTATTATTATATAAGCCCACCCATCGGAGGTCACACAGCCTGAATGAACATGAGAAATGCACGTTAAGACGGCGCAGTCGCTTGTCAATTTTGCGGAGTCTCGTTCGCAGTGAAGCTGATGTACTCCTTGTTGGTGAGTATTTTCCGTCACTTACAAAGATAAAACGAAAAGGATTGCAAAGAAGCCCGACCGAAACAAAATACAAACTTATGACCTCTGAAGGCAGATAGTGAATCGGAACTGCGGGCCGGCTGAAGAAGGCAGCAGTAAAAACAGTCGGATTGTAAAGTAACTCAAAGTAAGGGGATACTGAGGAGGAGGGACGAGGATGGATCTAAATATGACGGACCTGGGGAGATGGATTTTGAGATAAGCGGAGGTGCGAGCGGTGAATCGGAAAGGAGCGGGATAGAGTGGAGATTAGTGAATTTAATTGAAATGGCGGAGAAACGAGTAGAGCAGATTAGGGCACAGTGGAGTAAAGTGAATTGAGATGGAACAGAGTGGAGTGTAATAGAGGTGATGGCAGTGAAACGGAAAGAAGTGGAAGGGGACGGAGCATGATTTAAAGGAAATGAATGGATTGAAAATAAATGGAGTGGGATAGAGTGTACCAGAGTGGGAAAGAGTAAATATGATTGGATTTGAGTGGAGTGAAGTAGGGAGGATTGCAGTGGAGTACAGTGGAGTGGATTGGAGTGAATGGGATTAATAAGTTTGGATTGGAGAGGATTTGCAACAAGTCGACATTTGTGGATTGGTGAAAGATGAAACTAAGTATTTTGGAGGTGTTTCGAGAATGATGTTGTCGGGCGGAATGTCGATAAGCGGAGCGCGGCGGAGTGGAATTCATTTGCGTAGAATTGGGTGAGTTTATTATTGTTATGCGCGGATTGGCGTAGAAAGTCTTGAGCCGCATTGAGCCGATTGAAATGAGGCTAGGGAGAAAGTATTGTTGAGTAATAATTATACTAACAATAATGCTAATTCCCACCTGGTGGGTGGCATGCCGTCAGGCATGATCATAATGTTAAAGTCACATTAAAAAATTAACCGGTGGGGTTTGTTGGTGCAGGAGATTTCTCACCAAAGTGAGTGTTGTAAAAGTGTGTATTAATAATATTAAAAATATTATTAATGGAATCATTTACACGCTTGTAGCGAGCATGCCGATTGAGGCATGATGGGGTCGTTACAACCTGAACGCGCAGGTGACAACACAACGGGTATTTTTATTAATGAAAAATCAACGCAGTTGTTGGAACCGAAAAAACGAGGACAATAAGCATGAGGTGCGACTAATTCATAGACGAGGCCTGCTAACCTGACCTGAAACTGAGAACCATTGCAGCCCATGAGTGACCTTGGGCGGTTGAGTTAATGGCTAGGGTTACCAAACGCAAATATGGAGATGGAGATTGAAGAATTCGATCTGGAGACAAATGGCAAAATTTATGTCATAAATATGGTTGAAATTGAAATTGATCACATTCACTGGTGTCACTGTTATAGGGAGATCAGGTGCAAAGTGTAGTTTTGATGGGGAGATAGTGCCAGTGAAAGGGGCTAATCGAACACCGTAAATGAAATTGAACTTATGGAAGAGACAAACCGAATTTGCGGCAGGAAACTAGGTTGGTTAAATCCGAACGATATGACACAGTCTCCTTTCCGAGGAATCCCCTGTACCCACAAAACGGCCAGTCATTTTTTATTCTGAATGTAGCATTATGATCATGCCTGAGGACATGCCACCCACCAGTTGGGAATAAACATTACTATTATTACTAGTATTATTATTCAGCGGCTTAGAACGAGGCATTTGGGGCAAGGTTAAAAATTTGTTTGTGGTTGCGATTACAGGCTGGAGTGGGCGGGAGGCTGCGGTCGATATTCTGAAGAAAATAGTTGTGGGAGTGCCATCATACTGGGTATGGCAGTGCCATGCCATCATTGCACTGACATACTTCGGTTTCTGGACAGCCCCGTAACGGTCGTCAAGGTTGCCGTAATCGGACAGGGGATACGCATTTCCGTGGCAGCTGGATCTGGGTTAGACGAGGAGATTGACACAGATAGAGTCGGGCAGATGCAGAGTCACGGAAAATTTCCAATCATTAGGAAGACCATGTGAGCGTAGACCGCGAACAAGCCAGATTGAATGAATAACGGTTGTACGGGGCGTTTGTGCAACCACAGCCGAAGTTTGAACCTTCGGAAGAGGGGGAATTTGGAAGGAATGGGATGAGAGCAGTAGCTTCTGGTAAGTGCCAGGAGGCATCAGATAAATTTGTGTCCAATAGGAAAAAATCTAAAAGGGAATGATAGCAAACTAAATGAACCCATGAAGAGGTGGATTTTGTTAGCTGACCTAGAATCCATGTGCTAGCTGGTCCAGAGTAGATGCCTAACTTTGGGAAGGTGTGGGCTTAGCCTCCGAGGCAGGGAGGCTGGCCGTTGGACTAGTTGGGACAGGCAATTACTTGGTGAGATTACATGGCGGTCGCTTTTAGCTCAGCAAAAGATCCAATCATAGTGTCTCCGTTGTGCAAAGGGAGCATTAATATAAACAGGGACAGCAGACAAATAATAAGCGGCTGGTCAACAGCTTCCGATATAATGGATAAGAACCGTAGTTTAACTGGAATGTACTACGTCAACTCAACAGGACTATAAGAGTGTGGGTTGCCAGTCACCGCGTGATAAGGCGTGGAGTGGATTTTATTCGAGTGGACCGGAGTGGAGTAATACGGATTTGAATGTAGATGGTTGGGGTGCAGTCAATCGGACTTGAGTGGAATGGAGTCGAATGGTTCGGTGCCGAGTGATCTGGATTGGAGTAGCTTTCAGTTTATTGGGGCTATTGGAATGGATTACAGAGGATATGAGTAAAATAGAGCAGACGGGATTGGAATCGACGGGAGTGTAGTAGAGCAGAGAATATTTGGGTTGAGTTGAGTGTAGTTGCGTGGTGTGGCGTTGGCCGGATTATAGCCGGTTTGCGTGAAGTGGAGTGGAGTGGAATGGAGTGGAGCAAAAAAAGTCGAAGGGAGTGGATTGGGTTTGCTTTGGAATAGATTTGATTAGATTCTCTTTGAATGTATTCGATGGTTTTCGTTGGAGTGAAGTGGAGTTGAATTCAGTGGTATGTATTGGGATGTAGTGGAGTGCATCGAGGAGTGGTGAATTGCAGTCCATTAAAGTGGAGTTGGTTGGAGTATGCTGCATCGATCAGTACTTGTTTGAAGAAAGGAGAGATTAACTGCGTAAATATGGGCAGATAGAAACCAAGTGGATTGGAACGGTGACGTCTTGAAACGGGGTGGAGTAAGTTTGCGCGGCTGAATTCGGGTGCGGTGGGGTGGATTCTGGTGGATTAGATTGGACTGGGTTCGGGTGGTGTTAGCTGGTTTGGATTGGATTAGGATGTAGTGGAGTGGAGTGGAGAGGAGGGGAGTTGAACGGAGTGGAATGTGGTGGAGTGGAGTAGATTGAGCAGGTATAGAATGTAGCGGTTCGAGTTGTGTTGGAAGGGAATGGAGTGGAAGTGGAAGTGGTTTGTTATGGAGTGAATTACATTGCAGTTGACTTGAAATTAATGGAGGTCAGTTGATTAAAGTGGAATGGAAGGGGATGAAGTTGTCTGGGTTTTATTGGAGTGAATTGGAGTAGAATGGACTTGGGGGTATTTTGAATTGTAGCGGATTGGATTGGGGTCGGTTAAATTTGAAGACACCGGAATGGAATTTTTCGGACTCTGGTGCAGTAAGGTGGCTTTTAGTGAGGTAAAATTTGTTGGGATGGATTTTAATGGAATGGAGTAGCTTTCCGCTGAGCGAAATTTAGTGGCTTTCAGCGATAATCACTTCATCCAGTGATACATTGCGCGGCAGTCCTTTTCTATCTCGTATATTCTTAGCTCTGGATTTCATACTTCTGATTTCGTCCAGTCTACTCCATTCATTTTAATCCAATGAGTTTGCTTCTTTTGCAGTCTGTTACATAATCTCTCAGTGCATTTGATCACTGAACGTCCGCTTAACACTCCTGGTTTATTGTGTCATGTACATAACTCTTTATCACCCACTTCGTTGCCCTATAACAGTTGCCGGCATTAAGAAGTGAAATGTCACTGAGCTACAGCTTAGAGTTTGAAGCCGACAAAATGCGTATGATCGCATATGAGTTCAAGAAAAATATAATGAATAGATGCAGCCGCTCCATCAGTTTCATCGAAGCTTTCAACGCAGTCACCAGGGATGTGCAATTGCCCCAGAAATTCTAAGCCGATTGCAGCAACCATTTACTCGGAGCTGGTCCGTTGGATGTCAAACAGGTAACCGGTGCCCATTCTTATACCAATGCGTTTTGGCTGACTGGTCCCACGCAAAGCACTATTCAACCTTACACTCAAAATAAACGTAAAACCCTCAGAGCACCTGTCTTTGGCGCCAGCGACCAACTGCGCTACCGTAAGTTTCTTGTAAAGAAATCAATTTGAAATTCGTTGCATGGTGCTTGTCATGTTCTTTGCCTCCATGCGTTTGGATGAACATAAATCCTCAAGTTGTAAAAGGATTTGAAAAACAAACACAGCTCACTAGAAATCCGCAACACGTGTAACTCAGTGAATGCGCATGACGAGAAACAACCTCAATCCAAATAGATATGCAAACGCTGAATACACCAAATCAATGTGTAGTAAATGGACAACGTTTTGATCTATCCGACTTGTGTTTTGTCAAGTGTAGCCAGTCGTCCTTTCAAGTAGGGCTTCTGTCATATTGACTTTCTGCGTCGTTAGCGCTTGTGCCAAAACAAACACTTCATCGCATGTGTGATCTATCTCAAAACTATTGGTTTCTTGTCATTGATGTACAGACACTATCGGTGAAAGAAGGAAAACCCTTCGCCACAGATTCGTTTACTAACAAACACCAACTAGACGGTTACAAACTATTGGACAGGAAATTGAACGTCTCATATACATTTTAATTCAAAAAATGAACATCCTCACGCGTCATCTTGAATTTCCGTGGATATTAATTGACTATCACGTAATTGTACACAAACGCTGCGAAGCGGTTCTACGGGTTCCGTAATAAACTTTACCTTCCATTAGACGCGAGGCGGAGTTACGAGAAAACTACATACTACTCGCACACCCTTCAGTATCATCCGCCGTAATATCGGTATTGTAGAACTCAGCCAATCAAACTTCCGTTGTCATTTGAAAGTCAAAGTCCTTGCTAAATTGGCCGAGTAATTTCCTGACTACAGATATATATTTCGCAACATTTTGCTACGAAAGCGATGTAGTTGGGGACAGTAGGCTTAGTTCCATTGAATCTCGGAAAGGTTTCGGGAATCAATCGTGGCAATCTGAACCAAACTCACACGTCCCTATAGACAACATAATGCAGCGAAATCAATCCTATTCCACGAGCCATGAATTCCGCGGACCGCGAAGCACATTCTGTACACGGAACGTTCTTTCCAACTCCAAGAGGAGAAAACCCGACGAAACCGCCCATCTTAAACCAAGAAGATGAGGTTACATTTGGATTCAGATTCCAGGGCTGTTGTGGATGTTCACAAAACAACGACGGCAACTCATGCCCAAGGATAGATTTACCTAGGTCACACAGCTTGCGTGAGGATGCGCAAAGCACCTTCATGATCGACCGTGAAAGACAAAACCAAATAGTCAATCATCCTACCATGCTGCGGAACGATAAACTGAAGGATCTCACGAAACGTTTGGGCGCAAGTAACGCTGTTTATTGTCCGGGATGCGTCTAACTTGATACCCCTGTGCATAGCGGCTGACCGATATCAAATGTGTTCATGAAATCTATCTCAATTTAGATGGTTGGACGGAGTGCTGTGGGGGCAAGAATCTCAGGTGCTTGTTGCAGGCTAGGTTTAGTTCCCTTTCCGTGTCATATTTTATCCTCTTTCTCATCGTGGTGCTTCGCTCAAATAAATCGACACTTTTGCACTTCTGTCAAGCACAGAATTCTCATGTGGCGTTCTCGTCAGTGACGACCAGGATGAGTCCACTTTTCTCCGCCTTAGCGCCAAAATAGAAATGTAGGAGCCATTTACCAAAATCCGCAACGCCACGGTGGAGTAGGTTGCTCAGCTGAAGAGGTTGTCACCTGGGCGGTAACAAAACTGGTGCAATTGATCACTGATGCCGTACATGCAGAAGAAAACCACGAATGAACTCACATGGAATAGCAACGTTGCGGCTAGTTCGATTTTTACAAAAAGCTTTACTCAGATCAACCGCACTACTGAAGATCACTCCCGTTAAGATGGAAACACAAATTCACATGGCTTGCGGGGACGACGTACAAAGCAACCAGAGGCTTGATCATGAAAGCTGAACCCAAACCTTCTGGTCTTTCATTAGTAACTGTGATTCTCGTGCCAAAAAAGACTTATTGATCGGACTTACCTGGATTGCAGACGGCAAGGTGGCAGGTTCATCTACTACAAAATGTGATCCTACTAGCTCTAGTGAAATTGGCCTGGGCACTGGTGGCCGCCACACAAAATTCAGTAGTATAGCATGCATCTTGGGAAGCGTCATTCGATCGGGGACCACTACAAGGCAACCACGCAACCACAAGAAAATTGCCAAAATCAACGCAGCTGGACCTTATCGGAGTTCGTGTTTTTAACAAGTACGTGTCATTCGAGCTCATCCGGCCGGAAACCATTTATCGTAATCGAAGCATCGAATTTCTTTTTGCCGTCGTCAGCCCAACGCTAAAGTGGCGATCAAATCAGGTTTCGTGGCTCACCTTACCTACTGCCTAAAATGGTTGCAAACTTTACTCGTCGCTAATTTCCGAAAACATATCCAATTATTGTCCGATATTTGAAGGAAGGAACGAGGTTGAATACTTGTTCTTCCCGGAATCGCTCCGCAGTCACTGTATGGTTAATAGATAGAAGTATGAAAACCAGCTAGCAATTCGGTTGAACTGGCTGCAAACCCGACTGTTAGTGTGTGAAGTCGTGAGCCGATCAAAACAGAATTTTCACTTACAAGTCCCGGACACAAATACTGGATGTTTCTAAGTCGAACGAATGCAAGTGGATGGTTACATATTAGTGCGTTTTGGAAACAACTCTCATGCCGGTGAACAAAACCCTCCAAAAATGTTTGATTACTCTGTATCTTCCGACAGGGACTCAGTGTGAGCTGTCTGATGGTACGCCACCCACTAGCTGGGAAAAAATATTCGTAACATTATAGTATTCGTATTATAGCAACTCAAATAACTCTGTTCTAGACGTCGAAGCGAGAACGACGCGCACCGTTTTATTCTTAAGAAGCTTAATTCAAACACAACCTATGTGTAGTGCTCGGAAATGCATCAATGAGCACTTCATTAGCTACCAATCTGAGATGCGTATATTTACCACAAAAGATTCCTTCATTTCCCAAATGAGCGTGACAATGTTCTGCGCTCATTATTGAGGACACTCCATACAACGCAAATGAAGAAACTGGACACTGAGAACGACTGCCGGCCACCATTCGTTCAAGCATGTAAATATGTAATAATGTTTATTCCCAACTTGTGGGTGGCATGCCGTCAGGCAGGATCATAATGTTACATTCCGAATAAAGGCATTACTGGCGGGGATTATGGGTACATGGGTTTTGGGAAAAGGGACAGCGTCATAGGGGGCGTTATCCGATGTAGACGTGGTCATCACTAAACCGGCACGGGCAGGGAGGCACAGTTACTATGCTTTTTTTGGAGAGAATATCGAGCAAGATCAGGTCGGAAGGATTTGAGGGTGGCGGGCAAAAACAAAGCGAGAGAGGGCAAAACAACAGGCTTCCTGCTTGACACATGACAAGAGTGTAAACTGCGGAAAATGAGGAACCAGAACATCAGATCTGGTGAAGCAGCAGAGTCGGCGTCATCCAGCCGGTCAAGTTGAACTAAAACCTAAAACAGCCGCTGAGGCCTTCTGGCTTTAGACTGTTGAGCTCAAAGCCAGGGTCACAAAAAGCGTAAGTGGGGATGATGAAGTGGAGGGATTGGCAAAGCGTATAGATGGTAACAGGAACCTCAGGAT
>SJOL01002335.1:912457-939174 GCA_004794785.1 Opisthorchis felineus | reverse complement strand
AGTGAATTTTTCATTTTACGACAATTGCTGGCTTACAACTTTCAACTGATAATGAAAAATGATTTTCACGTTTATCGTCCGCGATTGGTTATGCATGGTCGTCGTGGCAACAACATTCGGGAGTGTAGTTGATCCTGGATGTTGACCACATAAATAATACGAGATTAACCGTGACCTCTCCTATCATAACCTGGATGCGTTTGTCACATCATTTTGTGAGTTGAGTGATTTATAGCATACCCTCTTAGCGTCTTCTTATGGGCCCGGAGAACTCTATTCTGAGGGCTCAAGTCGTCCTCACAGAACAGATAAGCAAACCAGAGAATGTACGCCCCAATTTTTTCCACATTCTAACGAGGTAAAGATCGTTGAAACTACAGTATTCAGAGGTTTGTACCGATTGAATCTCATTATTTATTCACTTGAGTACGATCAGAGTATGTCACACCGGAAAACATTCACTCCTCTTGGCGAAAGCGTTTCATATATGAACTTCCAGTCTTATCCACACGCTGCCCATTCACATTGCGACCACAAGGATTACATTTTCGGCGCAGATGTGTAGGCAGTTTCTACCGGCCGGCTGACCTGTCTTGACTTGCGCGTAAGGGAAGAGGAAAGCAGAAGAAACCTGTGAGTTGATGGGGCACAGTTTCGATCTGTCTCTTCAAAGGAAATCCAAATGCATTTTCCATAATGGGCGGTGGGGTCATCGCACCTCTTCAAGTGAACAAGACCACTTTCTGCAGCACAAACGACTCTCTTATTTACTCTTATATTTCTCAACAAAAACTGCTTCTCATTTATCGCACAAAGATTCTTTAGCGGTGCCATCTGATGGTCTACCGAGGACATGGAATCGGGAAGCCAAATTTTGCCCTACGATTTGTATCACGCCAGATCCGTGTTGTAATAAAGATGGAAATAAGTTTCGACGAATCTTGTCCGTAGAACTCAGGTCCCTTTAATCGAAATAAATTATCCGAAAAGTGACCGGCCAGCCGATTGCTCTCACTAAACGATCCCATCCGTTCTACTATTTGGGCAAGGACTCATATTCTGTACTTCAGTTTTGGCAAGCAAGCAGCTAGATAAACAAATCTAATGTCTGGCCATAGAATGCAGTTTTGATCGATGGAAAAAGTGAAGTTGACTCGCCACATTTTGATCGGATGAAAACCTGCCACTTGTCTCACTTGTTCACAATGACTTCACTGGTCAACTTCGAAGCCGTTGCTTCTGTCAAACTGTATCAACTTTAACGAGTAAATAGCGCTCAGAGGCAGACGAACGCTTTCCGTCAGAAAGAATATAACTAATGAATAAAATCTTGTTTGGCCAGTAACCAAAGCCAAAACCTCTCAGAGGACGCCAAATTCCTGCACAATTTGAGAAAACTGTATTAGTTTGTGACTCCGTCCCGCGTTCATGACTCCAGGCTGTTGGCTTGTTATTCACTGCCGTTACACTTCTTATGTAGGGCGCACAAACCACAGTTATCACCCTTTGGAACAGAGGAAGAATTCCAACGAATAATATTTTGAATTCACATGTGGAATTTTTGAGGCAAGTGTGTGATCCATCTGAAATATGATACCTTTGGCTACTAAAAAGGTGCAGTGATCGGAAGGCCTAAAGTTAAAAACGGAGAACATCAATTTAGTTGCACTGGGGCATTTTGCCGGCCAAAAGATCCACTTTATTTAATAATTCTTGCGAAACGCAGTAACTGCATGAATTTCGTCCGCATCGAAATATCCAGGCAGCTTCTAATGCTCAATAGACCAAACTCCACGACCCACGAAATCCTCAAGAACACCGCGTCTTTTAGTCTTCATAATACTAGAAGCCGTCGCTGAAATTAGCATGACGTGAATGCTCATTCGGTCCAAATTTGTTTGACATATCACGTCTTACTGGGGAAGTCACTTCTTCTTCCGTAGCCAGGTTTAACCATGGCCAGCAGCCATTTAATCAAATACCTCAGTCCAAGTGACAACTTCTCCGTTTCCATATGACACGGTGGTTGCCAGCAAGCCCCAAAGATCCCTTCCACCAAAACCGTTGCCTGAAATATCTATCATCGTATTGATCAGTTGGTATGCACGTATTCCATAAAAATGCACCGTTGCTGTCTGTCTGTAGCTGCTGGTTTGCAACCTTCCTAATTGTCATTTATATGGCAGTGCTATGGGGTACAGGCAAAGGACAGCCGTCCTCACTCGTGATTCAAAAAACGCATTGGATGGCTAGAAGCTACTTTGCAAAGATGACGGTTAACATCAGCGTGCAAGGTTGATGGCATTCTCGTAACTTCTACCTACGCTAGACCGTCCGCTTCTTCCCACTTATACCTTCAATTGCAACTATGAATAAGTTTCATACCTAGCACCTGCCATCCCTAGAACAAGCTCGTTCTAACCCGCTGAACCCTTTGTTTGACACTAACCATCCTGGTTTTGGGATTTTCGTTTGTCTCTTCCGCAATTTCGACGATTGTATTTATGGCCTCAGTGCTTTAGCACCACTTGTCCATCGCAAATGCCCTTCAAAACTGACTTCTCTCAAACCGAGACACCAATGAGCATTTGCAGTTTTGGTGTAGCCATATTTTTGAGACAAAATGTGCCTTTTGTCTCCACTTCAATATTCTTCATTTCTTCGTCCCCATTTGGGCCTTTCGTGACCCTGGCCATTTACTCAACCGCCCAAGGTCTCTTGCGACAAGCAGCGGTTCTCCAGGTTTGTGGCAAATGGTGTCTCAACGGCAGAGTCAAAGCATGTGGAGTTATTCGTATTAGAGTCTGCTGACGGTGTGACGAACCTTGCCCCACATGAAGTTTGAAAACAAATAGGTGCAAATTCTGGTGATAACCCGCTAACATTTTGTTCAGGAAAAAGTTTCCAGGACGCGTAAAAGTTCGTTGACAAAAACAAAAATCTTGTTTAAAACCCACGAAGTGCATTGATGCGATGGTGATAAAATCTAGACCAAACTGAATCGCACATCTTATGGAAATTGATGAAATACTAAGCTGTGGCTGTAGAGTGAGGATTGGTTTGATGCGTTCTAAGGAACACTTATACATCATCATCATCATTAGCAACACGACATAAGTGCTCAACATTTATACCTCGCTGCCGCACAACCATGATTTATTTGAAAGGCTTACTTTAAAGAAAAGAACGAAGGTGGACAGGGAAGGGACTTAGTGCTAGCTTACTACAATCATTCCAAAGGGGCTACAAAGTGGCTCATTCAGGCAATCTGGATACAAACTGACAACAAGAACGCAACTGACATCGATTCGTGGCTTTATCCTGCGGCGTCTACAACTAGACTTATTAGGATTACGCGGTTCATCTATTGGAGGGCGAGTAGCACAGACAGCACGAATCATTTCGTGATCTCGTTTATTTCCATCTGCCAGGTCAGGGGTTGGCCACTTCCCCTCTTCCGCCTCTCTGAATCGGGCACGGAAAACAGTAATCTCCTCGACAAACGGTGTTTCGGCGTACGCAATACTTGGACTAGCCAGTGCAACTTGTGTTGCTGGATACCTTCTTTAATAGAGCTCCCCATTGCACAACCGAAATTTTGCTTGCTAACTGCCTCATTACGGATTCGCCAACGCTAACCCACACGAGCTCCGGTCCTGAGAAACCGATTTGCGGACACCCGATGACTTCCCAGTTCTTCCACTCAAAGACGCCGACGTCTTACATCCATTCAAGACAAGTACCCGCACTACAGCTTGATATGCACGTCCCTTGAGAATCAAGGATATACAGCTTTGACGACATGTATCCCAAAGTAGCGAAAGCAACCCAAGACTTGTAGATGCTTCACACTATAATCAAAAATATTACAACTTCCAAGACATGTAAAGCGCTTCACAAATTCCAGTGCAAAGTGCATGCCACAGAAGGGGATGACTTCTGCCAGTTTATCCAAAAGACGTGCGTCCTTTTCTGCTCTTCGAAGGCGATAACGACAAGGTTTGCATATTCCAGATCATTAAGGTTTCTGTCAGAGGCCATTTGAAAACCGGAGTGCTGATGACCTTCCGGCGTTCGTCCCTGTATCGCATCGAGTACGAAATTAAATAGGAACGGAGACTTTGGGCACCCCTGACGGACACCGCTTTGTGGACGGAAGCTTTTGGAAAGCTCTCCGTATACTCACACACGTCGCAAAGTCTGAGGATACAAACAACTCAATATTTTCACAAACTTTCGGGGCATTTATTGATGGGCAAGCATGTCAAGGATAACAGACTGGTCAGTCGAGTGCGCTTTGGAAATCCAAGAATAATTAAACTGTGGGTGGTTTGTGTGCTTTGTGTTGTTCAAGCTCCAGACGGAATGTGAACATTTGGTCTACGCAACTCCAGCCAGGGCGGAACCCAACTTCCTGCTTTCAAGTCAGTGTTTCACGAGAAACCTTGAGGTGACGAAGCACGAGTCTCGTTACGACCGGGATAAGGCTGATCCTTCTGTGGTCGCCACACTAACCACAAACCGGAAGCGAGTGGGGAATGATGTGGCGGTTAGCTCAACCACTGTGCATGCATCTTTAATTCTTGCTTCTGATACACAGGACATACCAATGCCAAGCAAGTTCACTGTGAGAGCAAACACAGCTTGTTGAATTGCTTCCTTCAAATTGCGGATATTGAAGGTGGCCAGATAGACTGTGCGTTGCGATCTAAAGATTGATTTCTAGATGCCTGAGGATGTCGGCGCCGGATGACCCGTAGATTTAGCTTGCAAAACCGACGCAGGAAAAACGAAGCCGTCGGTCCTAAGTGTTGGACCTACAAGGAGAATGTTAGTAATGAGGTTAAGAGATACGAAAGGAAAGGGTTGTGAAAGAGAAAGAATGGAGGCGTCAGCATTAACCTCTTTTTGCTAACTCACCTTGCTGGTTGCATCAAGTAAAGGAATCTGGCTGATGGCACCACGTGACGGCCGATGTGGCGTGAGTTTATTTGTATTTGTGAAATTCATCGTTTTTCGTGGGCTGGGATACCGCCTGAGAGCCCACATCTCTGAAGCAGGACGAACAGGATCCACAACCAAAGCATTTGGATCAGAAGCCCGACCGCAAATCAGCGGTTTTTGGCTGGAAATGCTAGTACAATGCCATTTTTACAGAAAACGTCGCCACACATGTTGCAACCCCCAACCTGGAGGACCACAAGACTGTGTTTGTCAGACCTCAACCCACTGACCAACCTGGTATGAGAGACACTGCGGGTGTCACGCGAACAGCCCTAGTATAGGTCAATGGGTTGCCTTACCATTAAAACACGGTAAAGTCCGGCTTCTTCTTTACGGGACTACCTATAAGACCATAGGTCAGAAAATGAAATGTGCATAGGGCTGGCACTTCAATTTCACGTACTTTCTAACCCATTGCGTTCAAGGTTCCATTCCTTTGGTATGAATAAACCGGCAACCAACCACACCAGACCCGGTGTCCAGTGGAGAATGGACAGAAGTTGCAGCACTGAAGTACTACAAACCATTAGATATTTTTGCTCGCTCGCATAATCAGCTGTTTGCTGGAATGAAGTGTTGACAGCATTAGGAGTGGGGCAGAAGAGCCTTCATGGTCTGTATCCCGACTGGTTGCATTGGGCTTCAGCTGTGTGTTTTGGATTCTAGACTAATCGCCCAGAGCGTCCCATCAGCAAACACCTCAAACTGCACAAATTTACTCGGCGAAGAAAGCACGCCATTGGAATTTGGTGTCGGACTTTGTGGACGCATGAAACGTGAACTTCAACCGAGCACAATTAACTGACTTGGGCCAACATCCACGGATTGCGTTGCGCGTTTCCGGAAACCTGCTTCTACGTTTGTACCAGACAGGTTTCTGGATGTGGCATTAAATCAGCTTATTTATATGCACAATTATACCAGTCACTGGGGTTGGCTTCCTTAAGACCCGTGGAAGGAGGAAAACACAGGCATGGTGTCTATGTTTGCTTTATCATCCGCAGGAAAAGAAGAGACCACACGCGAAGAGAGATTTGTATTTGTGTATAAATAGTTCTAACGGCAGGATCTTGCCAATTTATTCAGCAGCCTATCGCATGGAATCCCACTTTTTTTCTGTTCTTCATTGAACATAGTTATAAAGTGTTCCATGAAAGCCATTCCTTGTACCATGCTTTCAGTTGCTACTTCGATAGATGAAACGATTGAGCTGAAACAGCTTGGCTGTCCGTTCAACTCCTACTAATGGGAGAAATCAAAGTGATCATGGAATGTTTGTATGGCCTCTAAAATATTCATACTAATGTTTATCCCCAACTGATGCATGGCATATCGTTAGGCATGGTCATAATGTTACAGCCAGAATAAAAGCATGACTCACGTGATTTGTGGGCACAGGGGATTGCGCGGATAATGGGCGGTGTCGTGACCAGTGTGCATTATCCAATATAGACGTGGTCACCGATAAACCGATACAAGCATGGAAGTGCAGTTGCTATTGCATTTTGGGGAGAATATCGAGTTGAAGGAAGATCAGATCCCCTTAATTTGAAGGTGGCGGGCAAAACAAGAGGCATCCTGCCTTACACATGACAAGAAAGCTTCAAATTGCGGAAAATAAGGAACCAGAACAACGAATCTGTAAATAAGTTGATTTGGCGAGATACAGCTGGTTAATTTGAACTAGAACCTAAAACCACCGCTGAGGCTTCGAGGCCTTGGACTGTTGGGCTTATGGCCTGGGTCACGAAAAGCGTAAGCGGGGGATGGTGAAGTGGAGGGATTAGCAACGCGGATAAATGGTGGCAGGAATCTCAGAATCATGGTGTACAGTGAAACTTCAGAGACTCGCTGGTGTCGTCATTGTAGTGGAGCCGGGTGTGAAAGCTTCTTGGAAGAGTGAGTTGGTGACAACAAACAAGCCAGAACGCGAACTGTACGGAAAATCTTTGACTTTGTGGGGAGCACAGACCGAAATGGTTAAATCCAAACGAAAGGTTCAGCAGACTCGAACGAACGCGTCCTACAGACGGCTGGGGCCAGGTGAAGAGTTTGTTCGTATTTGCAGTTGATGAAACGAGTGGAAGGAAATAGTTGCGGGTGTACTATGAAACTGGGTATGACAGTGCTGTGCCGTCATTGCGCCAACATACTTCGGTTTCTGGATTGCCCCCAACAAACGTCATGTTGATTTGGCTGGGATGTGCAATTCTGTGAACAGCGGGATTATTTGTGTTGGCCGGGGGAATCCGCAGAGGTAGAACGAAGCCGATGTAAGATCGCGGGTATTTCTTCTGGTCCGCTTATGGATCACTGTGGATGCAAATCACAGGCCAGGTGGAGTGGATAACAGCCGAACAGGGCGTCCGAATCAGGTACTTCCGAGAGTCGAAACTTGAGTAGACGAGGCAATGAGATGAGATCAGTAAAGCCTAGTCAGTTTGAGGAGACATCAGATAGGATAACGTGCAGTAACAGAGAGATGAAAGCTTGAAGTTTACTACATTTAGGGTGATGACAACAAGTGATTAAATAGACAGGATGGGGTAGTTTTGTACATAGTAGACTAGCGATCAAGCACGGTTTGAATTTGCTAATATATGATATTATGGTGCAAGGGATCTAGCGCCAACCGGTATAAGCACGCAGAGAGGTGGTGTGTCTAGAGAAATCAAGCGTATAAGGACTGACGGGGGTGGGCTTCCGAGATAATGGACTAGTTTATCTGGAATTCATTATGTGAGCTGGACAGTGCCATAATCTAGGAGAGAAAGTGAACGTGAGAGAAATGGCCACCAGTCCCCGAAGCACTGCTATCAGCTTCAATTAACAATTGGTGCATGGCGAAAAAAGCCTTTGGGCGCTCGTCTTGTATGCTGGCAGTGGAGGGTTAGAAATCTAACGTAGATATATATAATTGTATATGTCCAGTCCTGGGAGTAGTAAGTAGGTGTGTGTGTTTTGCTTCGTTGACGAAGTGAGCTTTGGCGCTTTGCAACCCCAATTATGACGAAAGCGCCAACAGGTCTTGACGACGATGTAGGCCGTCGGCATCGCAGAGCGTCATAAGGCTATTACATTTTTGCTTTCGTTTACGAATTTCTTTTTTAACAGACAAAAGGCCAGTTTTTCACCGTCTGTAGTTGATGGCGTTGCCAGTTAAATGATACAACCGGGACGAGGCCAGCCCAGCAGCAACAAACAGAAAACAACAGTGCTCTTTAATGGATATCCTGAATTAACGGCCATACTCGGAACCAGCGGCAGTGGGCGAAGCACCCGTGCTACTGAAGGGGTGGCGAGTATACGAACGCACCATGGCACAACTCAGCAGGTCGTCCCTCCCTGAAAAACTTACCGACCACCACATGAAATTTTCATCCCTCGTGCATGCTACCAGACATGCAAGGTGGCGTGCCACCAAGCAGCCACAATTGCAGCTTATGCGTTGATAAAGAACTCCAGCTACCGGATATTTTATCCGGTCTGGGGAAAGCCAGGCCGACAAAAAACTCAGACATTTCGAACAAGCAACCGATAAACAGCCACTGGAAAAGGCAGGTCGCGGAGGAGGCCAAGGAGGCCGCAGCTACCATCGGGATAATGGAAGCAGAACGGGGATGCCAAGAGCATGCGAAGTATAGCTAAACGATGACGAAGCATGAGCTACCAAGCCAAGTAGAGGCGTGCCACAATGTGTGCGTGTGTTTAATGGTTTGTGTGGTGTACAATACGCTCTCAGGAATGAAAAACTCTGACTTTTTTGGTTTATGTTGGCTAGGGCTGAGCAAGACGAAGCACCACTCCTTAATCAGAGCCGATAGAGCAGTCTAGGGCAGAGACCTATCTTGGAGGAACCTGATATAAGTTGCCTCTGGAAAACGCCGGCCCCGTAATAGAGCACATTCTGAACAAACAGGCACTGTAAGTTACTGTTTCTTCAGGCATGTCAAAGAGGTGGTAGGGTATAGTTAGGTGGTGAGTTTATTCATTTTAAATTATTTTTTTAATTTTTTTCTTTTTTCGTCCACTAGCTGCACCTTTATCAAACTCAGAGGTAATTTGGACCCTATTCATAAAGGAGATCATGGGGTAGTTGGGTATTAAGAAGAGTAGCTGCGGCTTTACACGTAAGTTACCCACAGAATGAGAAAACGTATATTGATGTGTAACATTTTGGAACCGGTCGGGGAGGTTGTTCTAGATGCGAGTGTAGTAAAGTAAGAAGAAGTAGTGGAGTAGGTATGCACGCGCCAAAGAGCACACTAAGAGGTTGCGTGATCTACAGAATTTGTAGCGAGTATATGACTTTACGCTTGGCCTCGCCTCTGCTATTCAAAAATGTCGGTTCAACTGACTGTATGAAGATAAACGTTTAAAAGTCGAAAGCGATGGTGATTTGTGGGGACGGGGAACATCAAGCGACAGCAGTCTCAGTCGAATCATTTTTTTCACCGAGGAACTCATCACTCCTCTGGGTCCGACAGACATCGTAACGTATTTGGGCATCCGCTTTACTTTCAAGGGGGAAAGGGTCTTCAGCCACCGACAGCATCTGCTCAAACTGCTAGACGAGGTGACGCGCGCCCGGTTGAAGCCGCGTCAAAAAATAGAGATCACGAGGAACTGCCTGATACCAAGGCTAACATCTTCGCTCGTGCTCGGCCAAGTCCACCGAAACACGCTCAAATGGTTGGACAACTACATCAGTCAATCTATTCGTGGCTAGCTACGTATACCGAAGGACGCCCCGATAAGCTACATCCACGGAGGTAACCAACATGGGGGACTGGTTATCCCAAGTCTAAGTGCAACCATCCCAATGCAGCGGACAGCGCGTATGGAAAAGCTCTTTTCTTCCCAGTGCCGAGTACTACACAATGTAGTCAACGATTCCACATTTAGCAAGATTGTTCTGGATGGTCATTGTGGCCAGAATGTCTTATGTAGTGGAAACTGCGGTTAACCGGAGAGTTTGATGCATGTTTTGCAGTCCTGCTGGATCACGCACGATGCCAGATATGCTCGTAATAATCGGGTTGCAGGGGAACTCGCAAAGCGTCTCTGTCGCCTGGGATACACTGCTTTCGAAGAGTTAGGAGCACCTACTTATAACAATAATAATAATAATAATAATAATAATAATGTTTATTCCCAACTTGTGGGTGGCATGCCGTCAGGCATGATCATAACGTTACAGTGCGAATAAAAGCGTGACGGGAGAGGATTGTAGGTACAGGGGGTTTTGGGAAAAGTGACAGCGTCATAGGCGGGGGGCATTATCCGATAAAGACGTGGTCATCACTAAACCGGCACACGCAGGGAGACACAGTCATTATGCTTTTTCGGAGAGAACATCGAGCAAGATCAGATGAGAAATCCGGAGGTTCCCGATATTCTCTGTCAGCTCAGTGTATTTCAGTATCCAAGATTTAAGTAAGTTATCATAGCGAGAGGTACCAGGGCGAAAACGTTTATTGGGAGAAGCAAGGTAGAGAGGGGCCAGCAGGTTTTGGCAGAAGATATCACAAATGTGTTGTGTTTGTTGGGAGAAAGAAGTCGCTCCAGTCCAGTGGGGCCAGCAATGATGAAAAAATTAAAATAGCTGGAGATAGGAGGTGAAGGAGAGAACGACTCGGAGGAGCGGTTGCGCCATAACTGACCGCGTTGCACGAAACAACGCTGTGATCGGTTTCTGGGAAGAGTGGACCAACTGCTGCCGTAGCCAGATGACCGGGGAAACTTGGGCAAAATCCTCGATCCTGTGTGTCAATCAGTAAATCCGTGAATCCGTGAATCCGTGAGAATCATTTGAGAATATTAGGTCTAAGGTATGCAGGCCACGAGTGGGGCCACACACAATCGGGCACCAACCCTCTACACTAAGTTGGGCAAGCAGCGAGGCGTAACGCGTAGGACCTAAAGTGGGAGACCAGGAAATGTCCGGTGGGCTGAAGTCACCCAGCACAAATTTAGACGAATGAGGAAGGCCATGTGCGGTGGAGATAATGCGGGAAAAGTCAGAAATTGAGGAGGGAGAGGAAGGTATTTTCTTTCGCCATATGCGTTGGCACTATCTCCCCGTCGAAACTATTCTTTACACCTGACTTCCCTACAACAGTGACATCAGTAAGTCTACTCAGTCCCAATGTAAACCATATTTTTGAGACGAAACTTGCCATTTGTCTCTAGATCGAATTCTTTAGTCTCCATCTTTATTTTTGCTTTTCTGTGACCCTAGCCATTTACACAGCCGCCCAAGGTCACTCGTGGCTAGCACTGATTTTCAGTTTCAGTTCATGTCAGCCGGATTCGTCATTGAACTAGTCGTACCTCATGCCCACTGTACATGTTTTTTGGTTCCCACAACCGCACTGACTTTTCACGCAATAAGCATGTCTCGTTTGTTGCACCTTCCCCCCGTTTTGTTGTTGCCTGCCGCGCTCAGGATGTAACGACCCGATCAAGCCCCAATTTGCATGTTCCCTAAAATTTGAGAGATACAACCTGCTAGTACAGGTTGCTTGGTCTGTTTTGTGGAGATCCAGATGGCCTCTGGGATCCCTTCTGGGCTAGAATCATCAATGGGGTTTGCAGGAAGTTCCAATTCGGGATAAATGGCACAGATTCCACTCCTTGAGTTTCTCCTGTCTGAGCGGCGGATATTAAAATCAGAATTTGAAGAAGCCGTGTCTGGAGTTTCAGCTGAAAGCCATGTTTAAGTCGCACAAATCAGACTTAGTCGTGAAATGGCGATAATGAACTTTTGGCAGCGGTGAGCGAGCAATAAACAGCATGACTGATAGATCCATTGGCTAGCAAATTGTACCAATTGGTAATTTACAAAACTCGCTTACGTTGGATTTCGGTACTAGGGGGAAATAGGTGGGAGATGTAAGGATACATGAGGTAAAGTTGACCAGGTGCGTGTTCCGAGTCGGTCGGACAGTATCCAGCGCTGGCGGTAGTGGGTGAATAGTGGGTAAAGTGTGTTTGAATCCACGGCAAAGGGTAGAGTATTAGGTTCATTATGCGGCAGGGAATGTCTCTGGACGGGAGGCATGCAGTTGAAAGGAGAGTTTTGGGACGTGCACACATTCGCTTCGTCAGGAAATATGGAAGGGGTATAGTACAGAAAGAGGTGGTGGGTGTGGGGGATGGATGGGATTCAAAAATGGTCTACGGGTGGGACGGAAGTGGGTGAGCAGGATGGTGGAAGCACATAAGGGTCTGAGCTGGCCGCATGCATTCGCGGATGCGAGGTTTTTCTGAGCACGTGATACGTGTATTTTGACGTACTTGTCTTGTAATCGTTCAGCTGTTGCACCTTTTCGGTGCCTAACTTCCATGCCACCAGAAGGAAGCACGAGGGCTGGGATAATGCCAGGTTGCCCAAGCCCGGACAGAGGAAGTTGATAGGCAGAGGTCGGATTCGAACCACGGACCCTCCGGTCAGTAAGTTCACGCTCCAACCACTGAGAAATCTTATTGTGTACTTATAAGGAGGCCGGAGTAAAGTCGGGTTGTCTTGTGAAGAACAGGGGACTGATTCTCGGCGGTGTAAATGAGGGTGCTTTAGGTATCGCGACCTTGACAACAAATGCTCGAGCCCGAAACCGAATTTTGCGGAGGTGGAACGTGGGAGGATAGCAGGTCAGGAGGTCGGTGACGAGAAAAATTGTTATCAACGACTGGTGTTGTCACTGCTCTGCTGGGAGACGTGCCGTATCAGTCGTTTAGGGACCTGGAAAGGGTTTTGCCGGGCTCATGGGGACATTTGCAGTTTTTATTGGCGGTAAAGCAAATTTCATTTGCAGGAGCGATGAAGAGCTCCGGGTCTTGTAAAGCTATGAAGCTAGAAGCTACTGGATAGTTTGGAGGGGATCCAGTGCTGGGAGCAATGACAGAGCACTGAGAGTATAAGGGCACTACGGGGCGTTCATGTAAGTACTGGCGGTTGATGGCACAGCAGATCCAGGCGTGACAGCGTATGGGACCGGGTTTACAGGGGAGCAAGTTGGCAAGTTGATGGGACGTCTGTGAGTTTGATTCACAGATGCATCAGAAGTCTGCACGCTTGTGTGGTTGATCGTTCTGTTAATCATATGGGATGTTGGGATACTTAGAGGAGTGATTTGGCTTCCCGGAGGTGAGACCTAATAATTTGTCTGAAAGTTTGTGATAATTAGAGCCAACAGGTTCTTATATGTGGCATCAGAACAAGGTGTAGAGTCAGAGTATAGAGTGTGCATGGATACCACAACTGCCTCAATATTATCAGGGACGGTTGGGGCCAGCAGATTTCGATGACCCTGCAGAGGAGGCCAGGTTATTCGACAGGCTCTGTAAGTTATAGTTGATAAGGGGGTTCTTCGGCTGTTATGCTCACATGTATCGACGATATACCGACTTGCGTGGCTGCTCGGGGAGTTAGGTGCATGGGGCATCTGTGACTGAGTAACGTTGAATGTCCTAATTCACGCGAAATGGTGAGTGAAGGAGGGTTCATTCTGATAGCTTTCAGTGACCACATTTTGTGATTTAGTTAGTAGCTTCTTGGCAAGCTGCCTTTGCATTCGAGTGCGAGCAGCTGTAATTCTTATGACTCGGAATTTTTCGGTAGGGGAGAGAAAAGCCTAAGATTTTATCAGACGCAGGGCATCGTTTTCTTACTACTACTACTAATAATGATTATTCCCAACTGGTGGGTGGCATGCCGTCAGGCACAACCATACTGTTACAGTCAGAAAAAAGCATGACTGGCGGGGTTTGCGAGTACAGGGGATTGCCCGAAAAGGGGACGGTGTCATGTACAGTGGGCATTATTATTAATAATAATGGTAGAAGGTTTATTTCCTAACTTGTGGGGAGCATGCCGATTGAGGCATGATTGGGTCGTTAAAACCTGAGCGCAATAGGCGACAACATAACGGAGAGGAGGTTGCAACCAACGAGGTATGCACAGTACGTGAAAAGTCACCGCAGTTGTGTGAACGTAAAATAACGAGGACAATGGTCATGAAGTACGACTGGTTCAAGGATGGGGCTGGTTATCCTGAACTGAAACTGAAAGCAGTTACTGGCCATGAGTAACCTTGTGCGGTCGAGTAAATGGTTAGGGTCGCAAAATGCAAAAATGGAGAAGGAGATTGGAGAATTCGGTCTAGAGAAAAACGGCAAGCTTTGTCTCATAAATATGGTTTAAACTGAAACTGAGTAGATTCACTGGTGTCACTGTTGTAGGGAGATCAGGTGCAAAGGGTAGTTTTGATGAACAGGTAGTACCAGTGCTTAGGGCAAAACGAACACAGTAAATGAAATTGAACTTATGGAAGGGGCAAACCGAAATTGCGGCAGGAAACCAGGTTGGTTAAATCCGCACGATAGATTCAGCTGTTTAGAACGAGGTGGTTGGGGCAAGGTGAAAAATTTGTTTGTGGTTGCGACTACAGGCTCAAGTGAACGAGGAGTGCGGTCAACATTCTAAGGAAAACAGTTGCGGGAATGCCATCAGACTGGGTATGGCAGTGCCATGACATCATTGCACTGACATACCTCGGTTTCTGGACAGCCCCATAGTGGTCGTCAAGGTTGCCGTAATCGGACAAGGGATGCGCTATGGTTAAGCTGAGTAGACTGACACAGATAGAGTCAGGCCGACGCAAAGTCACGGAAAATTTCTAGTCATTAGGCGGACCATGTGAGTGTAGACCACGGACAAGCCAGATTGAATGAATAACGGTTGTACGGGGCGTTTGTTCAACTACAGCCGAAGTTTGAATCTTGGGAAGATGAGGAATGAGGAAGGAATAGCCTCTGGTGAGTGCCAGGAGGCATAAGATAAAACGGTGTTCAATAGAAAAAAATGTAAAAGGGGATGACAGCAAGGTAAATGAACCCATGAAGAGGCGGATTTTGTTAGCTGACCTAGAATCTAAGTACTAGCTGGGCCAGAGTATGTGCCTAATTTTGGGAAGGTGAGGACTTAACCTCCGAGGCAGAGAGGCTAGCCATTGGACTGGTTGGAAAAGGTAGTTACATGGTGAGATTACATGGCGGTCGCTTTTAGCTCAGCAAAAGATCCAATCATAGCGTCTCCGTTGTGCAAAGGGAGCATTAATATAAACAGGGACAGCAGACAAATAATAAGCGGCTGGGCAACAGCTTCCGATATAATGGATAAGAACCGTAGTTTAACCAGAATCTACTACGTCAACTCAACAGGAATGTAAGAGTATGAGTCGCCAGTTACCGGGTCACTGCTGTCAGCTCCAAGAAACGAAAGGTACATGGCAAAAATATCCATTAGGCGCTAGCTGCGACTGCTCGTAATCAGTGTTGCCGAAGTTCCATTATTATTCCGCAGCACATGGATTGTTTCAAATTTTCAAGCCGTCGTGCTTAGTACGGGGTGTCAAGCAGGCCAAATCCAATCAAGATGGCAGTTGTGGCGTGTTCAAGAGGATCTCGATCAGGCGCATTAAATATTAGGTCTTGATGATGGCACTCAATGCGCTGACAAATCTCAGAGACAATCATGTCAACAAGCAGAAAAATAAATCACCTTCTACGCACACATATCAGACCATTCTAAGTCAAAGCGGCCACGATGCTTTCACCGCAGTCACAAAATGCTACTCGTATCCAGAAAGACGTCACTTACGTTTTGAGTATATCATTGGGGAGTAAAACTCAGGTTTACCCTTCGGAAACCGATAACGAGAGTTTGTAGCTGGTTCACCTGGTTACAGTCAACGACGTACAAATTTCCCGCTCGCGTTGCTCCTTACGTAATGTTAATTAGATTTGCACGATCCACACTGGCCCTGTTTAAAAAGGTGGTGCTATCCGGCATTACGGGAAACGATATTGGGGATACCTACCGTGCTTGTGTACTGAGGCTACGATTGAGAGAAAATTTATCAACGAATGAATGCGCATCGCATTTCATTGTTTTGGTTGGTCCATCAGGTGGCGGCAGATTACTTACCAGGTCACTTCGAGCTTCCAAGAAGCGCGACCAACATCTGCGGACACCATCTGAAAGTCACCTGGGTGGATTGTTTCATGTGACATAAACACAATTCGAGCATCTGGCAAGCAGAAAAGAATATAAAACGGTTGGTTTATCAAATTACGAATAATAAAATTAGGTAACCCACTACAGGGCTTCTGTTCCTCATCAAACGAGCTGTACGAATTAGGTCACGTACCATGCACAAAATAGAGTGCATCTCTTGTAATCTCTCATTCAGTTTACTGACATGGCATTAAGAATGCTGATATCAGTCACTTTCCTTCCAGGTTCCGCGTGCGCAAAACCCAGTGGGCCGTCAACTACAGCAGACAGTCTTGTGCGTGGATTGTTGAAGCAAAGCAAAGAAAATATCCATTGACTAACTGGATATCCGTCAGGCTTTTTTCAAAGCAAACTTGTCAAAATGAAAGAAAACAAACCTGAAAGAAAACTCTTACACCCTGTGCTGGCACATCTCTCACGCTGAACCTACTCACAGCTGTATGGTCTGTTGTTGAAAGTTTGATATTATATCTTTGCTTCTTGATCCAGTCAGGATGCTCTGCTCCTGAAGATTCAGCCACAGTAATATCCAAAGTTGCTTCGATAACGATGAAGAAGTTCTGCACATCTGTACTAAGTGACATGTGCAATTAGGCCACCCTTCCAACCCTAGTGGGGGTGAACGCAGAGCCGTACCTCATTTGTCATAGACAGTTCCGCATAGACAATATCGCGCTTCACGAGAAATTGCCCTTTTCTGCGGTAGTAGACATCTATTCTAGTGTAACGTTATTGTGGCAAATCAGCACGCATTACGAACTTACTACAAACCTTGGATGGTCAGAGCGCACAAAGCTACGGAAACCCATGTAAACCTCTTTATTTGAACGGTTTGGAACTCTCAGTTATGTAGAATGACAGGCTCTTCGGTTTTATTCTAATGGGTACTCGTGTTTCTCTAATCAGGAACCAACCTTAGAAAAATTTAGAGACCCGCCATAATTGACCAATCATTCATTTTGTGTTAACTTGCATGTACCTCATTCAACCAGCTGCATTCCTCGTTGTTATTACTTGATTGAGTGAGGGTTCCCACTTTCAATGAACCTGAACCAGGTTCTGTTTCTCATAATAGCAAACCACATGTGACTCTACCAAGTCGCCGCAAACTCGTGCTTAAACTTAAAGGTAAAACAAACAAAAGTAATGCAGTATCATTTGGATCAGGAATGGCTACGTTCTTTGCCTGGCTACCAAAGCTAGACCACTTTGCACCACACCCAGCACTTACGATACGATGAACACCACGTCATCCGTATTACACGCATGTTGCTGTATACACTCATGCACTTCGATTTCATCACCGAACCTAGCACAACTGTCTAACAACATAAAACCTATTAGGTTTTCCAACCCTTGTAAATTTTTAGTTACTATAGTACTAAGGTAATGCGCAGTGCTGCCGACTTCCGACCTCTTCACAGACATCGAGCCCCAGTGCAGCAGGATTTGCCCCTGAGCAGTCCACAGAATTATGACGTTGGTGGACTTCCTGAAGCTTATCCACCACACTGTTGGGTTGTTTACGCAGGCCATGGGAAGAAAACGGAGACGACTTGGCAATGAGTGAAAAAGGTGCACATTGTACCGGCTGTTTGTAATCAGACAACCACCGTTGAAGAATGGCGAAGCGATCTTAGAAAATATCCATGAATAATCCATGGAGCGGACTAGTGTCTGAGAACCAAGAACGAATGAACACAGGAAAACCGCAGTGCTTGCTTGAAGTGGTACGTGCACAGCTGTCAACCGTCTGAGAGTACTCAGGATTTTGCACCACGAACTATAGGTTAGTTGAAGTAGATTTACTTCATCTTGTTAGTTCCAAGACTATGGTAGAGCTGCCCTGAGGGTTGCGGCCTAAGTGCCTCAAAACGGGGAAAGAAGCATACGTAGTCATTCAACAGACAACGTTAAGAACGTAGTCTTCCAAGATTGCCCTTTGATCAGACTGGTATGCCCTATGCATCCCATATTTTCGCATTAGCTATTAAGCGTGCCTGGATACCTTTATAACATGCCCAAGAATGTCTCAGTGGTGCAATTGCTTTTTTAGGCTACCGTTGGTTTTCTACAGGCGGTCGTGGGTCACATAGCCAAAGTGGACCATCCTGGATTGTGGGCGCACGGCATAATTGCGGGCCATATACAGCCAGTGAGCGGTAAGATGGGAGACCAATCTAGGGTCCGTGCGAAGCAGCGTCTGCAGATCTTGTCGGAACCTGTGTGCCAGTGTTATGATAAACAGAAAACTGACCGTAAGGCATAGCCAAGGTGAGCCACGCGGTGGAATATTTGTCGATGTTCCCAGAGACTATGACCAAAATGCACGGTTTTTAAATGGTACCTACGTGCTTCCTGATTGCTTTGCGAATACGAAAACAGCACAGCATATCATCGCAGCGAAACACTACTCTCATCGGCCGCAGTTGTGCCGCGAATTTCCTCTTGACAAATGTTTGCACTTTATATCATTCGCCCATCATGTCCCTGAACAGGCCAAACCGTTCAAGCGGAACATAACTGTTCACTTTCCACAAATACATACATAGCCGGACAACCTGTACCCATCTTTTCTGTGATAAGGAAAGTACACGGCTTGTATCTACATGGCACACATAGGTCGCTTTATTAAGACTCGCTCGAGTCGGTTAACAGCATGTGTATTATCGACATTTAGTACATTTAGGAATCATCGGAAAAGCGCTATCTGCCGCCATCTGGGGAAGAATGTGGCTGTAGTGACCTTTCCACGACCCTAACTAACCCGCCCGCACTCGCTAAGCTCCGCCATGGCCGAAGGTATATCACTTGGCAGAATAAAACCTAACCATCCGTCGTTTGCATAACAGAACAAGCTGACACTTCCGACGATAGTTTTATATGTGCTAAGTGGTAAAGACCTTGCTGAATTAATCGGTCACAAGCTGCTGCACTTCACACGACCGCGTTCCATACTTCAACAGGGCATCAAATGTGCCCAACTGATCTTCGGCTAGTTATCGATTTACAGGAAGACGATCGTGAATCAACTTGGTCACCTTATGAATGTGTTCAAGATGATAAGAGTTTACCGGTAGATGCGTCCCGCATTGCCTTAAACAGAACCGTAGTAGGCAGCGGATGCTTCGCATGGTGGTAATTGTTAGCAAGTGCACTCAACTGAAAATCTTTTTGGATTCCCTTCTTTCCGTTAGTTTTGCTGGCCGCCTGCTGCATTTTTAGTACACCCGCTCGTAACGCAAAGCAGGGCTGGTGCTTTTTCTCCAGCAGCACGCACAAATGCTACGTACTTATTCATCATATATTCATTTAACACCTTCCCAAATGCCATGAAGGACGGAAACTCAGCAGCCGCCAATTTCCAAACAAACATACTTGGGGCCACTCCTGAATCATAGAATTAGGACCGATATGCCTTCGGTCCTAGCGAATCATCGCAAGTGCAGGTGGGTACTTTTTTTGCTGACGTGAGAAGGTCATTACAGCCACATATTTTTTGCCTGATCGCGGAGGATGGCTCTGTTCCAATGAAGTAGCAGTAGAATTAGCAGCGAAGTAATCTCCGGTTGTGATGGATACTTAGACCATACCACCCACCACCTACAACCTAAGCACCTGCTTTCCAAACACGCTCCGAATGCCAGAGCTCTCCAACAGTGGAGACAAATATACACTTTGTACTCTACGCACGGCAAATAAGCACTGTGGTAGAACACCAGCAAAAATCTTACCCTGCGTCGCAGCTATCATCACCTCCAAACGACCAAACACTTTCAGGAACAGTTTTGACGCCAGCAAGTTTCAATGTGACTGGAAATGCTACGTGTACTGCAGTGGCACTAAAGATAACAGCTAGTCCCAGCCGAATCGTATCTAAAGTTATGGAAAGCACTGTGAAAGTAATGATTTTGGGAAGGCCACAAAAGCGGGAGTAGTAAGCTTGGATTCCGTCCCTCACGGGTCGCAATCTACCGCAGCAACTAAACAAAATTTACAGTAGGTAAACAGCGCAGCATGTTCTCTCTAAAATTTGCCCTCTTGTTAAATCAGCCTCGTTGCGCACTGCTGGCGAATCATACTCAGTTCCAGCTGCCTTTCGCACCTCTTACCTCGGAATAAATTAGTCAGTGTTACAGAATTCCAAAAGAGTTTGTGGTGGAGGTCAGAAAAAATTGCAGATACTAACAACTTAATGAGTATCACAAGCGACTGATAGCAACGACTGACTTGGCCATCTTTATCAATATAATCCATTGCGACTTCTACAAGGCTTTTGGGAAATGTGATCCTGAGACGATTGTCGAAGGTACGCAAGCTTTTACGCAAAGGTTTGGCCAATATTGTCCCACGAAAGTTACAGAAGCAGTACAGGAGCAGTACGTGTACACGGGGATACTCACGAACGGTGAAATTTTCTTTGTGGCCCATAGCAATCTATGGCCAAACGTGATCGTCCGGCCGTCCCCCTCATTCATTGAATATTCGCGTTTTAGATTAGGTTTCCTCAGCGAAAACAAAAATAGAAAGATATTGAAGATAAAAATTTGCTGGGGCAGAGCTAAAATAAGAATTTAAAAGATAAGTGTGAGAAAAGTTTTGAAAACGATTGGAAGTTTTGCTGTTCCGTTCGCCATGTCTTGTATACACGCTGCTGCATCAGATTGATACTTATCTAACATATCTACCGATTAAGAATAATTCTTAATTTTCATAGACTTTCGCATGTGGGAAACGCTAGTAACTCCAACTGTTGTGCAACAAATTCTCGGGAATTAATCTGGCACTCAATTTTTGGACCTTCACCAGTTTTCTCAGTAAGTCTTTCTGGTACACTAAATTGAGCAGACTACGATGAACGTGGGCGTGCCCGACAAGAAAAGCTGTATGTTTTTGGTTTACGTGAAACGATAAACAGGATACTGCACGCAAAATTCTCAAAACCCGAAGCTATTTCTGCACTACCCTACCTGCAAAATGGCTAAGCCCTAGCCAGTCATAAACACACATTTTTAAATTTGTGACTATGATAATAACGATCTCCGAAGGAATAATTATAATATTGATAATAATAATAAGTTTATTCCCCAACTTGTAGGAAATATGCCAATCGAAGCATAACAAAGTCTTCACAACCTGAACGCGGCGAGCAAAAACACAACGGGGAAGAAAGTACAACCGATGAGACACGCTTATTAAGGAGTAGGTCTCCGTGGTCAAGGAAACCAAAAACCTTGAACTATGGATCGCGAGGTACGACTAGTTCAATGACAATGCCGACTGACTTGAGCTGAAACTGAAAAACTGGCCATGAGTGACCTTGGGCGGTTGAGTAAATGACCAGGGTCACAAACATCAAAAATGGAGTTGGAGATGGAAGAATTTGAAGTGGAGACAAATGGCAAGTTCCATTGAAATTAAGTAGATTCACTGGTGTCGCTGTTGTAGGGAAGCCAACCGTAGGGGAGATTTTTGATGAAGAGAGAGTGCCAATGCATTGGGACACCGCAAATGAAGTCGTTGAAATTGTTAAAGGGGCAAACTGAAATTGCAGCGCAAAACCAGGCCGGTTAAATTCGAACAAAAGGTTAAGCGGGTTAGAACAATCTTCCTCCGGAGGCATTTAGGGCTGGGTGTAACATTTGTTCGTGTTTGTAATTACAGGCCCGAGTAAGCGAAAGGTGAAGGTTGAGGGTAGGATGAAAATAGTTGCGGGAACGACATCAGACTGGGTATGGCAGTGTCGTACCATCATTGCACTGACATTGGTTTCTGGACAGCTTCGAAATGGACGTCAGGGTTGTGGCAATCTGACAGGGGATTCGCGTCCCCATGGCCGCTTGATTTGGGTTAGATGAGGAGGGTGTCACAGGTAGAGTCAGGCCGATATAAAGTTACGTGTTATTCGAGTCATTTGGAGGACCATGTGGGTGTGAACACGGGACCGGCCTAATTGAAGAAATGACGGCCGTAAGGGGCGCTTGCAGCAATTACTGAAAAAGTTCGAGGCTCGGGAAGAGGGTGAATAAGGATGGAATTTGATGAGAGCAGTAGCGCTTGGCGAGTGCCAGGAGGCATCAGATAAAATGACGTCCAATAGAGTAGTATGATTTACAGAGGATGACAGCATGGTCGATCAGTAAGCATAGGGACAGGGCGAAAGCATTTGCATAATTTTGGGAAGGTGATGACTCAGCTGACAAGGTATGCTGCAGGAAGGCTAGCTGTTGGACGGGAAATGACAGTTTGATTTAGACACGGGGTGATAGCTGTTCTTAACCCAGTTACAGAATCCCATCAGGTTTTCGCTGTGCAAAGATTGGAGAAGGTCAATGTGAAGAAGGACAGGAGACAGGTAATGATCAGTTGACCGAGAGCTTCTGAGATAATGAATAGGGACTGTAGTGTAACTGACCGGCATTACTTGAACTGAACGGAAAAGTAGGAGTATGGCTCGCTATGCACTGAGTCACTGCGGTCAGGTCCAGGTAACGAACGATGCATGGCGAAAACAGCCAAACAGCCATGACTGCTGGTATTCAGGGAATATTAGGGTCTTTATATTATATATGTATATGATCACTTCATGGAACAGGCGGGAAAAACGTGTCTTATGTCTGGCTGTACGTTAGTGCAACCACAATGCAAATTATGGTTATTTAAGCTTTTAGGTGTACATAACCAGTTTATATGCGCGGGCTGGTGGTGGCGTTAAAACAGAATGCCAAACTGGTGCCCATCACCCGCCTTCTCGCCAGCTGTGGCAATGCGTATAAGCCACATAGAGGGGGCTCGTTTTTGTTGGGTAAAAGTACGGTATCTCCAAGCTTTACAGCCATAATCCCTTGTTTCTTTGTCAACACACCAAAATCGCTACATGCCAGTAATGCCTCTAGAAATATCTGCTTTGTTGGTTTGTTCTGGCCATGATAATCGGAAATGACCTATGAAGCGGATGCACAATTATTAACGCGTTCCACAAAGAGTTTCCGTGACGAGCAACAGACTGTCCCGGATATCCAAACGCCCATGTCTGTCAGTATCGAAAGAAAATATATCCAACCATATCTGTAAACTTGTGGAATTAATTGTACTGTTGCGTCCTATCCTGGTAAACTGTCAGCATGGATTCCGCTAAGGTATCTGAGGACTGGGTTTCAGTTGCCACCAACTCGCACAGTCCATTCTAGGCACATCCAACGAAAGGATATGCCGCAAACAACTCCAAGGATCGATTTGGCTAGTCTTTTTCTTCCAACTTGCCCGGCCCCAAACGCTCCCTCAGTACATTGTTCATCCAGCTAAGTTGACAAGTTTGTTAGAACTGGAATCCAGTTTTCAGTTACCGGAATCAAATGACTGAGCTGTCAGCACTTTCTTACAAACTTAGATCAAAATTGTGTCCTCATGATCCGTACGCTCGATGAGCTATGTTCAGTAGTTGAGAGCGATAGTTGGAATCCGAATGAAATCACAAGCAAAGTAAAGCTTACGTTGACTGAAGTCATGAAGTATTTCGAGCACTGGCGAGTAATAAGTTTGCTCAACCGAAAAAACGGAAAAACTAGACAGGTAAAATATGGCTAAACTACCTTCACTACGCTTTCACCACGGTGCAAACAGCAAACATTCTCACCTGGATTCCGAGGACCTAAAGTTACCTTTGCCTCCTTGTCAGGGACCATAAATCACACGGCATGACTCGGCATGTAAGAAGATAGTGATTCGCAGGGTGTCACTTTCTAGCAATTTGATAGGTCGTGGTTTAGGAATCAGACACACGTTTGAGAATTTTCACCCCTTGGCGTTGGTAACACATGCAGATGATTATCCTGGAGAGAATGCTAAGCGTGATCTTGTACGTAGTTCACAAATACTTTTCAGAGGGGCTTCCAGGTTTTATCATTAGTAATCAGTGGATGACCAAGAGACGGGCTTGTTAAAGGTTAAATGAATAAACTAGCCGGGGTATAGATCAAAATCAGCAGCCGTGGACGTCGCTGCAGGTGCCCGTAGATCATTCTGATTCCTGTCCAGGTAGCAGATAGGCCAGCGAACTGATGGAGGAGAATCCGTGTGATAATATGCTGGACTTCTTTCTTTCTCCCTTACGGTTTTCTGCTATTTCAGGTCCTTCATTCTTGATTCTTCCTCTCTCGTTTTTATACCAGTAGATTACAGGAGCCTAGCCCGTTGCGTGTCTTTCCATGACCTCCAATAGTTTTTACTGGCCATGGAATCCTGGGCTTTAAGGCCCACCAAGTGCCCATCACCGATCTGAAGCGACGTCATGAAATGTGGAGACCCAGATGTCATTCAGCTTAAGTGCCAACGCTGAGGGTTTACTAACACACTCTGTCTGGCAGGAGCCTGTTCCAACTTTTCAGTACGCCTCAGGAGAAAATCTACATTACGATGTAGATGCACTTCAGTCCGCAATAGTCCGTGGGAGTCTCCTTAAGTAAACTTGCCCCTGGAGCCAAATTTTTCCAGGGGCTTGATAATCATGGCGAGACCTTGAAAGTGTTTAGCAGATTGCTTAATATGCTCTGCTTTCCAGCGGTGAAAGAGCCCAGTGCCCCAACACAAAGAACAGGCAACCACAAAGTGCGCTAACGAGGCTTCACAAAGACTGATGAGCGGTTGAAATGCCTCTAGTTTCCCGGGCTCTACGCCCAAGTGGTTGACAAATACCCAGTCTCTATCCTCAAAGTAGCTGCGAATATCAGCGTTCAAGCAACTTTTACCCTATCAAGCCATCTTCATGGATATTCGGGTCACAGGAGCCTGCCAAATGAGGAAACGGCGTCTGGCCACTTTTAGGCAGAGGTCCCATATCATCACCATCTCACCACATCCTTTGGCCATGACGGCAGAGCGGATGTCCCACAAGCTTCACGTAACCCACAAAAATGTAACATGGGTTCCCAGCTCAGGTATTAGAACGTTCTCGCACATAACCCATGGATGATCTTACCTAAAACCCGTTGGGTTTTTGAGACCTCCCCTCCCAAAACGTCCTGGAAGGTTAATTCCTTCAAAAAAATCTCATATCTAGCCTCAGGCGCTCCGGTCACTTTTACAGTACTCGTGTTTGGCCAAAAGGCGGCGATAGTTTAGCAGCTGCAAGGCCTTTCTGAAATTCAGGTAAGATGTCTCGGAGAAGCCCCACACTTTTGAGCGTCCCACCGTCTCACCCTTAAAACACGAGGTGGTTGAGATACAGACGGCCCACGCGCACATTTAGGGACTAGTATTCAGCGGCAAGCATGGATAGTATCCCAGCAGTCACGATAAGCAGACTAGGATACGATTTTGCATACGGTTATGATGCTGGATGGTTTTCTCAGGCCATTTGACTAGGTGTTTTTCTACTAAAGAGGATCCTTCAGCGGATTGGCAGCAATTTACTTTTAAGCCATCGGAGAACACCGGATTATCTCCGGAATATCTGCAAATACCTGGTAGTGGGGACAACTTACAGTGATGCACAGTGGAGTCCATTTTGCACAGTGCCTCAAGCTTCCCCCGAATATTACGCTCAGACGAGTCAAGTGTCACAAACAACAGTATGGTGCCGAACATCTGTGGACCAGTCCTTCTAATTTGTTACATTGGGCGAGCAGAACTGGCAGGAGAGTTATTCAGGTATCCGACTTGGTGGAATTTGCATGGTAAATTATCTGAAAACCATTTCCAATCTTTAGAACACCATGGACCGGTAAAATTTGCAAGATTTTTTATTTGTGATTTATTGGTGAACTGATAGTTACATGTGAATCGGCGGCACTTGGTGACCCGGAAAGTTCACTCATTTAAACAAACGGCTATGAACAACGTATCATTTAAATGGTCAGTCGGACTAGATTAACTCCCCGTAAAATTGTCAAGTTGGAATACCCCATAGTTTCAGTGAAAATAATTCCGCTTTTGTTGTTGTGATAGGCTTTTAGCTCATGTGGCCTCTAGTCAGCTGGAGAATTGACTTTGGATGAGATTGTCTCTGTGATTCAATTCTTCCGTTGATAATATCGTTCGCTTTCTATACTTCACGCTTAGATCCGGAAAGAATGAAGTAAGTAAGTAAAGAGCACTTCGTAAGCTCGTGGATGAACGAAATGTTAGCTGCACTATAGTGGGTGTATGACTGATTTTGTGTCAGTTGCTCACGAATCCACGCATGCACGAACTAATACGCAGGATCGAACTTTTGCCCAATATCTCCGAGTCAGTTTTGTTCTCCTTCTTCAGCAATTCACGGATTCAGGGATTGAAACACGGGATCGAGGCTTTCGCCCAGTTTCCCCGGGTCGGTTTTGTTCTTTTCGTTTTGCGGCTGCCGTTCGCCTGAAAGGCACAAGCGAGTGTGCGCGTTTGGTCGGTTCAGTAGGTTCATATGTGTTTTGGAAACCTCGGGGTGAAATTGGGTAGAAAGTAATCAAGCTTAACTAAACCTGAACACCCAGTGCTCCGGACCACGGGGTTTAATTCAAATAGGCAGATTGGGTTGTCGGCTTTCTTGTACGTTGATTGGTTGAAGGTGTGTCCTAGTGAAAACAATCATCTACTCGTTGATTGGTGGAGAAAGGTCGTAGTGAGGCCTGGAGCTTCCACGCTGTGGAAGCCCCCTTGG
>SJOL01002335.1:843937-906751 GCA_004794785.1 Opisthorchis felineus | reverse complement strand
CAAGATTGGTGACCGACTATCGCCCGGCAGCTACAGGCCTACTAGTCTCACTATAGTGAGGCTATAGCATACCGTGCTAGGTGACGGAACGCATTCTGAAGCTGGCCATCTTGAACCAGCTCACCAACAACAACTTGATATCGCCAGTGCAACACGGATTTCTCCCAAAGGGTTCTTGCGTAACGAACATGTTCGTATTTATGGACAGCTTATCCCAAGCCAAGGACAAGGGGCTCGTATCGGATGCCATATTTTTCAACTTCTCAAGAGCATTTGATCGGGTCCCACACGTCCCGCCGCTCCGCAAACTCAAGTCTTACTGGATTAAAAGGAAAATTCTATACTGGATTAAGGCGTTCCTACCAGACAGAATATTCCGTGTGAAGGTTGGCTCCACCTACTCTTCTCCGGTGCCGGTCTCCATTGGAGTTCCTCAAGGCTTCGTTTTGGGACCTGATATACGTCAGCGACTTTCCAGATGTTCTTGCAAGTCCGTGTCTACTTTTTCCTGTCGACTCGAAATCCTGGAGTTCTAATGCCAGCGCCCTCCAAGTGGATGTAGACGCTGCGAAGCAGTGGTCGTCGGACTGACACCTTCCCCTGGATGACGAAAAGTGCGTCCATATGTCATTCGGAGGAGACTCAGCGAACGCCTTTGTCGTGCCTGATGAGAACGGACTTGAAGACATTACAAGGATAGATACTAAAAAGGATTCGGGTACTTTGATCTCTTCAAACATGTCCTCACTGTACCATGAAACATCGGCTCAAAAGGCATTCGCCGTCCTACGGATGATTCGGTGAACCTTCCCCCGTATTACTCGCATGGACTTCCAGACACTATGGGGCCTACGTCAGACCGCTTCTTGAATACGCCAACCAAATTATCTACTCAGGATGCAAGAAAGACGTAACCCTCGTTGAGCGTGTCTAACGAGCTGCTACGAAAATAGTTGCCGGCCTCAAATCCGTTGGTTATGAAACGCGTCTCGTGGTGATTGGCCTATTTCCCCTGGAGTATCGTCGCCTCCAAGGAGACTTACTACTTACTTACACCCTGTTTGAACAACATTTGGCCAACAGGTTTTTCACCGTTAAGCCAGCCAACACATGGCGGGGACATGGTAAAAAGATTTTGAAGCTCAGAGTGCACACTTTTATCAGTTAACAGTTTTTCTCCTTTCGGGTAGTGGGCGTGTGGAATAACCTTCCTCCGACGGTTGTTCACGCTGCATCTGTCACCCAGTTCAAAGCACTTTTTAGTTGAGTCCTCGTTGGCAAGATTACTGCCCCGCACTGAGAACTTAAAAAGCAGTGCTACGCCCTTTTTTCTCGTGTCTTTCAGGTGAACAGATGACGGTGAATGACAAGAACAAACCCGATCCGGAAAGTTTGGGCGAAACCCTCGAGCCTGTGTATCTATCCGTGAATTCGTGAACACATGCCTTCGGAGAACCACTGTCCCCTGGTGCTCCCATAGCGTGCACACTACACAGTTATTCTCGGAAAGCGGTGGTTTGTTACAATAAATATCCGTGGACTGAAAGTAGGAAGGAACCACATGAGCCTCGTCCCAGTGAGCTCGGCTGCGCATCGCCGTTACGCCACCAATACTCACCAATGCAGAATATCTAACCTGAATGTTGGACGTCTTACACTACAAAAAATTTCTGTAAAACCTTGCTGAAGAAATTGTGATCAGGTGGGACGAAAGTTTGGTTACTCTACCGGCAGTACCAGGGTCGTTGCCGTATAAACCCGAGGCTAACTCAAAGGTAGAGCATTGACCCGTGGATTGCGATGTCCGGTTCTGGAGCGCCAGTTAAATGCGGTTAGGCAGTTCGGAGGCTCAGCTACTGGATTCGGGGCCGGGTTTGAACCCCATATCCGGCTAAAATTCAGTCTCTTCTGCAAACTCCTAAAGTAACCTGGTTTCTGAGGAGACCTGGCTCAACCTCAACCTAGGCCTCAGCATCAGAAACATATATCTGTGATGCTGGGATCTTGGTTGACAGCTATTCTCCGCACTGACCCGAAATGCGAAAGACAGGTTATGATTAAAGCAACACCATCTTTGTGTTTTGATCACCCCCACACATTCCAATGGTGCTCTATGACATCAGTGATGCACCGTTTCCTGATACACTCTTTATTCAGATCCCACTACGCTGGATTGACTCTCTTCTTGGCGTCTTTGCCCCACAAGCCCGCCTTAAGACCACCTGCTCCACATACAGACCCTGGAACAACTCATCACTACATATGTTTTATTAAAAGTGAAAATTGACGACCTTGAAGTCACCTGGATGGAGTCGTATACATTGGGTCCAAAAGTCGGTTTGCTTCGGCACTGATTCAAATTGTGCGACAGAGCTTTGGACTCAATATATCAGATGCCGCACAAGCCAAATACCATACCTACTAATGAAGGAGACTCCGTTGGTCACAATGTGATTGAGGTTCCTCTGGGGGACGAGGACAAGCGTTTGCTGACTTGATTTCACCTGCTAATCGGCGGGAAACCCTGAACGTCTAACGCTCACCCGTTACATCTGCTGCGCGAATCTCACAGGCATGCTAATTTTCTGGCCATCTTGAACTGAGAGCAGCTTCGGTGCTGACGCGCTGTTTATCCCAGTAAGTCGAGTGAAACAAAGACACCCATGGAGGATTCGGCATTCCTTGAGGGCTAGTTTAAAACTGTCCTTCAAAAATATAACTAAAGAAGAGAAACTGGCATTTCCTAAGATGCAAAGCCACTGCAAGCCAGAGACTCGACAACTGACCTTACGAAAACAGACCACGACATTAAGTCGTAACTGAAGAAAAAAACAAATTTACTCCATAAGTACATGCGACACCTTGGAGGAAAACGAGCCGATGACCTCCCTTGGGGCGAAAGAGGAAAACCCAAGAACGACCCAACAAACCTGACTGAGGCCCACAGAGGGTAATATACAGGTTTTTATTCTGCCTAAGCTATCTCTTCACTACAAACCGACTACGAGCAGCCTCCAAACAACACCCTCTACGGAAGGTGGTTTCCATGATCTATTGCACAAGACATACCCTCCAGCGTGTTAGGGCCAGATGGAATGCACTCAAAGGAAATGCACTGGAGGAAAATCGCCCACTTTGGCCCAACGTTTCCACTTGTTGTTTCGTCAGTTGTGCCATGACTGCTACCTCCTGCTTGAAAGAAACCGGTCGTCAAATTACTGATGACCGCTTACCGCCCAGTAGCAACTGGACTATTAGCCTTACCAGCGTACCGTGAAAGGTGGTGGAACCCACCTTAATACGGGTCATTCGAAATCATCTGGCCTACATCCTGGAATCCCCGGCGCAACCCGGATTACCTAAAAACCGCTTGTTCCACGCATATGTTCGTAGTAACCGACAGCCTGACAAGCCACATATAAAGACTTAATACCGTATGCCTTATTCCGTCACGAAGTGACTGGATCTTATCGTGGTGTGACGGTTGGTATACCTCCATAACCCATTGAGCTATGCCGGGGAGCGTACGTGTGATACTCAAAAAGCCTCTCATACCGGGTTGGTCAACGCGTAGAGGTCTGACTAACGCAGTCTCCCAGTGCTCTAGGTTCGGGGATAAAACATGGAATGCCACCTGTTCCTTAAAGATTTCGGTTGATCCGACGGTTTTACGCCAACGCTACTGCTGGCCCCTCTCCTCTCCCTCTCATATTCGTTCTCCCCCACCTCAACTCATTGCTAGCCTCATCTCCGTATGCCCATTCTTAGAAGCTGACATCCTTCGGCAGCTAAGTACCGTCAACTACGATATCTACGGTTAAAAAATCGTTCAGCTGTAGCACCCTTTTGGTGCCTAACTGCCATGCCGCCAGAAGGAAGCACTAGGGCTGGGATACTGCCAGGTTGCCCAAACCTAGACAGGGGAAGTCGAGGGGCAGAGGTTTTGTTCGAACCACGGACCTTCCGGTCAGTAAATTCGCGCTCTGGCCACAGCCATCTCGCCCCCAACCCAATCCCAGGTGTTATCTATTCTCTTTTCATTGCTGTCATGTGCTTTCGTGGTAATGAATCAGTAGTGTATAAGTTTGGTGCTGCTTCAGATAACCATCCCGCATATAAATATTTTATATTAGTGTTTGTGCTTCAGGTTTCCAGGTAATGTTGCGCAAAGTGATTGCTGGTCTCATTGAACGTGTGATCGGTTCGTATGTCGAGGATGTTAATGGTGAAAAACTTTCAATTGGTCTCCTGAATGGTTAGTTATACTTTTTCTGCCTCTTACACACTTATGCGTTTTCTTCAGGGAACCTGGCGCTTAATCAGCTAACTCTGAAGAGCGACACTCTCCATCGATTACTTGGTATCCCGTTGGTACTGGATAAAGGCAAGTTGAAATCGCCATTCGTTTGCTGTTTTCCTCAACAATATTCCCGTTTTCCTCTGTTTACTTGGAGCCGCTGAACACTGGTTGTTACCTTAAGTCCCTTTAATTGGTCGTCCTTCATTACTGACACTGTTAAGGCAAAGCGTGAGTGTTCGTTCAGCTCATGCAAAAATAAGAACCTGATTGATTTTTTTGTCATCCTAAAGCCGTCTGTTGCATGATTATAAAAGATGGGGAAGGGGAATCTGTATTAGACCGAGCGAACGTTGTCAGAGTAAAACAAAAAATGGAACACCAACAGGTAGCAATTCAGAACACTCCTTTTTTATCAGAACGCAGTGGGCAATAGCGCGATTTTAAGTCGTTGTTGCAAAAATGTGCGAGGACAAGTCGTCATGGTCAAATTGACGGGAACACCACGAAAACTCAAGGGAATTTCGCAGGTAGGGTGACATATATTGGTACAAGTTACTATTGTTTCACCAGCAAGACTTGGTTTCTGGAAGTTACGACACAGCCATCATGAGTTATTAACTACACTACAAAGAAATGAGCAAAATCCCTATGGCAATACTACAGTGGCTAATCAATGCACATTCATAGTGGATGCATTCTGTCAGTCATTATCAAGGCTGTTGTGGATATTTTCTTGTCGTTGCTCTTCTAAGGAAAGACACCTCTCACTCGAACGGCGCGAGAATTTCACACAAGACCCCTTCAAGCGAGGGAGACTTCTGGTCTTATTCAGCGGGATTTGTATGTATTAGGTTCTGTGGGATTGCGCTGTGCACCGTGGCTAAGGATGAATCTTCTTGTGAACTGCTCAGAAGGGTAGCTTTTTAGAGGGTTTCTCGGGGACAGTTACTGTGGCACACATTGCTTGGTTGCTTGAACAGAGTTGTTTGATTTCTGTTGAATAGTCGACCTACTGAATGGATAACAGATGTACATCTGTTTACCGCGGGTCCCCTTCTCTATAACCTGGCCGGCACTTACCCAATTCTGATTGCTTAAACTCACTCTCCATCGCTCAACAGGCACTATTGGTCGAGTTTCCGTGCACATCCCATACACCCACATATGGAGTCAGCCCTGGCAGTTATGTATCGAAGATGTAGAGTTGATTGCCTATCCATCCGCCTCCGAACTATACACCCAGCAAACTCGCGCGATGGAAGGCTCTACGGACTATCAACCGGCTGATTCCACACAGGCACCAACGGATACATCCTCATTCGATCAGAAGTACTATCTCGCCCAAATGGAAGAAAAGTGGTGGAAGGTGTGTTCGTGCCGCATAATTTTATTTTTCGTTCACTATTTATTCGAGTCTTTTTGTCCTTCGAACGCTTCTCAAGGTTTTCAGCATGCAAGCAAACTGAATTTAGGACAGCACCACATGAGTCACCAAGGGTGTGTAGCGCTTCACTTGACTCTTGAGCGTGAACAAGCTAACGTTTGTGAGATAGTTTTCGAAGTGTTCGATGAAGTCGGCAGTGGAATCGGGCAAGACTGCTATTAGCACCGTCTACCGCCAATTTTAGACAATATTTGCGAGGTATTCTGAAGGCTTGCTGCTCGAATTCTACTTCACAATAGGCGCCGTGCTCCTTTTGCGCTGCTTTTCTGATATGTCTGTTCCTTTCAGTTTTTCTTTCAAATGACGTCAAATGATTCTCGTTTTTTATATCACGTTGCCGTGATTATCGTTTTTATCTTTTGTCTTTAACCTCGGTTTCGCACCACAGACGATTCACAGTACAGGTGTCAACGATGCAACGGCGTTAGCTGCAGCAGTAGCGATGGGTTCCGATGCAGATGCATCTTCCTGGCTATCCTATCTGGCCTCGTTTGGCTATGCGGTCGTTCGAAGCATTCAGGTGAGTCTCATATGATAAAATTCAGTCGATGGTTTGTTTGGTATTAATCTCATGGATAGCCATCCATGCATTGCGACCAAGATGATGGCGACAATTCAACCGCAATAGTGTCCAGGTCAGGGTTCCAAATGCACTGTGCGATCACATGAAATACCCGACCCAGTGGCTAGAGCGAATTCTTAACAGATAAGTGTTGACTAAATTTCAGCGTTTTCTGCGGGACTCGATTCGTTCTCCTTCTCTGAATTGACTTTAATTTTCGACGTTTCAGATTATGTCGATTTTCGTGTTTGAAGATGTTGGCTTTCAGCTGCTGATCAGCTGAAGAGTGTATGTTTGGACGCCTGGTGTACTGGGTTATAATTCTTGTTTATCTGCTCGTTCATGTTCGCCTTCAGTGGACGCTATTTAGGCCTAATTCGCTCCAACCAGGTGTGCGGTCTAGTTTGCTGCTCGTTCTTTTATTCGACCCCACGTTTACCACAGTTTTCCTTTCACCAGGTGTGTTTGTTCTTCCCATTACCAATACAGATCGAAATTCACAACGTACATTTGCGGATTGTCCAACACGCGAGCCCAACAGATTTGCTGATCATGCCAGAATCTTTGTTCGGTGCATTCACCATCTCCCTGGAACACCTGACGGTGAAAAGTGCCGACGTTGGTAATCAGGTATACACAGCATTTTACCATGCACGGTGCGGGATGGTTGATTAGTATAGTGTAACCAAAATCACCTGTTTGAGTGCCATGAGCGGTGGGTCCAAATTAACCATTTCATTGCTGGGACAGCGGTGAACAACTAACTACTCTCTATGTTCGAATGATTGAGTTGAACTATACAGATCTGGCAGTTCTCTTATCAAACCAATAGGCATTCAACTGCCACAAATCAATTCGAAGTTGCACAAACCAGATTTCCCCGTGCGACCCAACTTGTTAACATTTAGATCTCCATAACACAAACCAGAAAAATAGCTGGTAGGCCCATTAAGAGTAGTTTGCGGCCCCCCGTCGAGCAGTGCACTTGGTGATAATTCTGAGGTTGATGAAATTCACACATTTCAGGCCATCACCATACCAATATGAAAATCTGTTCGTTGTTTTCGCTAATGTGGCATTCGATGATATCCCTAACTTCATTTGTCATAGTGATGTAAATCATGGCTAATAGAACTCAAACTCAACTTTCAACACACTAGTTCAGTTCAATTTACATAGATTTTGGGCTGCGGGGCCCGGTATCTAGTTGAAAAATCTTTACAGTGATAGACTTTTTTAAATTCTACTAGTTTGCTTTTGTTGTAACGCTTTGGGCCATCGTTAGCTCACATTGTTAAGATCCGGTTTTTCTCCTCCACTGGCGGAATTTTCAATATGCGTTGAGGTTGCTCTCTTTGATTAAAAACCCAGATGTCTGAACCTAAACATTTTGGTATCAGAATCTCTGCAACCTTATGTGTAGGCCGTTACGTCTAAATAACAACGTATTGCGGTATCTCGAATATCATATCAAATGGGATATGAGACGGCCTGGTGCAGCACATTCAGTTGAAGCAGACCATCATAAACGAGAGATTCAGCTGGGTTCCATGTGAGTCTCCCGTCAAAACCAAATTCGTGCGGAAATGAGAGTGTATTTGTCAAAATCTGTCCAATTTGGGTTCAAGTAGGACATAAGGTTGACGGAAAGTCGGGGACTGCGCCTACCTGATGAGCCCAGAGTGGAAGGGCGAAACCGGTCATGGGCTGTCGAAGAGTTTTCAGCTACTTGTGAATAGTTTCCTTTATGAAAATATACTGCGATATGTTGAATATTGTACCAACTGAAACATGAGGGGGTCTGGTGCAGCACACTCAGTTGCTTGAAAACATCCTGAACGAGAGATTCAGCTGGGTTCTAGGTGAGTCTCTCGCAAAACCAAATTTGTTTGCAACTGAATGCATTCCGCTAATTTCGTGGAATTTGGGTTCAAGTAGAGCATAAGGTTGACGGAAACTCGGGGGCTGTGCCTACCTGATGAGTCCCAAGAAGTGTGAGACCGGTCGTGGGCTGTCGAAGGGTTTTCAACAGCCTTATTAGTAGTGTGTACGTCCAAACCATCTGTGCTTATAGTTTTAGGGGTCTTTGGTCCTAATCTTTGAGTCCATTTTTTTTACAGCAACAGGTCTTCCGGAGTAAACTATTGGTTAAAATGGGATGCTCTTTTCGCACACAATCCAATTGACTTTGGTGGAGCTCACCAACAGTCTCTTGGGTATCGATATAACGGTCCCCAAGGGAGGGAAATCTTTTCAAAGGGACTTACTTTTCTTCGATCATTTCATGATAAGGTGCTAGTGTACCAGGGTGGTGTGTCGGATGCGCGGCGTGTTGCTATTGGTCACTTCCTGGCTCACTTATGAACGTAGACGCTTACCGTTTTCCTTCAAGGCTAGAACTCATTGATTGTCGCGGAGTCGAGTGCTGTGCCATTCCAGTTCTGATTTGCGAATGTTATTCGCTTCACCGTGCTTTTGGTCGAACGCCCTGAAATTCCCCAGAAATGAGCGACTGGTACTTTAATGTTGAATGTGCAACACAGTAGGATCGGTTGGTCCATGTTCAGAATCAAGACAATTTTCATGTGTGAAGCTCGTTCGGCCCTAACCAGATTAATGAGGTACTGTGACGCTTCATTCTGATTATGATTTCATCGGATAAGAGTTTTGTATGTATTAGTCGCGGTTGATTTGGTTTCTACACCCTAGTACTCGCTAGTCCTATCACTGAAAACCCCATCATATATTAATATTCTGGACACTTAACCGAGGGTGGCTCGGTCTTCCAGACCACTACTCCAACCGCGCTTGCTTCCCTACCCAACATCACTCGATATGTCGTACAGACCCAGGGCAATGCTCACCGGTTTCCGGAAAGTCGTTGTGTGGTGTATGGTTGTTCCTTTACTCCCAAGTTTTTCTATCGAATGTCCGAGTGACTCAGTTGTTAAAGCGCAAATTTACTGACCGGTAGGTTCGTGATTCGGACCCGACTTCTGCATCTCGACTTCTCCTGTCTGAGCTTTGGCAACCTGGTAGTATTCCAACCCTCTTGTTTCCTTCGGGTGGCATGGCAGTTAGGCACCGAAAGGGTGCTGCAGCTGAACGATCGAATTTCATAAGAAACACTGCGTCTTGTTACCGAAGTCTTCGTTGTAGGTATGTTTATCGGTGGACACATTAATATGACCTTCATTACCGAACCCTGCTTACTCTGTATTGTTCTAGGAGACTAACGCCGAATCTAAGCTCATCAAAATGGACAACTTTTGCGTCAAGTGGTCTGAAGTTGTTAGTCGGGGTATCGGTCGTCCCTCGTCGTCGACAACAGATATGCAGGTGAGAATTTGTCTGATTCAAAGTTTCATTGTTGTCTCGTTTCGGATTAATCTTGTTTCAAGTCACTGTGATTCTCTACCTTACCATCTATGCTTGTTTACAAGTATGGCGCATTTAAGCCGAAAGATTGCCAGCACAAAAAGGGCTTTGGGCAAGTCAGCTTATTGGTATCCATATGATTGGTGTTCAGCGTTAAACCAAGGTTTCCTTTTTGGTCTCAAATCACGATCAGTGCATTCCATGTTAGCACACAATCCTCCCCTTAGGGGAGACATCTTCAGGGAATACCAGAGTGTTCTCCTGGTACTAATGTTTCCTCTTGGGGAGGGGGTGAATAACCGTGTCGCACGCTTTATGCACTAAATGGCTAAGAATTCGGTTCTATCCGAATGTCTAAAACATTTTTTGTAAGTATGAATTGTAGTATAGTGATTTCAGTCCACCACGGGGAAAGGGCCTCTAGTCACTCCGTTGGGCCTTCTCTTGCGGACTGGTCAATGGTATTTCGTCCAAGCTGGAGCAGATGCGAATCTGAAACTGGGATGCTTTATTGCAACGGTGTGATCCCGTGTAGTGATTGTCAGCGTCAGTACAAACAACACTTTTATACCTAGCTAAGAAGATTATTACAAGAAAAAGCAAACAAACGGATTGCTTTGTCCCGTGTTTCACCTTCACTATCTGGAATCGCCATGAATCTGCGGGATGTTCCTACGAGTGGTTCTGCACACCTATCCTAGGCCTTATTATCTACTTGATGAGGTCAAGCCTTTTTGAAGTAGAGGCGATTTGTATGGCGGAATAGTGTGTCAGCACTGTCCATGACATCGATCACTTTTCGCGTGGTATTAGACTACTATCTATGAGCCACAGACATGAGGCATCTCTCTTGGGAAGTAAATGGGTCATTTAAGGACCGGTTCCTCAAAAGCGGATTGTAATAGAAGAAAACGACCTGCCGCCAATATAGTTTCCTCGACGGAGGTGTTTTTTGGGAGGCTCCCTCGTATAGAGAAGTACTGCACCGTAGTCCGTGCTAAGTTAGCGAGTTTATGAATCCTCATCGTATACAAATGCAGGTGGGTTTTTTCCCTGACCCAGACTGTCCATTTGCAGTACCGATGAAAAATGAATCACGGGTGGCCTAGTCCGCCGGTCGTATTGCCTACTGAACTTTTTTCAACATTTGCCTCACCTTCTTTTTCAGCTCGCCGATGACAAGCTCCTTTACGTGTTGCCTCCGAGTAGTCTAACCGGTCAACTGAAGCGAAGCAGAATGCACGAGTCGGCGTCTACTGGCTCCTCTCCACACCTGGTTGTAGATCGCTCATTTCGGAACCGTTTGGTGCAACTGGAGTTTGACACAGGTTTGGGCGACTTGAAGCTGCAATTGTCTCGGGATTTGTGCAAAGCTAGTGTACATTTGGCGGAGCTTGTCACTTTAGAACAACATAGAATGGAGCAGTTTGCTCGCCGTCCAAAGGTCCCAGTCCGTTTGAAGTAAGTCTTATGGCTTCACGTATTCTTTACTCAAATCGCCTTTGCATTGCTTTCATAACTGTTAGGTCTGGGAAAGCACGCTTCCTGTGAGACCTGGTTTCTTGCCTCAAAATGACATAAAACAGACTGTGTTGATGTCATGGAGACAACAGCCAATTCCCCAGTGTTTTCGGCCTGCAAAACATATATCCGAGCATGGTATTTGATGCGATCACTCTCTTATCGTGCACTACCTTTACGGGCGTCCACTTTCAAAACTTCCGTTGAATTTTGCGGCCATGGAAAGTTCACCTCGCAGTTTATACAGCGGACCAGGTGTTTCAGAGACGCTTTCTTGTATTGAAAACCCGGCAGTTATTTCCCGCAGATCTCTGTGTTGATTTGTTTGATATGCACTAACAGCCGCTGTGCATCATATCCTCTTTCCTCCCATTAGCGAACTGTTTGACCGTGAAAGTTTAAAGTATCAGATCGAATGAATAAGACTTATTAGGAAATCAGCTGTGTTTGCCAAAAAAGGTTTTGGCGCAGGAACGGAGGGTATGCGTTTGAAAACATTACACCAAAATTTGTCCTTTTAAACACCGGACACCATTTCAGAACTACAACGTTTTGTTGACGGAACAGTAAGCTCTCTAACTGCCATTACTTCTAGCTAGACTACGTAACTGATGGACAACACAAATGGTACGCATGCTAGAATTGACATTTTGATTCTAAAACGTATTGAATTATACGGCTTTGGCAGCAATTGGTCATATTTCTTGATGTCTTGAGTTTCCGGGGGTGGAAGAAGATCTTGCAATTTCAAATGATTCCATCTGTTACACTGCTTTCAGCGCTACGGCAACTTCCTCGAGGCTCATTCAACAGTGGTTTTCTTGCAGCGTGCTTCAACACATCTTAGATCCACAGCGCATACCAGAAGGACTAGCCTCGATGAACCCTTGAAAAACGCGTTCATTTCACTACTGTGCTTCACCTATTCGAAATGTACAGGCTTGTCGTCCGTAGCAGTTTGAAATTTGGTGTTCCTTGGACTCCGTAGAGCCCTGCTGTCTTTCAGCTGTAGCACCCTTTCGGTGCCTAACTGTCATGCCACCCGAAGTAAGCATGTGGGTTGGGATACTGTCAGGTTGCCCAAGCCTAGACAGGGGAAGTCGAGAGGCAGAGTTCGGGTTCGAACCACGGACCTTCCGGTCAGTAAATTTGCTCTCTAACCACTTGAGCCATCTCGCCCTTGCACATTAGATTCAAAGGTGAAAGACCATGGAGGCCGGTCTATTACTGTCAGATGCATCTGTTTAGGGAGACGCTCATCGTATGTTATCACACTCACACTTGTAAATACCAAAAATATTTGATATCAACTCTCGGAGCCCGTCTTGTTGCATAGTTGTATTGGAAAGTGGGATGTATACATGTCATATCATGCACTGTTTCCAGCCCGAAGCCCAACTTCACGATACTTTTCACCATATATTTCAGTGCTACAAAATGGTGGAAATATATAGCCGGAGAAATACGTCCTAGACTGCGGCCACTATTTAATTCGACTTTGCGAATCAATCTCGTGGAGTTGGCCGCGGAAGCTAGATCAAACTTGTTGTACGTCGATGCTTACACCAACTACCTTGTTCGTGGTTTGACCATTTTGTACCAGCCGTCTTCTGCAAACCAGCCGGTGGAGTCCGACTGTCCACTACAGTCAGAGTCGGATGTCGCGGACCATTTTCGAAGGCACGTGGCAGATGAACAGTGGCCCGTTGGGCGCATCGCTGCCCTTCGTCTCGTTGCAATGCGTCGTGCAGCCTCCGTGTTGCATGAGTTTGTGGTAAGTGCAGGTTGGTCGTGATAGCTAGTCCCTTTCATTATACACTCGATTTTCTAAGGATTATAGTGGTTCACCCCAAGTACCGTATTCAGCAGTCGGAATACAAAACGCCATGGACCATTAGTAATCTTATTCTTTCCATAACATGGCCACGTTTAATGCCCATAGTGATCGTTCCTCGACCTGAATCCATTGAAGACCTTTCTGGGATCTTTTAGACTTTCGATGTAGATCAGATTTCACTGTGTTAGATCATGACTTTCTGTTCAATGATCCGTCTCTGCCCCGCGGATCTCATCTATATCAACTCGCTACTTTGATCTCTGAGTTGCAGCGCATGCGATTTTCGACTATGTTTTCTTTCATCTCTGAAGCACAGTAACACCTGACTGCTACAGACTCGTTGGCATATGATCACAAGGTTGGCAGCTCACTTCAGTATAAACCCACGTTGTTGTCGAACTTGACCGCAATAACGCGATCGTGAGCGAACCAAAGGTGCGGAACTGGGTGCTCTGTCCAGTAGACAAAATAATAAGTCAATGAGTGTTTTAGCAAGTAGCTCCACCAAAGACGTTGATAAGCTGAGCGAACCAGGCTGCTGGTGTGCCGTTGGCTCAAAGTAACCTTGATAGTATTAAGAGTCTTCCCACTTCACACCAACTGCTTTTGAGGTGCGATTTTGGACAAAGGACTCTTCCATAAACTCTCTGGCGAAACACTCTCTTTAGGTCCGTTCTGTGGATGGAGCTGGTAGACGGAAGAAAGACGTTCAATGAAGCGATCAGTGAAATTCACCCATCTATCACTTACTTTGGTGTTAACGAGAGACTCAACTGAATCTCTCATGTGTGGTACTTTTCAACTGAATGTACTGCACGAAGGCCGCTTCATGTTTCAACTGGCACTGTACTCGAAATGTCTCTGTATGTTTTATCTTGACATAATGCCGCATTCACAAGGTTGCCAAAAAAGGAACCGATTCGAAAAATGTTTGGAACCGACTAAGAAGTCATCGGTTCAGAGGTTTGGTAAATCCACCGATTTTTTTGCCAGATCTTTCTGAAACTGGAACTGGTGCGCCGAAGTTAAAATTGTTGACGATGACATCAAAGTACAATTCGGAATTGTTTGTCGCCCGAATCGCTCCTTGAGGGTTGACGAACTCCTGGTGTCGTTGAAATCATAAGGTCGACTGTTGTCGTTCTAACTTGATCAGATCAACACAGCATTGGCTTTCAAATAGTTGTTTGCGACATCCTTAGGAATGTACGCAGTCTTTCGCCTTACTTGGACACTGTCGATGAGGGATTCGAGCTTGAACAATGTTCCCCAGGATCGCATACGTTTTTACCTTAGCAAATGTTCTAATGGATCGATCGCATCTACGGATATTGCACGCATTCATTTTAAGTTCACAGTTTGTTCCTTTGGAGGGATAGATCACCTACTTAGATGTCTTTAGGTGTTCGTCAATCGTTGTCTCAGAACCATAGCTCGTGTGGAATGGTGTCGGCAAATCTGTAACGAGGCAACTAGAAAGCGAGTTTTCGATTGTGCACCGGGTAGTTCCGTTGAAGAATGCATCCAGCACCACAAGCTTCGTTGGTTAGGCCATGTACTGCGTGTGCCTAATCATCGTTTGCCGAAGAGAGTGCTGTTTTCCATGCCCACATTAGAGTGGAGGAAGCAGAGAGGTGGCCAACCCTTGACTTGTCAGAGGGGTATGAAGGAGATTATGAAACGCTTGAGTGGTGTCGGTGCTACTCCCGTTCCGGAATGGGGACTGCGTGATCCTCACGGCGCCTGGTTAGAGACACCACAAGATATGGCTGCCAACCCATGTCAGTGGCGATCTTGTTATCAGTTTCTATCCAGAATGCCTGAATGAGTGTCTGGAGGTGTAGGCACCTCGGAATGATTGTAGTAAGCCAGAACTAAGTCCCTTCCCCGTCTACCTTTATTCTTTTCTTCACAATAAGGCTTTCATATAAATCATGGTTGTACGTCAGTGAAGCATCGGTGTCATGCTTGACACTGATGCCATGCTGTCGATGATGATGATGATGGTGACAGATCACATTAACTAGGCAAATCCCTTAGTCCTATCGATCTGCGCAATTTTCCCAATCATGATGAACAAGCCTACTTGAAGTGGTGATTTGTGTTCAGCTTGGAATGCTTACTGAGACAATGGAGAACCGGTTGCGTTCATTGGAGCCAAGTCGCCACCAAAGAAACCAAACTTGAGTAGCGGTCAAGTATGTAGTTTGGTTAGTCCGTTTTATTGTATGATAGGAGGGTACAATGTACTTATACGTCAACGCGACGATGCATATGCCGACGAAGTAAACCGGGTAGTACGGTTCTTTGCCTAGTCATACCAGTAGACTACTTCACTGTCTGAACCCACACAGTGGGGGGGGGACAGATTTTGTACACGAAACATTCGACAAGACCCTCGATTGGGGGACGGTGGCGTTTGGCAGAGGATTGCTCGAATGGCAAACGATGAATCAAGGGTGCCTTGGCGTTCTACTTATTAATGGTAAGGATATTAGGGGGGGCAGGTACTTACCATGAGCAATTTTATCTGTACCGATCTGTTCTGCCCTTCTGATGAAGTTGGGATTCGGACGGATAAGGATAGAGGCAACAGCTTTGGCTACTCGGCATCCCTAACCTTGGCGTTGACAGCTGCCAAGGTTTTCTGGCTTGTATGCTTCCTTGTTGGGTTGTCGCCGGGCCCTCTTGGGTCCACTTCCACCTAAGACTTGAATGGGAATAAAGGATTCTCGAGGAGGCAAATTATGATGCTTTATCAGCGAATATGCAAACTTCCCCAGCTTCATTGATCCGGCGTTCCTATCTGGCCCATGCCGGGACTGTCAGCAGGAATGATCAAACGCAGAATGCTCGTACTTTTTACCACATTCAATGGCGATAAACCCGTGGGCTTCAGGTAAACCTGGACCACGTTGTATTACTTACCTATCGATTGGACTAGAGTAGGTCGGCTCTAGTGCCAGATTTTTGAAACTCTGATATGTCCAGGAACAATGTGTTATGTGGCACAAGTGTTGTATCGGTTAGCTTAAACCTAGTGCTTGTTTGTTATCTAGCCCGTCATACGAGTGGATCACATTCATGTTTGCATGTGGTTGGCGGTTGGACTTCAGCAGTTTAGTTTGCCTATTCCCAGTCACATCTGATCACGTGTTAATCAGCTGTTCGTCACACTCATGTGAAGACAGAAGCACAAGGTTTTCACACCGTTGTTGGTGGTTTCGGTGTAAACTGAACCATGCCATACCAGATCATTTATTCGTCTGAGTGGATCGATTTTGCCAGTTTGACATCGTCTTCGTGTTTCTGCTGCTTTCCTGAAGCTCGATTTTATCCTGAGCCTTCGGAAGCTTGCTTTTTCATGGCTACTCACATTCGGTTCCCAACCATTCTTCTTTTCATCAGAAACCCCAACGTCTAAAACAGTCAGCAGGTGGTTCGTCTCATAGTGGCTCACCGTGTCCTATCGAAGGAGGGAATCACCACCACCAACAACAACTAGAGCGACAACAAACCTCAGTGTCTGCATCTCCCGGCGCAATGTCTTGGTATGCCTGGTGGAGGTATTCCTCTCTTCTTGGAATACGCACACTTTGGTACGGTCCGGAGGTCACAGAAGGTATCAAACCTTCGCTATCTCAACCGGATGAGACCGGATCATCTCGGAGTCGAACGGTGGCCGATTCACCACCGACGGTGAAACAAGCCATATTCGAGCTGTTAGATGAGTTGGCGCTCAGCTCTGATCCGTTGGGTGAGGCAAAATCGCCGGGCTGTGTCCCTGAAGGTGATCTCATTGCTTTTCGTCTCGTTTGTCGGGTTGTCGGTTGCTCGGTGCGACTGGTGGAGAACGATTTCCAGTTTTCGCTCGCATCAAATTTTGTGGTATGTCTAAGTTATTTCCAGAGTTTTGGGTCTTCTTTCCTCTAGAAACACAGAAAATCATCAACTGAAAAAGTGTCTAAAGTTTCATTATCCCCGTACTGTTTTACCTTTACGTCATTCTGATAAGAAATACATGTTGTTCACACAGGTGGGTTATTCTTTCGCGTCCTTCCGCTTCCCGTCTACTTATTAGGACCCTGTATGTTTGTACATCACTCAAGCTTTCGAATACACGATGAGCCTGGATTTTCATCAGAGTTTGATCAAACAGGATGCGTTGTCGCACTCGCTCTGAATATACTGGGCTTCTGGGCAGGTCAATAAGTGTATGGATGCGGAGAGCGGGGGATGCATTCAAATATCCACGGCTCATCACTCTTAACGATACTTCCTTGGCTTCTCTGCGCTTTTCTTTTGATCAAAGGTGCACATTTTAGAGGGTATTGACTAGTATGGGGTGTACTTTTTAGGTTTGCGTAGAGAAATGTGTGAAAACAGTGTGCTTCCATCAAATCAATGCGGTACCTTGTTCAGTTAATGATGGTTCCACCAGTTTGTGGCCGCTGATTAAGCTAAACTTTCACTCCAGCAATTACAATCTAGTCGTGGTTGTTGCACTGGAAACACGTTCTGTTGTCAGTTCTCAGCCCCTCATCAAATTCATGGACAAGATTTGCAATGCACTGGGAACGCTCTTCTGACATACACTAGAACAAGTTCGAGTTCATGGTGTCTTCCATCTCAAACGTGGTTCGACAAGGTTAGCCCGTCTGTCCATTCTTATTTACTTTCATTATGAGTAATGTTTCCAGGTTTCGAACTATGCCGGTGTCGAGTTACACCGGATGGATCTGACACCGCAATGTTGTTTTGGGATGGCGCGCATGACTCTCAGCATGTGCATGAGTTTTATCTATCCTTGTCACTCCCAGAGCTGCTAAGCTCGATCCGGTGGATAAATTTGTATGTTTAGATAGCCGCACCATCGCAACTGGCATGACATTACCAAGGCCTGATCGGCGTTTAGAAAACCTAGTCATGTTCGGAGAAGTCGTTACATCAGCCTATCTTTCAAAGGGCGTACAGACAGTGCTTCTTTATGCTGTTTTACGCTATTTGGATGTAAACCGTGGGCTCTGCGTGTGGCCGGTTCTGATCACCGCTGTTTTGCAGCGGCACCCACGTTTGGTGGGAACAGCTTGTGAGTAATGACGAGGTCCATCACCTAGTGTGTAGACATTTTAACGCCATTCTGATGCAGTACCAACTCCCTTGGTTAGGATGTCAGGTGACTGCCTCTCTTGGTGCGCTATGCCTGGGAAAACGTGGAAACGGGTTGGAGTCCAGTAAATGACGTTACGGAAACGCTTGAAGGTAGTTACGACCATTTAGTTTCCATTGATTCATCTAAATGGTGGCTGAGAGGCGCCGACTGTATGTGGTTAACAGCGTTCTGCAGTATGGTACAGAATTGTAACCAATGATGCTTGGGTTATGACTTTATGCCAAACTTCCTATACCTCCTTCTCACATTTTATGGTGATTGTCTTTTAATTTTTGCTTACTGGGGTGAACAGGCGTGTTATGTTGCCCCAGGATTCCTTGCAATACATCGACTGACATTCGTGCTGACTGAACTAGCCGACTGTCTACTTACGGTAGCGTAGGAGACGTACGATATGCGGGCTTGGCCAGTCACAACCACATATACAGGTCAGTAGGCGGTTGTATGTGGCAACCGACCCGCAAATCGCGGACACTTACGGCCACCCGTCATAAGCCTGTGCTTTCCAAAATTTCTGCAGCGATAAACATGCCGATGGACCGATGCTTGTCGTGATAATACCGCTTTTTATAAAATAACCATTCGATTCCAGTCCGTCATTCTGTAAATTCCCTGCGGACCAGTTAGTGTACCTAGCCAACCGTTTCGCTGGACAGAAGTTAGCGAAGTGCGGCCAAAAATACCGAACGGATCGTGATACGTCTCGGAAGCCTTGAGGACTGAATATCCGGAACCATGTTTGCCGAAACCTACAAATCGGACTGTACAGTTTAGTGTCTCGAATATCTCAAAAAGACATTTACTTCGTAATCTTTCATTGCGTAGAGCAATTTTGATTAGGATAGACATACGAACATCATTCGTGTAAATTTTGAATGAGTGGCTTTCCGGTAGATGTAACGTCCCCATGCAGGCTAAACTAGATTATTGGTACAAAATGGTTTTTGTGACTCTTGTTCTATTCATATCCGAAAAGTCCGGAGCCTCACAGGCCTGGGTGAATTTTGCTTATTCAAGTGAACCCATCCTAATGGTATGATAGTCGGTGCCCATCGCTGAGTAACGTTCACCTCGGCGTGGGGGAAAAATGAACTAGCCCCCGGACTGTGGTAGCACTGTGACCAATAAGACAACAGCGAGGAACTGTCTAATCCCATTAATGGCTGTTTCATCCGAACCCGGTCCAACTTAGAGGAAATAGTCTACGCGGTCCTTACCCTGTGGCCCAAGGTAGCTCAGTCGTTAAGCTGCGAACTTACTGACCAGAAGGTCCGTGGTTCTAGCCCGACCTCTGTATCTCGACCATTCCTGTCTAGACTTGGGCAGTATCTCGGCCCTCGTGCTCGCTTCGGGTGGCATGGCAGCTAGGCACCAAAATGGTGCTACGGCTGAACCAACCATTTGGCCTGTGGATTCACTTAGGGAAATTCTTTTGTACTCCGATCCGTGTTATCCAATCCGCTGCTCACAGGCTGCATGCGGGATAGCCAATGAGACTAACACTTGATTGATCGCTGCATTGTGTTGCCGTGTCACTTTCGCGCTTACCTCGGTGTCTAAAAAGATGTGTTTGTTAGCATGCCCTTTTAAAGGACTGACTCCTGAGCGATTGGTGCAGTTTATTGTCCTTCTCGTGGTTGCTGTGACCATTCGTTTGCCTGGCGGTAAAATTTGAGCCGGACAATGTCGAACATGTTTTGCCCCTGATATTCAACCATCTTTCGATTTCTACAGCATCCTGCGTTTATATCCGTCTGCGGCGAAAGTATGCAATTCACTGTGGAAGCTGAACCTTGGCAACGGTCGCTTCGTTTCGCTGCTAGCGTTGAATCATTCATGGTTCGCGATGAACGTCACCTTATGGTTTCCACCACTTCTACAAACCTTGATCATTCACAGTCCCGCCCCACCTTCCCATTTGTCGTTTTCCCGCGTGTCTCGAAAGTTGAATCGTCTTCATCACGGTTTCCTTCAGACGAAGCGATAGAGCAAACACAGTCGAGCGGTTTACTTTGGCTTGTGTATGAAGTTCGACCTCCTGGATCTAGTTTCGACTACAGGTGGGTCGGGAACATTTCGTGGGGGATGCCACAGTTATCCAAGTTCACCTCTGTTAGTTATACTGGTGCTCGTGGTGACATGGCCTTTTGTCCAGCCCTTAAATAAACATAAACTTTTTATGTGTACGTTGTGCCTGCCTACTTCCTCTTCGACACACACCAAATCGTACTTGCCTTGTTTTGAGATGATTGGCGTCCATCTGCTAGAAGGCCTCACAATAGTTTTTAAGGCGTCTTGCCTGTTTAGATTTTTTTTGGATGTATACTAGGGTTACGACACAGACCAGATTCCTTTCCCGGACTGTGATCATTAGTTGCTTGCCTGACACAGCTCACCCTCCCTGTCAGTCACCTGCCGTTTTCTCGGGAGAATGTTGTTATGACGATGTCTAATTTTTTATAATACTCTGTGTAGAATCCGTTACTAGGCTGCCGATGACGATAGTAGATTATAGTGGCTCCACTGTGTTGCTTCACAGAGCGGTTTTCATCACATTAAAACACTTTCGCGGATCAAGACGTTTCACGATATTTCTGAAATAGTGTTGAATCTTTCCATCGTGCTTGTCTTCCACGGACTCATCATCATCATCATCGACGGCGTGACGTCAGTGTTCACCACTGATGCATCGCTGCCGTACAACCATGATTTATTTGAAAGCCTTATTGTAAAGAACAGAATGAAAGTGGACGGGGAAGGGACTTAGTGCTATCCAACCACAATCATTCCGAGGTGCCCGCACTTTCAGACACTCGACCAGGCAATCTGGAGAGAAACTAAACGAGAACGCCATTGACATCGGTGAGCAGCCCTATCTTCCAGCATCTCCAACCAGGCGCAGTGGGGATCACGCGGTTCCCATGTATTCATGTATTCACAGGCTTCAAATTAGTCACATCGTCTTCCGAGTTAAGTCGGTTCAAACGAAAGAGGTCTTCACCTGAGCTATTTCCTCCGACTTTCATCGGTTCGTCCCAATCAGTGTATCGTGCAGTGTCGATAAATCCCAACTGTCGTTCGCTTGACTATTATGACAACTATCCTATGTGTGCTCATACCACCGTGATCCTTCGGGTGACGCTGCGCCATGGCTTCAGTAATCTGAATGATAAGTATCCCGGTCTATTTTGTTTGTTCATGGGTCTTACCAATGACTGACCTCCTTAGCCCAGTTTTTGTGATCAAGTTTCCTCCTTAATCAGTCACAGTCGACCTCTAGCGGTGGTTTGGGAGATTCCCACTGATTGAAGAAAATCATTACCCACACAAAACGACACCCATAATAATAATAATACTGGCTTGCTTGTACATGTGCTTTACTCCTGTGGCCAAGATGGCTTAGTGGTTAAGACGCATACTTACTGACCGGAAGGTCCGTGGTTCAAACCCCACCTCCGCATCTCAACTGCTCCTGCCTAGCATCGGGCAGCCTGATGCTATCTCAGCTCTCGTATTTCCTTCCGTCAGATGGTATCTGTGTACCGTAATGGTGCTACAGCTGAGCAACTTTACTCCTGTGACATCAGGTCACCTCGCCTATCTGCGCTACCGGAACGAATTAGTGGATTGGCCAGGGTCATGTTCCTACGAGAACAATCAATCGATCTCAAATACTACCACTGAATTACGCGCTAAATTCAGTGACTTAATCAATAACGCGTGCATTATCGGCCACGACAGGGCATATTGAATCATATAGTCTATGTGAGATTATAAACGAATTTTTCACAATGGATGATGGATATCAACGGTATGGTGAAGGACTTCATAGGAGACTGAGCAAGCTCATGGTGATGAAAACGAGGGTGAGTGACGGACCAACGCGACACAGCTGTCTGGTGACAACACTAATGACCTCGGGTGACATTAATGGTTTGTTCTATTGTTCACCATATTAATTCATGCTTTGGTGACTTGAGCGTCTGCTGGATTTCAAGGGACAATCAGTTCAGCAACAAATTCACAACCTTCTACGGGTTTGTGTAGCAACCATTTGCAGGATTAGCGTGACTTCTGAACCGAAAATCAGGTGTTGTGTATACAGTTGAGTAACGCAGTGTTACTGCGTAATGCATCAATTTGCATCTGTCTTTTTTCCCAAATTCTGAAAGGTGGTCAACACTCAAACAGCTGTTCAAAATTCCTTCATTTTCCAGCTATAGTTGAATCGTCTCAATGTAAAAAAGTGTGTAGTTTTCGGAATTGGTACAACTTGGTACTGCCTTGGAAACAGCCTCTATCGTGTGGTCCAGATCCGGTTTGTGTCTGGTTTGTGCATGGCAACCGGAGTGTAATTATACCAATTACTGTCCTGCTAATTTTCACGTTTAACCAGCATCACCGTGGCCATTTTAGAGAGCGCATTTCCTAGCGGTCACGCTCGCTTTATCAAATCATGCTGAACTTAAAATATCAGTGCTTTCGAACAACGCTAATATTAAATTGTTTTGTTTATCAGCTTGAAAATCAAAACTGATCCCCTGCACGTGGTCTACCAACCGGAATTGATCCATTGTGTCGTGGACTTCCTGCAAACAGTCGCGTCGGCTGCGTCGCTTGATTTGGAGTGTGAGTTCCTTATCTTCACAGTACAGTGGGGTTTCCCGCTGATTTGATTACCAACCCTCATTCCAGTGTTAGAAGTTGCGCAGACTGTTTTTTTACTTGGTCTGTTAACGTTTTTCGTCAGTTGGTACAGGTTCTGTGATAGGAATTCGTACCGTAGGAGCCTACCAAGCGGTTTGCATTCCGCGTCCCGACTATCCTGATGAGTTAACCTGGATGGTACGTTTGTTTTCTCGAATAGCGTGGCTCCATCCTATGTCGTGGGCTTTGTAAGTGCCCTGTACTAAGCTCTGTTGTTCTCACTTAGTCGCAACGCATCCCTGTTTGTATTATACGCTTCATCCCACATTTTGTTTACACCCTGCATCCATCGTTCCCTTCAGCATCCGCCCGTCTTCACTATGAAGTCATCAAGCAACGGACCCAGGCCAATATTCGGGCGATTTTAGACGAAACATCCAAGCCCAATGGTTTCACTGACACCACTTTCCTTCCACGAAGCGAATCTGGTGCTTCACCTTCCACTAGTTCGTTTCAGCCAGCTGTCAAGAAGAAGCGGCCTCGACGTTGGCATCTTCAACTCGACATATCGGCACCAAGGTTACTGTTGCCAAATCGATTCTCCGAAGTTACAGAAGGGAGCGACGTGCGACGTCAGCCTGTTATCGGACTTCTTTGCAATTTCGGGCACCTGAGGGTCAGCAATTGGCCGTTAGCAGAAACGGAGAGAGTTACGGACTGGGCTCCTGAGGACTGCGCGACTACTGTAGGCTATCTTCTTGTCATTACAGTATTCCCGATTATATTTCTTGATTGTTCTTTGAGTGGCTTTCCTCCCACTTACGGTCACCGCCCCCGGTGAGCGGACTAACCAGCTCTAATGAGGTCTCAGATCGTGATAGCCTAAGCATGGTAATCTGAAGCAAAGTCGACGTTGGTTCGATTTTTGCTCCCTCGTTGTACATCGCGGACCTGCTAGAAACCCAGTCTGTGTCAGCTTTGATCGTGTTCTGCCATATATTGATTTGTCCATCACGTTGGCACCCTCAGCATTCACTTCGACAGTTCCGCGGATGGCTCTCGCAAGACTCGTCAAAAGCATTGGACTGTGTGATGTTAGATTGTTCTGCTCAGCTTGCCCATAGCACAAACGTATTTACATGTCATTTTGTTGGAGAAGAAATCACGCCAAGAAATACCAACCCTTCTCCGTAGGCATCACTAGTCGAAAGCCTCTGATCACCGATAATCCTCTTAAAATTCAGCTATTGCGTCCGCACACGAGAACCCGACGGATAACGGATTGGCTTCCTGAACCCTTGGTGTCCTGGCTGATTTCACGCCACCACCCAATGGATTCTCTAATTGTATGAAAACGATCCGTGCACGATAGTTGAGTTCCTCGAAAGTCCGATCATTAGAAGACGCAGCTGAGGCGAAAACCTGTTGCATCAGCTCTTCTCTAGCCGGCACTGTTTGGAGAATGAGGTCTGTATGGCTCGAGAAAAATATCGTCTTCGTGAGGCCTTAGCCTTTTGTAGCCTATTGTGGTTGTTTAAAAACACACCTCAGTCCTTAGTACATGCACGACCGGTAATTAGGATGTCCGCACTTTTTTGAACTTCAGAGCAGTAAGTTGATACCGGGTGAATAATCTAGTCTGGGATGAATTTGAACAACACGCATCATGTTCGACTACGGTGATTACATTCAGTTCTGAAGGCTCCCTGCTGTAGGCACGGATACGATTCTGGGTGTGAGCACCGTACGAATTTATCATGTTGAGGAAATTGGCCATCTGTCAACGTAGTTTCCTACCAAGGTTTCCCATTCACAAATCCTCAGACAGCTTGAGAGTAAACGGGAACCGCAATTTCCGGTTACTGACATTTGTTCCAGAATGAGCTGCTGAGCAAAGAAATACTCGACAGTCTCTTCCTGAGTGGAACCCGTCTTGAGTACTTGTACTGAGAAGTCCTGATGAAAGGTTTCTTTGTTTGGGGAGGGGGCTGCAAAGAATTTCTGTGAGTTCGATGCGGTTTGTGCTAACTGTGAAACTGGTGAGTTTTTTACGGTTCTCCATCCACCTCTGCAATTTGTCGTCTGCATTAGAAATAAGTCCACCTGCTCTGTTGCGTTGACGGACGGACTTTTGGGGGTTCGTAGGTCTCTGAAGAAGAGTGGATGAGACGGACATTTGCTTCTAGTTCTGTGGAAGCCTTTTCTTTCCAAGAGTTGTTGCAGTTGGCTGATTGTGAAGCTCGTCCGCACCCCAATATCTATCAGATATCTTGGTAAACTGTTTCGTCGGGCATCCCTGTCGAGGTTTGACAGTTGTAGGGCTCTTTCACAGATCCCGCTTTTCGGGCTTCGGCCTACCGAACTCAGGTGAGTCACTGTAACCAATTGGATGGCACTCTTGAGCCCACGGATTGTCATCTAAAGCTCCTACCGGTTGGTTTCAGTTACTGGTGCTGTCAGCTTTGTGGTGATAGCAGTTCAGACAGATTTCCAGCTAATCACGTTGTGTTGCCTTGTTTGTAACAGTTTATGGCGAGTTTTAGGGCACATCCCTCGAAGGGCGCGAACCACCTCAGATCGCGCCTTTCTCGAATATAGTCGAGTCGACTTGCTGTGTAATTGTTATTCGAGTATCATGTTGGTAGGTGTTTTCGTGGACGCCCGGAAAAGCCAGTTGAAGTCGGCAAAACTCAAGGCGATCGCCATTACAACAGCGCCACCCCAGGTAACAGAACCGACATGGGCACTTCAGTCTTCGGCAATGATGAGGGTTTCTGCCGAATACTTGATGGACAATATTTGGAAGTTGGTTATGAAACTGATCTGCATTTTCGCGTGCAAAGGAGAGCGTTGCAATATAACCTGCAATTATGGGAAGATATGATGGGTTACCCTTTAAGTGCCCGATTACTTTTTTGAGTAGTATCGACCTCCGTAATTCATGGGACTGATTTACTGGTGGACGTAGGGCAAGGGTAACACAATGGATGCTGGCATTGTCCCTTCGCTCGCTGTGATACAGCCAGTGTACGGCATCTAACCTCAGGATTTTCGGATGCCTCGAGCCAGAGCCGGTAGTCGTACTCTGGGGAAGGCAAGCAGTGTCAACTTGGCATTCGTGTAGCCTGCAGATGGTGGTAAGCTGAAACCACGAAAGTGATTCATTCAACCTTAGCAACTGGCTTAGCAGGCTGGTGAAGAGTGGCTGCAACGGAATAATTGTCTGAGACTGAGCCCAGACGGGTTAGAAACAGTTTCGTTCCGCATTGCTCGTCCAACCACCACTTGAGTTGCTACTAATTTTCCTTCAGCGCATACTGTATTTGATTCAGTTAACTTGGTTGACTGATGTCCTTGTTGATTTAGCAAATCATCTTGATCCTCATCCTGTTTCTTATCGCAAAATTCGCTGTCATTGGTCTTCAGTCGTTCGGTGGCCAGCTTTAGCAATATCAGTTCAACCACACGATCAGTATTTGGTGTAATTGTCCCGTAATCCCCTACTGTGAAGTTGCGTAATCTGCTATGATACTCTAGACTTCGGCGAAATTTCTACGCACACTGCACCTGAGGTCCATGAGGAGGAGGGGCCGTAGATCTCACCAAATTTTGCGACAGTCCTGAGTTTTCAGACGAGTTAACTCTGATGTATCCTGCGAGAGTAATAGAAAACGGTTTAGATGTTTCCTGAGCTGTTTGAGAAACGTTTGCGTTGCCTTGAGGCGGATTCTAACGGCGACATCTTCCGATGCCCTGCTTGGTAGATGGATGGATGCCACCGCATAATGCATCCTGGCCAACAAGAACAAGGAACACTGTATTTCCTCGGGAGACCCATTTTACTGCCTCATATTTTAGCGCCTGGATGTCATGAAGCTCAGAAATGCATCATGTTTGCATGTCAGCTTCGTTACATTACCTTGCCAAACGTTTGTGATTCTGGTTTCTATTCGGCTCCAGATAGCTCAGTAGTTAGGGCGCCAGCATACGGACCGGAAGGCTCGTGGTTCGAACCCGACCTCTGCCTCTCGACTTCCCCTAGACAGGGGAAGTCGAGAGGCCCCTAACCTGGCAGTATCCCAGCCCTTGTGCCTTCTTCCGTTGGCATGGCAGCTAGGCGCCGAAGGGGTGTTACAGCCGAACGGTTGTCTTTTTGTTATTTATCGAATTCAACGATGGGTGTCAGCCACAAGGCAACAGGTGTTTGTGATTCACCTACCTGTCGCCAGTAATATTGGTACAGCTAGTCTTTGGTTAACTATGTTTGCAGGCGGAATCGGGGGAAGTTGTTTGGGTGTGCTTGTTAGTCGAATTCCATGGGCTGTAGTATAGTTATACGTCGTATAATATACCGAGAGAAGTTCTTTTGATAAGAGGCTTTTCAGTGGATTGTACGCTGATGAAGATGAACCGAATGTTTTGGCAACGAACTCAGTTAATCCGTTGGGAATTGTGAACATCGCGTCTAACTGTTGCAGTTTTTCTTTTAATCGCCGACTTGCAACTATGTGTTTTTCAGTGGATGCATAAGTTAGACAAAACCACAGGGGTAAGACTCGACTCCATGGCACCTCGTTTGTTAGACTAGTACTCCACCAGCTGAACTCTCGCGGATTCCACTCAAGTGTGTGTGGTTGGGTATGGTTGAGCCTGCGCCGGAGTTAGCTTAGCTGGTGGTGCGAAAATCTGGGGTTACCGTGGATTCGTGTTCCATCTAGAGTTAACTTGTCTTCAACATGCTCTCCTCAGGCTCGCTGGAGCTTGCTTGCTGTCACTACACCTGTGCTGTACATTTTGGCTATCTTCTCTATTCTGAACAAGTCAGCTATTTTTTGTATCTAATGCGATTTCGGTGAAATCAGTCATATTTTAAAGGACATCTTAATTTACTGTCTTTGTTGCACATGCATATCTCAACCACTAATCAGTACGCTTAATCTCTTAGCTCAGTCAGAGCACGAGCGACCGAGGCATTTGCTGTTAATTTTTTCTCCAAAATGTCAACATTTTATCACGTGATTTGAGAGGAAGGTTAATGTACAGCAACTTTCGAATTAGTGCGCAGTGTGCACCCATTCTGTCCATTGACGAAAGGATACTGTTCCTAATATGATCACTCTCTTTCCTCTGACACTTCTATGTTCATTAGTTTATGCGAGCCCAACTGCCCTACACACAACGCTCCGTTCAGTCTGTTTATTCCTTCTTCCCCTACCACAGTCTCCGTGGAGTGCGAAGGACGAAGATGACCTGTTTCTCACTCCTTGTGGTACACCGGACAATCAATCGGATGCGGAATTGGACGAGTTGGATGCAGAACCAAGAACCATTTTCGTTTCGGGGTTAGTTGAACCGATCGATTGTTAACAGACCACGTTGATTGGCTAATTTCTCAGTCGGGCCCCTTTTTTATGCTGTGCTGTTCAGTCGGGGAGGTAACCAGCCACGAGCCAGTGGCATAACAACTTTCCGGACAGAATTTTGGACCATAGCAAACTTTTGGATCCTTGATAATTGTCGCTCAATGCAATTGTATCTGTCTGTAAACCGGTAACTGACTCGGTTAAGAAGTGAAAAGCACAGATCCCTCATTCCCTTGGGCAGAGGCGTATCGAGGCCGATTGTTTTCATGCCTATCTGATGAGGCTGGATAATCTGTCATTTTGTTGGTTATTTTGGACTTCTCGTAGTTCGGTGGTGTTTGCAACACGACGTTGTTTCCGCTTGAACTCACCATTTCATGTTTGGACATTGTATCCCAGAACGCAACTTTTCCACTTTCTGGTTTCTTACACAATTCTCAGAATGCCAGCATCAGCTAAGTGAGGACCGGAACCAGCACACTTTGTCCGATCAGCTAGGTGATATCGCCCCAGAGATGTCGACCTCCATCTCTAACGTACTGTTCCACCAAGCATCTCTCTAAACTGAGGACCGGCGAGCTGCCTCTCTCTTAAGCATAGCTTGTGAAGTCACACAGTCCTATTAGAGCTGTCACCACGACACTGCTTAGATAAAGTGCAAACTCTACTGTCTCAGTGTTCATGTTACCATGTTTCGCTGATATTCTCCATTAACTTTTGTCAGCCCATCGGACGGTGCAACTTGCCACCCTGCCTTCCCACAAGTCAATCTCTATCAGTCCTTTGTGGTTCATTTGGATGAGCTTCATGTGCTTGTCGGTCCGTTGAATATGTTGAAAAAGTTGCAATTGTGGACGAATCCGGAAGATTCATGTTTGCCAAGTGATAAAGGTAGGCAAACCGATGCCCTTGTTCGTAGCCGATTGGTGTTCTCCCTATCTGAGTATTTTTGTCCCATTCAACCTAGAAGATCGCACTCTCCAGTCCCCTCTTCTAAGGTAGGCGATCACGGGGAAGAGAGGACTTAGCTTCTTACGTAATGCAGTACCCATGAGGTTGCTGAAACTTCTTCGACAGTCCACGACCGGTTTCGCCCTTCTTGGGGCTCATCAGGTAGGCGCAGTCCCTGAGTTTCCGTCAACCTTATGTTCTACTTGAAACCAAATTGCAAGAAATTAGCGAAATACACTCATTTGCAAACAAATTTGGTTTTGCGAGAGGCTCACCTGGAACGAGAGATTCAGCTGGGTTCCAGGTGAGTCTCTCGCAAAACCAAATTTGTTTGCAAATGAGTGTATTTCGCTGACTTAGCTTCTTCTTGGGTCCTTTCTATGTGTTGTAGACACTAAATTCTGGTTGTAGTTGGGGTCACGACTGGAATTTGGCCAAACGAAATGAAAATTTTAGTTAAGAATTCGGTGCGTTTGCATACCACTCGGCCACAAGCGACTGATCGGCAATGCGGTTAAGTTGCACTCAGACAGGATATAGCGCCGCTCGTCCTTCAATCACGGGAACTACATCACGTGGTTTCATGTTGACTGGCTCATCTCAGAAGGAAATCTCACTCATCTTGTGGACTTATTCTTTCCCTGAATTACTTCTAAACTTATGGTAATGTCAGGAGACTTTTGGTTCAACTGCAGGACGAGATTCTCAGCTGATGTCTAATTTGGATGGTTTTTAAGGGGGAGGGACGAATGACACCTTTTTCCACATTGAAGACCTCTGCGACCACATAAAGCTACTCCTTAGATGAGGGAAGCTGTTTTCTGCAGGTATATCAATTTAACGGAGTCTCCATAAGCAACGTACACTACTTTAGTCGATATGTGTCCATCCTGAGATTACCTGATATCTATGTTCAGTGCTGACATCAACTGGAATTTCCAGGCTTCGTTAAACACATTTTACAGTCTGTTAATCCAGCTCTTCAACAGCTTCAGTGGTAGCCCACCCCATCTGCCAAATGACCACTGTTAAGGAAACTAAAAGTTACTCCCTAAATGACGAGTTCATTATGACCTAATGGGATCTTATTCTACTATCTCCTTCGTGCTTTTTTTGGACTACCGTTCAGGAAACGAGCAATTTCTTTTTTCCGGTGCCTCGGTTTGTAATGCAAGTCTCCATATCTCTCTTCGACTGGTAACAGGTTCCCATACACCTACGGACTGCACCGATTTCGAACAAGAAGTTCTATCGCCGACGAGTTCCAGGCTTTTGCAACAACTTTCTATCGTGGATAGAATCAGTCTGCGTCTACTTGTCAGCCGTCGGGTCATCACCTATTCAGAGCTTGTTCGACGATACAAAACTTTGGCTGATCAAACTGGTGAATATCCTCCATCATTGTGGATTACGCTGGAACAAGAACGTTGTGTTCTCCAGCTGTCCGACTCCAAAATCAACAATTTGCTCAATTGTCTTCGGCCAAAGCATGACGTTCCTCGTCAGTGTACCACTGAAAGCAAGCAAGTTGCCAAGTCAACTTCTCTGTCAGCAGCCCATTCTGGTCGTCCCGAAGGCTTATCTTGGTCGCCTCTGTCCCGGAGTCGGACACGATCTGCAGTGACGCCCCGTTCAAATCAGACTTTGAATGATAGATGGACTTGTTTCAGTTTTTCCACTCAACGGAAGCGGCTGATAGCCACATTTTCTGTGGCGGAGTTAATCGTCCAGTTGGAAAACAGAGGTTGGTTTTCCTTAAAACGTTCTTCAACGATGAACATGATCATTTTTTGGCTAAACGTTCTGTCTGGTTCCATATTCTTGCTTGTCGTCACATTGCTTGGCATACCTACTAAGAAGTAGTCAATAGTCAAGATCAGTCTATAGGACATGGAGAATAGCTTTCGTTGCGGGCTCTTCATTACAAACATTGATGCCATTGATGTCTGTTCACTGATGGGGATGATACCCAAACTGTCTCTGATCATAACACACGTCAGATCCTTATTTGTCCTCCAGCTGAATGTGAAAGCTTTTTGCTGATGGTTCCACCCCTAGTTGACGAGATATCGCCAGTATTCTATCGAATATACATTTCCTTCTCTTTTGCACACATCTTCACTAGGGCTTCCAATGTCTTCAACGTTGATTGGCTCCTTAGATGTTCAGCATTCGTGACGTTTCGTCTTCAGGTTTGCTCTTCTATCCTTCGAATTCCTCTCGCCTTAGTTGTTTTATCCTGAATATCTACAAAACAGCGGGCAGATACCCGAGAAATTATTGTTCCCCAGTTGAGACAGTCTTGCTGGTGTACATGTTTCACATCCTCTTGTCGTTCGATTGGTCTTCCTGGCAACCGAGCAAATACACCAAACCCACTGTCCGTTGGAACGTCGTAGTTTTTGTTGTATGCCGAAGATTCTGTTTCGTCCTGGCTTCTTGCCGAAACTTACGTTTTCTGGTCTTGCACTGGGGCATCGCGTTCACCAAGTTCTATAGTCGTCCTAAGGTTTTCCATTCCTGAACGTTAGAACGTTATTGGTCTGATATCTTTTTGGTCTTGACCGTAGGTTACCCCACCGCTGAGTTTCGCCTGGAAGGATTCGCTGGCACCTGGATCCGTCTTACCGGCCGCGGAGCTGGCTACCAGGGTCGTATTCAGTTGCGGAACTTCTCCATCGCTGATGCGGTTACTAACCTGGGTGGGGAGTACGATCTGCTTCTGGCAGCTCACAAGGATGTTCGGTAAGCGTGACCTGTCGGCTTTTTATGCGTTTTGACTAATTTACCAACCCGTCCTTCCAACCGGGATACTAAAGCTGAGCGAGAGAGACTTCATTCAGAGTTTTTGCATTCGATGTCACACTAGCGTGCATCTTCTCTGACAAGTGCGCATCAGTTTCGTCTGTGTGACCTTATTTGAGCCGAAGACAAAAGGCTGTCTGATCGATTACTTTTTGGTTCCATAGGCAAATCCATTGATGGTCATATTTTGACCAGTTATCGAGCACAGGAGTTCCCGTTCCTAATTTTGGAGTCTGCATTACAGACATCGGTCAGCTTAACCGCGAAACTGAACGTTACTGTGAAAAATTGATGCTGTCTGGTTTATTCACAATTATTGATCTAATAAAAAACGATCCTGCTGAGTACGTACATTGTAAAGCATTTTCCGTTTGTGAAATTACTTAACATGGCTTGGGTCCATGATGACGTCCAAGATATCACGAAAAAACGCATGTTAGTGGTTCATTCTAGGCAAATTCTTGGAATTCGGAACGTGAGTTACGGAAGAGAAAAGCGTGCTGTGAATGTTTATAGATTTTTACACATCTTTACAAACCTCAGACAGGGTTCTGACTTACCGGTCTATGTTTAACCGTGTTTACGCCGGTTTTTCTCTTTTCCAGCCTAAATGATTATGGTCAGCTAGAAGTCCGTTCTACTTCTTCTGTGGCCCCCAGTGAGACCCCTGTTGATCCTGTTCAGAACGCCATTCACCCATTAGTTCAACCACCGGAAGGCCATGTACCACCAATATTGGAGTTTTCAGGTGTGCGCCATTTGACCTTTGCCATTTGACGTTACCGTAACTGATGTATTCTACCGAACGGCTGTTCGCTTTCTTGTTCAAACGGTTTGTGAAGTGATCTCGGAACTCGATGTTTTTTCTATCGAGATCCAGCTGTACAATTGAACTGACTACTACCAAGTAACCGATTTTATCTTGATAGTGAGTCACTAGTGGATTACGAAAGGTTTGTCTACTACTGTTCATCTCCGATTGGCTGATCAGCAATGTTTAGACAGGATATGATGCCACCCGTTCTTCAATCACCCAGTTTAAATCACGTGATTCTAGAGTGTCAACTCACATTAAAGACGGCGTCCTCCTCGAGCAGATTTGTTTCTTTTTGAATGCAGTGAGAAGATCTTGAGGAAATTCTTCCCTATCATCTGCAAGGTCGGATAGCCGTGGAATGCTTTTCAGTTGGTGTGTAGATGTTAGAAATCATAGTCAGTTTCTACCTCAAATATCCAGAAAGGGGGACCCGAATCCACAACTCACCGGTTTTTAGTTGACCCCTCTCTCTGTCTTTCGGCAAACCCAGGTAATCCGGCAGGCATATAGGATCCGCTGTGCTACATGACTAGCGGGTTTTCGATCTGTACAACCAAAACAGATTCCGTGTTGCTGTTCGAAGCGTCGAGAAAACGACGCTCTTCACTTGTTCATAAACATATTTAGCTAGTCGTACGTGGTAGTTCAGGTGCGTCCATCTTGTACGGCTAGAGATATGACGTGTCATTTTGGTTAAACGGAGTTCAATGACCGGCACACCATCGATGAGCTATAAGCTCGAGTCCGGTGCTTTTTTTGGTGAGGATTATCCAGAATAACCACTCCAGTATGGGGTCAGGAAGATTCGTTTAAAGCAGAGTGACGTAGATATAAATTCTGCAGGTGTTGCAGTGGCTTACAGTCAATAAGGTCGAATATGTTGCCAGTAAGTCACCGGTAAGCTATGTACACAAACAGATGCGAAAGACATTTGAAACCAATGACCCTGGATACCGCCTTGTCCTCCGTTAAAATGCTGAAAATCTCTTGGTACGTTGGTTAATCTTCCAGTCGGACGAGGGTGATATATCACAGCCGCTGCCAACTTATCATCTCATTAGGGAGTGAGTGGTGAACTTTCAGCACGTCCACGCACAGATTTCAAACGAATTTGATTCTCATTTTTGTGTAGGGCTCTTTTGAGGTAACTGAAAAAGCCGCTGCGCGGCTTTTTCACCTTGACCGATCGCCTGCGTGTACTGCCAGCACATCGGTAGACGGTGTTAGTTGGGCGTAGAACGTTCATCAGCTTTCCAGGATAGGTCGAGTCTTCGTTACATACAGCGATGTGATAACTGAATACAAAGAAAGACTATCCCGGCAAAGACGGTTGTATTTATTAGGATTGCAGTCATAGCTAATGGGGAACATTGCGTTAGACTCCCTAGTTGAATAGCCTGTCTGCGGGGAGTCTGTGTGTCGTTCATTGCGTAACATTTTATGTGTGATGCAAGCCATCAAAATAACTCTTGTGGCATAGAAAAGAATGAAGCTTCTTCAGAAAAGTGTCTTTTTGAGATTTCACCAGAATTACTCGACTTCACGTCATACTATGACGGAAGACCTGTTGGTGCACTTTAGGTTTTATGCGACAACGGATGAAGGCGCGCAAATTCGTTTATCTACCGCTTCGCCAATCGTCAGGTTCATTCACAAGTATGCAGAGGCAGTGATGGTGATCTAGCTTACAGCTGCGGTGGATAGTTTGGTTGACAGACTTTCTTTTAGACGTGATCGTTCATCGACAGCCGAAATTTCATCCTGTAGACGAAGCCAATCTGTGAAGAAAAGCAGAGAAGCGCTGTACAGCGGTTTCATCCCTATTGGGAATCATCAACACTTCACGTCTCACAAAACTCGAGGGAGTTTGTTAACCCTGGACCTCCCATCTAGAAGTTGAACACTTTCCCGATCGGTTGGTGATTAGCTCGCACTAAGACGGGGTATAACGCCACTCCTCATTCTATCACGGAATTCCTGTTTCGTACTGTCCTTCAACCAGTATAAAATTCCCGTGAGTTCCAACTTAGAATAAGGCACTTCTACCTCCTTTTGTCCGCCACCCTCTGATTCTGTGTTCAGCTCTTTCTTTGCTGTTTTTTACCAGATCCCCAAGATTTAAATTCACACTTCATACGTCTCTACTTTGACTGGATCCCGCGCGCTGCAGCCGGAGACATGGATAGCCATGTCACTCCGAGGTCCCAAATCGCTGGAGCCCGTACTGTACGGTTGCACCTGCACTGCTTGGATGTTGTATGTGAGTTCACCGGTGATGTGTTTTGTTTTCATTGCTTCTGGTGTAAAGGTTGCTTTAAAAGTAAAACGATGCATTTCAGAAACTGGTAGCCCACTTATCAGCAACCTCCTGTCAAAGGTTTCTGTCGACGGTTTCTCTTGTTGCTTCATTACTTGAAGTATAACTGTCTTCATAAACTCAGTCATCTTTCTGGCATTCACTCGAATAATTTTCTAAAAACACTACTGCAATGGTCTGTAAACTACCTTCCCCAGTCAGATCGTATTTGTATTTGGTTATAACACTGTTCGAGTCCGTTCAACAGTGGAACCTTACAGAAAAAGTATACCAACTATTCCATTCTGGCCAGCTTGACCTTACTGAGCATAGTTGCTGAATGCAGCAAACTGATTCTAAAAGCGCATGAAAATTGCAATAACGTTAATGCCTCACCTCAGTTCTCTATCCGATCATCCCAAGTTGACGTTTTTCAACAGAACCATCAAGAATGCAAAAGTGTATTAAACGCCAAAAAGAACAGGTCTAAAACAGTGTTTCGTATTTTAAGTGTTTTGAGTGTATGCGACATCAACGTTTGTGAAATTCGGCTGCTTTCTGGACGTGACACTGGCAACCGGCATTCAGCCGCATTGGTGCATGATTGTCTGCCGCTTCCTCATTTTCGACCAATCAGAGCTCAGCTTGGTACTGGACTAGCAAACGACCTGACCTTCCGACCAATCACGTGCAAGTTAAGCCTATTGGTCGCAGCCGTGCCCAGCTGCGAGCGGTAGGACAATTTGGCGCAGGATTTTGCTTTACACCAGTTGTAAACATAGTTTGTACACATTCCTGTCAATCCCATAGAGTTACTAAGTAAGACTCGGAATCGAAACCTGCCACAAAAAGAAACAAAATGGGTTTTTTGTGTGCAATCTGGATGTCGACAGAAAAATACGGGAAGTATATCACATGATAGCGCTCTTATTCCCCTAAATATGCTATTGGCCCTTTATAAGAAAACATGTTAGGACCGAGAACATTTGTCACTCGACCGTCTTCTGTATGGGCATTTCGACTTGATCGACGGTGGGCAGATGGAGCACGAATCGAATGGTTCCAAACGCCCCTCCCCAATGCCCAGCTAAAAATGCTAAGAGATTATTTTGAAGCACTGAACATGGACCCAACCATGTAAACAACAGCTAGGCATTGAACTATAAGACGGATCTTGGGGACATCCCAGTTGGTTGGTCCGATGAAACTGGCCTGTTGATGACTAAAGGCTATCGGAATGCAAATAGCTGTGGATACATAGCTGCGGGTAATAAGATTAGTGTGAAATTTCAAAACAATGTGCATGTGCCAGATCTTTCCGCTTTAGTAGGCCTCGAAGGAATCAGCAGCACAACTTCAGGGGCATGAGTTGTTCGTCAATAGTCGGACGGAATTCCGGCTAATAAACACCTCGGTGGTTAACTGCTAAAAGTTCGAATAACACATTCATTCATTCTGTCGTATCATCAAACCGAAAATGTTACTTGACCAGGAAAACTCTCTCTTTGCTTCACTCTGTGCCACCCAATCGCCTTTCTATAGAAGCTGAACAGATTGACGATTCTCGGCCCGTGAGTATCCTAGTCCGATGAATGCCATTAATTTATCTATTGACAGTCGTAAGACATCCACTATTGCCACACTACAACACGGTGCGTAAAATAGTTTCTTAGGTGAGCGGTTTGGATTCGTCCAATTGAGTGCGTATTCCGGTGACGTGTTTTTCCCATTCATAAATTGTTCTTCTCAGGCATCCAACCAATTATTGAGGTTGGATATCCGTCATCCAAGCACACCCACAAGTAGAATGTTATTGTACTTTGGGTTTCCTCACCTGCTGATGATACGTAATCACAGGTATCGGACGCATCAGGGTACCTAAACAACCAGTCTGTGGGACAGGCATCTCGCAATAAGCTGCGTGTGCGTCCAAATGACCTCAGATCAGGCGTATGCGTCGTATCTGGTGGGCCACCTACTGTCCTCGACTGACAGGTAACCAAACCACCGTATTGGTCGGTCGATGCGCTCGCATTTGATGACCAAGTGCAAGACGAGGCTCTTCGTTCGAGGCCCGGGACACAGCGAATAGACTGCAGTCAGTCTGCGGCACATCATCCTTAAGTTGGTTTGATGGCTTTCGTGGTTTTGATTGAGACGTAACCTGCATTGTCTTTGCACAAATTCACGAACCCAGCTTCAGGCCTATAAATGTTACAAGGGTTCAACCGAAGCATCACGCTTCCGAGAACGGTTCAGTTGTTTCCATATTTAAACTGTTTAATTTTATCCTGCGAACGATTGCCTTTGAAAGCCGTTTTGCTTCTGTCTTAGCTCTTAGGTTTGCGAGCGATATTTGTCTCGCCACGATTTCCTCGCGTCTCTTTTTCTCTTCGTCATGAATGCAGCTAGGATGTGGCCACAGTCGGCTGAAGCTCCTCTAACTTTGTTGCTTTCGCTTTTCATTGCTCTTCAGTCAACCCCACAACTCTTGGTGAAATCTACAACTGTGTCCACTATCTGACCTCATTGTCTGAGATTTTTCCGGGTTCGTCTAGGCCAGCTGACGAGCCATCATGCGCATCATCCTCATTCACGTTGCCAGCCGCGATCCAGGTGGTCACCCGCTTGACAGTCGACAGATGCAGCGTTTTGGTGATCAGAGTTATTCAGCCAACCCCAACCACCGATGAGGCCATATGTCATGGAAATGTTTGCCGTGCGGAACGAATTGTGCTTACAACTTTGGACAAAATCGATATCTGTTCCGAATCTGGTTAGTGACCTCCTTCATTGTTATTGGCAGTTTTTCGGCATAACACCCAGTAGAACAAAACTGAAAATAAAAACTGACAACCTTATCGCCCTCTGACACTATTATGCCACTAGTTGCCACTTATGTACGTTCACCCAGAAGGTTTTCACCGCGTTCACTCTTTGGATGTACCTCAAGTCGATTTCGAACGTCCAGATATCTCTGTTGTGTTGCGTGACTATCAGCGAAGCTATCAGTCTTGTTCGGTTTTGTCCTGGATATCATCTTAATGAAAAAAGATAATTGTTCAGCTGTAACACCCTCGCGGTGCCTGGATGCCTTGCCACCCAAATTGAGCACGACAGGTGGGATGCTGCCAGGTTGCCCAAGCCTAGACAGGGGAAGTCGAGGGGTAGAGGTCGGGTTCGAACCACGGACCTTCCGGTCATTAACCTCGCGCTCTAACCACTGAGCCATCTCGCCCCCTGGATATCATCTTGGGACAGCTGAATAGGCGACTGCAGTTCTCTATAGGTATGCAAGGTATACGGTGAGACAGGGAATCGGATACTATCAGTTACTGTCAACCTGATCACCTTAGGACCTTGAGCCTTTTTCAAAGCTGCACTTAATCCTTCTTGCGTGAAACTGATTCTCGTTCGTGTTGAGTAGAATTCGGTCACCGTCTTACACAGAAATTGTGCCGCTGGTGCAGTCTTGATGCTCGTGGATCCCAGAGCTTTCGTCCAGATGTGTTTTTACATATGGCACTCCGGCTTTTTATTCATATTCATGTAGATACTCGTTTTTCAGGTTTGTAAGACTGGTCAGAATTAACTATTGCCATGACGGAACACTACTCATAAGTTTTCTGACAGCCCACGACCGATTTTGCACCTCTTCGGTAGGTGTAGTCCCCGGGTTTCTATCAGTCCTACGTTCTACTTGAAGCCAGATTAGACACAGTTCGCGAACTGCACTTATCAATGAACGATTCAGCTGGGATTCAATTAAGTCTCACGTTGTAACCAAATTAGTGTGCAAGTGAATGTATTCCGCGAATAACCATTGCTATATTGTCACGTTCGATGTGTTCACTATTGCGAATAGATTCATTAGTAATTGTTGTGACTAGACTCTCCTTTCGGTAAGTTCAGACATCCGTTACCCACTGAGATGTTAATGTTTGTTGCTTACATTCTCTCGCAGAATTCAGGCTGGCTGGACAGCCGTATCTTGATTTGCCTCTGATGACGGTCTATATTTTCAAGAAGACGTCCACGACTAGTAAACCACAAAACTGCTTAATCTATGCAAAGTCTGATACCCTTTTGGACGTAAGGACCTGTATCCTGACCAGAAAACGCTATGTAGCCGGATAAAACTACGAATGAGAGGTGTAGGCGTGCGGTGTGCAATGTTTTCTGATTAGATATGCTTCGATTCTTTGAGCCCAAGCGGTAGTTTCCGACGAAACAATTGGGATCCTATTCCCTCAACCTTGAAAACATCATAAACAAGAGATTCAGCTGGGTTCCAAGTGGGTCTCCCGCAAAACCAAATTGGTTTGCAAATGAGTGGATTTCGCTAATTTCGTGTGATTTGGGTTCAAGTAGAACATATGGTTGACGGAAACTCGGGGACTGCGCCTACCTGATGAGCCCCAAGAAGGGCGAAACTGGTGGTGGGCTGTCGAAGAAGTTTCAGCAACCTCATGAGTAGTGTATTGTGGCTATACATGCATCGCGACATCTTGAATATCGTACCAACTGAAACATGAGGCGCCCTGGTGCAGCATATTCAGTTGTTTAAAGACACCATAACCGAGGGGATTCAGCTGGGTTCCAGGTTAACTTCCCGACAAAACCGAATGGATATGCAAATGAGTGTGTTTCGCTAATTTTGTGCACTTTGGGTTCAAGTAGAACATAAGGTTGACGGAAACTCGGGAACTGCGCCTACCTGATGAGCCCAAAGTGGAAGGGCGAAACCGGTCGTGTGCTGTCGAAGAATTTTCAGCGACCTTACGAGTAGTGCATTACGTTCCCCCAACCCGAGTGGGTTTAGCGATACACACCTACCTCTGTCATCTTGGACGTGTTTTATGCGACTGTTTTTCTTCCACTGACTGTCTTAATCGTTTACCCCGAAATCTTAGTTGCACTGGTGATGGGACCAGAAACCTTTTGTTTTGGTTTTTGTTTCAAACGAACAGGCTAACTGTGGTTTGTGCGCGTGGTGAAAAATCGGTAGGGATTTTTTTTTGTAAGCAATTGACTTGGTGCTGTGTTCAGTTAGGATACGTACTCTGTTAAGCCATGCAGCCTGTACCTCTCAGAAAATATTCTCTCTCTGTGTGTTATTTATCCACTTTATAGATCTCTGTTCTCGAACAATGTCATTTCGATTGAATGGCCTGCGCGTCCTAGATCTCACACAGACTTCTCTCAGATATCGTTATCTCCTTACCGCCGGAATCGTGCCAAAAAGTGTCGGAACATCTTCCGCCTCTGCGACCGAACGAAGCAACTCACCGGTATTTTTGAACATGAATTGGCCGACTTTGCATGCTGAACACACGAAGGGATTACCGTCAGAATTTTCATTATTCCTTCCACATTTTACATATGTGCATTCTGCCTCAACAATTGAGCAACTAATATCATGGACGCAAACATTACCGACATGGCGAATTGACACCAAGGTTGTTCCTCCATGGGCTTTTTCAGAAATGAGTCGCTATTTATTTTCAATATCCGTCTGCTGCGAAATCGTCCAACCAGTTCTGGTCATACCAGACCGAACAGCTTCTTCAAGTCGTGCACTTATCGCCCGACTTCAAAACGTCCACCTTTTGAATCCAGATTGTCCATCCTTGTGCCCCAATCGCTTGACCACTTGCACAACTAATCGTGTGTGCACGCGATTCGATTCTGCTGAACTACTTTTCGTTGAGTTCGCCAAATTCCCTGCTCTTCATATATCGTCCCCCGTGTTGGTCGAACGCATGCTTCGCTTCTATCGGTCCGTAACTTGTCCTAGCTCAGGTGGACAATCCAGTGGAGCTGAACAAATTTTAGCACCGATCTCAGGTTCTGTTTGGGTAAGTTCTCTCAGTCCTTGCCTAGCACTGATAGTTTTCTCACAGTTAACAGTTGTTTAACAACAGGGAACCTACAAAATACTATAGCAACATTTTGGCTTCATCCCCATGTGAAACAGGTTATCTGACGCATGGAGCCCGGTGCTAGCTGTGACTGCCAGCTTTCTGAAGATTCTTTTAGTAATTGTCGCTAGTTGTTGCGATAGAAGACCAACAAGTGGTCGGTGCTGATTCCCAGTAAATAACCCTCTGTTATATCTTGCTGAGTCGCCAATCTCTTATATCTGCTGCTTTCCTCGCTCCAGTGCCTAGTGCCGGAAAAAGACTCACCGATAAGGAACACAACAGCTTTATTCCGAACTAGCGAAAATACAAAGGCCTCAAGCTATTTTATTGGAGGGACACTGTCTGACCTTGGTCCAACGCTGTCTCGCGCTGTCTGATACCCCCCCCCCTTCACTACAATTCCTTCTTTCAGCTGTCGTCACCCATCTCAGGTTTCCACCTTCCACGATGGTATTCCTCCCTCACCGTCCGTCCGTCTGACCTATTTCCTGACTCACCACCCGAATCCCTTGACCCGTCATTCTCCTCCGACCAACCCTCCTCATCAGCTAACAATTTGGAGCTTTTTCTCTTGGAGGTGAAAGTCGAGCGTGCCGTACGCATTTACCTGACCAAGCCGGTGTGTCTGCACTTGTCCAGATTTCTCCTCAGTGTTTCCTCACTTCGGACTCAGTTCGGTAGCACCGGTGGCTCCTTGGAGGTGAGTTTTTTCAGCTTGCTCTATATTCATGCTACTCTTGCTTTAATCTCAGTCGCTGCTGTTCAATGGGCAGCTCTCAGATGGATTTGTCAGACTGTAGAACTTTGTTCTATCCGACCCAGCAGAGGCCGCAGCGGTGTGTATAAGCCATGACTTCCTTTCGATTGGAATAGTCCCTTATTCCTATCAATTGAACAGTGGGGATCACATGTAGCGAGCAAATTGGTTAGGGTTTCCCAGTTCCTAGCACTACTACGTCCGTCCATTTTTTTAGGTTGTAGCGTTCCTCTTGTATAACATGTTTCATGAGAACGTCAGTTGGCGTTGGACTTCACCTGTTGAACCCGCATCCTGACATTCCGATTGTTCTGCGAGTATTCCGGGTCCAGTATCTTCCAATACAGCTCTGAGTCCAGGGACACCATAGCTCTACACGACGTTATGTTTCTTTCGAAATTCGAACTTCACCAACTCGTTAACGGTGTGTTTTCTCCAGAGTTGCACAAAAATTGAAGCCCGAGCGCCTACTTAGAAAGGTCTATGGTTCGAGTCCTCTCTTGGGTCCACCGTTCTATCTGTCGCGAGACAAATGGTCTGGCATTATGTTAGGCCCCACGCTTCCTCTCTGCTGCACTGTTACTACCTTTTGGACAAATCATTTTCTCCGTTTTGCCTTGTTTTCATTCCGTATATGCATCCCTACTGCTTCTCTGATGTAGTTCTCGTTATTGAGCTTACGACCAATCCGGGTCATTCGCCCGTGCCTTGTCTGAAGACCGTGCTGAAGGAACTGAAGCACCTGTCGGTCATATCGATGAAATACACATTTAGTTATGTTATCAATTTGATCGGCTGTAAGTGTTCACGAATCTGAAGCGGTGCCCCACTTTTCTCTCGCCTGTTTCGTTTTAGCTACCTTCATCGGATTCTCCCAAAAACCGGATTTCTTTTTGTCTATCATTGCCGCACCTACAACTTGATACTATGGCCGATCTCGATATTAATCCGGTACCCCTCGCATGCCTCAAGCTTAATGATTTGGTTGTGAAACTAACCCAAGCATCCAACGCAACCCCCCACCTTTCGTCTTGCGGTGAACTTTTTGCCAGGGATGTGGTGCTCTGTGATATGCTCCCAGTCGAAAACGGATCAACGCCAAATGTGGATCCAATTTTACTCTCTGTTCTGCCAGAGAACCCGGAATCAGGAGCAGTCTCAAAAGCAACTTCAAATATTACTGCCTCCTGTCCAGATTTGACTTCTAACTGGGATAGAGGGTCGAAGAAACACAATATTTCAGTCAGTTCATGTTCCCATGCCATTTCTAACGATCAGGTGAGTAAAACAGATTTAGTCTCACCACTAGTTTCTGTGAGTGTCTGAAGCCAGTTGCTGTCTGTGCCGAAGCTCCTCTCTGTGTAAATTAATTTAAGGAAAGCTTTGATTCGACTGGAATAAAAATATCCCTACCCAGCGCGATCGAGCCGGATGAACGTAATCTCTTTTTCTGCTTCGAAGCAGATGTAAGTCAGCGAGTTGACCTGAAAGCATTGCAGCGTAATCTGTTTAACTTCAGTAACGCTCGTTTCAGAAGGGCTTGGTAAACAATCGGTAGTTTTTTATTTAGGCAACCCTTCGCTTTTAACACATAAGCTTCATCAGGCCAAGTGAGCAGGTCACCAAGTTCGTCAAGGTTTAAAGCAGACAGAGAATTAATCACTAAGACGTCTTCATATTAGCGCACTAGATCAGTATTGAGTGTCAATCGACGGTTCTTATCGGCTAGTGTGGTTGCCAAAATCTTGTACTGGTGGGTCGGGGGAGTTTCGAATTTGTTGCGTTCGAGTTTGGTTCCTTAATCTTCCACTTCAGGGTGGTTCAACTGATGGTTCACCGCGAAGGTCACTGGTAGATTCCGTGGGCTTGTGAATGATGCGACAACTTAGTTGGGGTGGCGTGGGTGGGTACGGTTAAATGATCACTGCTCCTCCTTCTGATAATCGCACACCATCACATGTCAGCTCGACAGATCCAAAACCGTTCTCCACAAACCTGCGAGTTCCACGCCTTCTATTCTGTTAACACTGGGATACTTGGCAGTTTCTACCGTCTCGGCCATCAGTATCTGTGACGTGGACCGTAGTCTCCGCCTCAAAACTTCAACATATAAATTTTTGTGTTCCGTGTCCAGTAAGATTCAGTAAGACTCAGCTGATAAACCAGTACTCAACGGAGAGCTTTGTGCAGGAAAATATAGGGGACACACGGTAAAATCATCTTTGCATTAGAGCTTGGGATAATCTCATTGATTCCATGTAACCATACACATAACCATTCGTAGATCTCTAGCATTTCTGCTTATAGGAATGCGGTAACAGCCCATGTCTCTTTCCTTCCCCTTAAAGAACTGTATGCATCGAAACCAAAGAGAATCACTCTGTTTTTGTTGTTCCGATTCTTGTTATAACTTCGGAATTTTGAGATAACCAGTGCTAATCGCTTTGTTGTTTCAGTTGGCGATGTGTGAAGCATGTTCTGCGTACGGCACTTTTGCCGATTCACTACAGCTGTTACACACGGCTGCGCTGCGTATTCAACTGCTCATGCTGTCCAATCTGATCGATTCAGGAGTTCCAAAAAAATTTAGTCAGGTAAGTTGGGATGACCTTGCCTCAGTGGTTTAGCGTACTTTTCACTCACAACATTAATATATTTCAAATAAATGGTTCAGCTGTTACACCCTTTGGGTGCCTAGCTGCCATGCCACCCGAAGGAAGCACGAGGGCTGGGATACTGCCAGGTTGTCCAAGCCTAGACAGGGGAAGTCGAGAGGCAGAGGTCGGGTTCGAACCACGAACCACGGTCAGTAAATTTGCGTCCTAACCACTGAGCCACCTCACCCAATATTAGTGACCGATCGGAAGCTGGTCAATTTTGATCAGATTGAAACGCGTCGTTTGGCTGAGAGCCGACTACCTTTTACAACTTACGGCTGAGTTCCAACTCAACTCTGTGGCACTTATCAAAGACCTTCTATGGTTTCGTTTGCCCCACGATACTGCCAGGTGGTCATCACGAGCACTTTATTGAAGAAACCCTTGGCCACCAATCGCTCGTTTTTTTTGGTCAGTCTTTTGAGAGCAATTCAACTAGTCACATATTTCGATTTCCACGGCGGATTGCCTCTTCAACCCCACTAGACACTAAATTGTGTGTAGTTTCTGATTTCCTTGACCTGCGCTCCCTGTGAGGTTTGTATGCGTGTCCCTACGCCAATCGCTTTCCTTGTTTTGGCATCTGTGAAGCCAGTCATCGAGATTTAGGAATTCCATACAAATAAAGCGATACAGTATATAAGCTAGACTTGTCAGTAACGGGCTTCCCTACCCTGGTATCTCTTGGTACATTTTTAACTCCGGTTCCGTGTCCTTATAGAGAGAAATTTCTTGAAATTCCACGTGATGGACGGTTTAATCGTTTCTATTATTTAATCGTTTATTTATTATTATTATTATGATGGTACATACGGGACTCATCGGAATCTTAAACTTGTAATTCACTCGAAAACAATGCGAGTAACATTCCTACTGGCAGCACCCTCGCAGCCATCCTGTTCCACGGGACATCACGTGAAGTTGAATGTGACGCGGTTGCAATCCCGTCTGTCACTACAAACACAAGCATGTGTGTTGGAGCAGTTACGTGACCTGAGCTGTTATCTAGAGCAGAAGTCTCCAAACTACGACCCGCGAGGTTATTTCCCACCTGCTGCCACTTGGTGTCACAACGGAAACCATTTCGTTTTTTTTCTCAAGGAGTATAGGAACCGTTGAGTAATACGCGATTCACCTTGTTGGTAGTGTGAGGGGATTCGGGAATTTTTAGTGGAGATTTCGTCCTCCAAGTGAAGCCAATCTATGCAGAAAAGAGGAGAAACACTGTCCAGCTGTTTCATCCTTATTGAGAATTATGAACAGTGCGCATCCTACGAAACTTCAGTAGGGAATCGCGTACCCGTGACCTCGGTTCCTAGCTGCCATGCCACCCGAAGGAAGCACGAGGGCTGGGATACTGCCAGGTTGCCCAAGCCTAGACAGGGGAAGTCGAGAGGCAGAGGTCGGGTTCGAACCACGGACCTTCCGGTCAGTAAATTCCCACTCTAACCACTGAACCATCTCGCCCCCTGGTAATTTGAACTCCAACGTTTGGCCACGGGCATCTGATAAGCAATGTGATTAGCTCGCATCCATTAGCTCGCTTTCCGTCGTGGAATCCACATCAGCAACAACATGATTCAACTTACGGGGGATCTCCAAATTTATTATCGCTGATGCATTGCAATAGGCAGTCTGATTGGTGAACCAATTTGAGCATTCGCGCATCAGGTTTTCTGTGGGTAACCGAGACACTCACGTTACCCATTGTCCTTTAATTCTGCTTATTCATCTCCTTCCACCAATGCCTTTTACGTTGCACACTTTGTCAGGTCTCCACTAGACCGATCCTCTCCGAGGCTGTGACGATCTTACTTGGGCTGCGGAGAACTACGAACTTAGTATTTTTCAGTCCTATTGATGTCTTGATTCGTATCGAGCAGTATCGAGCAGTTGTTGTGGTAGCAACTTGCTTACTTGGTTCGATTTTAATGCAGAATGGCCGGTGACCAAAGAATAGCTGGCACTTGATCAATCCGCGAATTCGTCTAGAATATCATAGCTTAATTTGTTAGATCCGCTGCGGATATCTCTTGCGCAAGACCTGGCCTCTCTGTAGCATTCACTCAACAACAACTTGAGAAAGTATCCTGAACTGTGTGTACAGAAAACTTTGTCAGACCACATCGTTCGTTGGAATGCACCTTGTCATGTAGGACGTATGAACAAATATATCGGGGGCAGGAAACACGTTGAGCTGCCGTTCATGGTATCTGTACATTGCATCTGTGAAAGAATATGTGAATTTATCTTTCCTCATGAAACCAATTGTTTGCATGTTTGTTAATTTGTTCGTCCAGGAAAGGGTCAATGTACAATTCAGTTGAACAAGCGCAAAAATATCAAGCTTCTGATTAGAGCTAGACAACCACACAGTGGTTCTCGTAGGCTTTCTTTTTTTTGCCTGGCCTTTCCATGGCTAATTGCTCTAATGTGAATACCTGAAATCCACATTGTGTAGTGCTAGGGCTCTCCAAACGGTATGTTATGACCAAGAACAAAAGGCTGTGGATGAAATGTCTCTGCGTGAAGGAATGTGATCCGTGTTTTTGAACAATAATCGATTCTGTTTAATCAGTACTGGCTTGTCTTGGCAAAGGTAGACAAATGTGGGTAAACTGAAGGAAATTTTCAAGTGATTGCAGCATTTGAATACCATTAGAGAGCAACGCTATCTCGGTAACGGTTATTTCATACTTCGTTGTATTTCGTCACGATACTCGCCACCTGTTCAACTGGATGCGTTTTTTGTTTAGACTGATATTTTCGTCCTTTGCACACTCAAAGCACCGTCGCTCACTTCGCTCCGTGACATTACCAGTCTTCTAGATGGCTCGAACTTTTCGCCAGGGTAACACTAAACATTTGGTAGTACTCCTTTCTGGTATCATATGCACTACCATATGCTTAACAACCGGGTAGCGGACGTCTTCTGGGTGATACTCATTTGTTTAAACGTTGTGTGAGGAGATTTTTTGACTTTCAGTCGATATTTCATCCTTTCAATGAAACCAATCTATGCTAAAAAGCCAAGAAGCAGTGTACACCTGTTTCATCCTTATTAAGGATCCTCAGCATTGCATATCTCACGAAACTCAGAGTTTCGACCCCGCGACCTTCGACCATTGGTTGAACACTAAACAGTTCGGCCTGGTGATGCGGTTTCTGTGAATGGATAATGAATGTCGCTATAGCCTTTCCAAGTGAGAGCTAATCACACTACTATTCAGCCGCTCCAGGCCGACAGGTTAATCGTTTAAACACTGGCTGAAGGTCTCCGGTTCGAAACTCCCTACTGGAGTTTTGTGAAATACTCGTTGCTCTTGATTCCCAATAGAGATGAAACAACTGTACCGGGTTTCATCTCCATTGCTTTTCTGCCTCACTGACAGGACGAAATCTCAATTGAAAACTTATCTGTTTTATTTTTTGGTTATGATGATGTTTGATTTTGTTGACTTCGCTTTTTTCTCCGGGATTTTTTTTCGAATCCCATACTAATCATCTTGAGATATGTTTGTCTGACCTATCATCATTCTCGTCTGTGATGAATTGACGACTTGATCGACGTAAGCACAGCACTGACATGACGTTGACCTTTTGCTTTTTCTCGTATGAAAAACCTTCGAATAGGTCTTCCTAGTTGTGTAGTTATGTACTTTCTGATGTTACCGATCTTAAATATCTAGGGATTAGTTTATCCCCATCCCAATTTGGATTTCCCACTTTGAAACAGCCTTTTCAAGCTCTGGAAGCGCGTTTTCTGTTGAGAACGTACATAAACTTGGTGGTCCTCACATTTTTGCACGTTATTTTGTGTGCTGTCATGTGTGACGTGCTGGATTGTTCTACTATTTTCTCATCATATTTTCTGTGCTAGTTAAGCAGTAACATGGTCTTTTTAAACGAGACTTGAAACATAGGTGAATCTTATCCTCATTTCTGTGCTCATATGTCGCCCTTCAAGATTGTATTTTCTTGTTTGTTGATCAGTTTGTTCATGTACACTTAATGATGTATCTCGACCTCTGCACTTTGAACTCCCATCAGGAATGTCTTGTAGTCCAAGTAGGTGTCTTCCTTATGGAAGAATCCAACCTACCACCAACGACAACAAATTGCCCGAAAGCACCTGTTCCCATACTCCATGATACAAAAATCTATCTGCTTCCTTTTTTTAGCTCATTAGTCACCAGTCCCCTGGATTATCAGGCTTTGATTTCGGACATTTCATTGTGTTGCGCTTTGTAATTACTAATTTTAAGTCATGTTCCTGATGAAAATCTTTTGATATCCTTTTGGATATGCACAAAATAATGAACGTGCTTTCGTGAAACTCTTTAATTTGGATGGTTTTTTTTGAAATTATTGATATACCCAGTATTACTGGTCAATGACGATCAGGCTTGGGACTGTTCTCAATCCGAATGCAAAGTTATCTTCTGTTTCTACCATTCAGGCGAAACGAATGATTCATGTCCAATGCAAGCAAGTGTTTTCTCGATTACGCCCACAACCCTGGGTCCTATTATTGGACTTTTTGAATTTTTCGAGCCCCGATGATTCGTCGTTTGACACCCGACTACGGTCTTCCTTGAGTGAGTTTTTTTAATCCTGATTTTGTCTTTTCTCGTAACTTCTAACTTCGATCGTTTTGCGATTCACGTTTGCATCGCCACTGGAGTTCGTGGGGATGATTTCAATCTTTCAACGTCTCGCGTACTATTGTCGTGAAGCAACAAATGTCTTGCCTTTATTAGTTTTGCATAAAACATGGAAACCCGCGTGCCCAGTAGCCATTCGCTTGTGATGTTACTTATATGACCGATAAAAACTCTGGACAATACGGCGCCGGTTTTTCTCTTCTCATGGCTCATCGCTTACTTCTATTTTCTTTCTTCATTTGATGGATATACTCGGTTTTCCTCTCATCTGATTTTGTGATTTCGCAACGCAACTAGTTGGAAAACTCACAATGGAAATCGATTTCTGCTGTCTGTGGGGCACTGTCCATAGCCAGGACGGTTTGTGAGTCGTTGGGCTCACCGCGCACATCGCATGCCCAGTTGAGCTGCTTCTAGTGGACCGGTAGCAACACACTTGCCTCCTGTTTTAGACGTCCGGAGTTCAACTGTTAGCACAACAGAAGAGATGCACCGATGCCGGGCTCTGATAGGAGCGAAACTCTAGTTGCGTGGTTCCCCATTTTGGTGTAGACTGACCAGAAAAGTTGCACCAAGATTGAAGATTGACTGTACGACCGACAGTAATGTGGATGCAGCGTATGTAAATCCCGGGAACTATAGAATGTGTAACTGCTTGTGATCGATCGGTGACGCACTCGTATACCGACCCTGTCTCTAGCTTTCAGTGCGTTTCCAGTGTGCATCGCCTTGAAAAATGACGCTTCAGAGCGGAGGATTCTGGTGAAAAAAACACACACATGAAATTGGTCATTTTTCGTGTTGGTTCCAAGGGCTTGACTGTTTCTGGCACCACATTAGTAGGCACCCTAGAAAACTTCCGAATCGCTACTTCGATTCTATAAGCGAAAGATTGCATCAGATATTGGTTTTTGCCGGGCGTCGACTGAATGGAACAAACCTTGTTGCGGCAACCTACGACTCGGGTTAAATGAATCATAAGTTTGTTTGCAAATGAGTGTATTTCGCTAATTCCGTGCAATTTGGTTTCAAGTAGAACATAAGGTTGATGGAAACTCGGGGACTGCGCCTGCCTGATGAGCCCCAAAATGGGTGAAACCGGTCGTGGGCTGTCGAAGAATTTTCAGCAACCTTATGAGTAGTACATTACGAATATACATGTATCGCGATATCTCGAATATCGTGGCAACTGAAACATGAGGTGGCCTGGTGCAGCACATTCAGTTGCCTGGAAACATCACAAACAATAGATTCAGCTGGGTTCCGGGTGAGTCTCTCGAAAAACCAAATTTGTTTGCAAATGAGTGTATTTCGCTGAATCATAAGTTGTTATGTGTTCTGGACCCGGAATTCGATCGTCCATCGTCGAACTCTGAGCGACATTTTTAATTGACCCACTACTAAAGCTGGCACTTTCATCCTAGGTAGGTATGCTTTGGTATGATGCAAGTTGAACAATTTCAGAGGCATTTCATAAAGGTTTCAGTGAAATTGCTATATGAGGTAAACGACCACATGGACGTTACATTCCCTTCGGGGTGGAAAATCCATCTTCATTTACATACTAATAATGTATTACCTCTGTGCGTTTCTAGCGAAATGTTGTCTTTCGAGAGGGGGGCTGTCCCCCCCCCCCTGGCTACTCACTTTCGTGTGAATGTCAGGACACAGTTTTGATGAGCAAGTTCTTTGCGTTTTGCTGTTTTTGTGAACAATTATTTTTTACTTGCTTCCACTCGCTGTTTTGTGGCAGATCTTTCGGAGCAAATTCTATCAACCAACGCGACGGCCTCCAGAATCTCCGAACCAACTCTCATCTCCATCAATGCAGACGGGTTCGAGGTTGTACTAACGACCACCTCATGCGACGATCCGACACCGTGTGACCTGGCTAAATTTAGTGGTCACACTGCGTGTCTATGCCTTCTGGATTTGGTTGATCAACTTGAACCGTATCTTCCTGTCGATCGACAATTCACACCGGACAATTTACCGGGACCGTACCTATTTATGGAAGGAGGTCTAGGCGATTTAGTGGTACGTAGCCCGCTTGACGTCATCTGTTTTCCAACAAGTTCTTTTAAGTCGTTCGGCTCGGAATGAGCCACACTTCTATAGTTGAGCAAGTCGCCGAGGTAGGACCTCGACTTTTTTCTAACCAGCCGTCAGCCTGGAAACTTGACTGTTCGGAACTTATTTAATTAATGTTGACAGGTCGTCTAACCTCTCGGGCTACCTGGTAATTGCTTAAGCATTGCTTCGGAATTTAACTTAATGTTGTATATGGAAGGTTCTTTCTTAATTGACACTCGGTTTGATCCCAACACCACGCTTCTTCTCGTGTTCTCTTTGCAACTTGACAGCTGGTTCGGGTATGTAGCCTAATTAGTCAGGTCACCAACCACCAGCTGCTTAGTAGGAACCCTACTGTGAAATCAAACTGATCAGTTGCGCACGCGTGTTCAGTGTCTGCATCTCCATTAGGTGCAATCGATAACCCAGAGGACGCTCCTTCTTTTACCGTTTGATAAGCAGTCTAACCATGTAAAAGTGACTGTGCCCTTCCTGTTGATCTGCCTTGTGCACCTCGGAACACGTTGTGCGAACCTATACTTGATATGAAGGTACCTACTAGCGTTAAACTTAGTAAGATTACTGCTGTTTCTTTCTTCCACGCTGCAATTCCCTGTGTTATTTCTCTTACGGCAGATCACAACAAATTCAGCCAACGATTGTTCACTCTACAATGAGCGTTTCCGCATACGATCTCCTGCGGAACTACAAGCACCATCTGTTGGTTCAACTCTACTCTTCCGGCTACTTCGTTCTCTTACACCCTCTCCTGGAAACCTAGAAATCAATGGTTATTTCTGGGCCCGTATAGCCCCATCAATCTACGTTCACATCCAACCTTTTGTGGTCACTTTGTTGGAATCGATCATTGAACTTTTCGATCTGCGTGACATGTTCTCCCGAGCAAGGAAGTCGGCTGAAGGTCAGATGGTTAGTGGTGATATGGGTTTCTTGCTGAACCATGGCAACTTATGTATGCCTATACTATACTATATATACTATACTACACTACTACTATACCATACTACTTATCTATTTTAGTTTGTGCTTGTAAGCCGAGAATCACTGTGCAATTGTCTCATCGTTAGAATGAGAGTAGCCCGCATAACTCTGTTGGCTTGGTATAACTCGGGCATTAGTTGAGGTATTTGACTTGCGAACGCGTTCTGTTTATCTAGTCAAAGTCTTGATTCAGGTCAGCTGTTAATTCACTTGCCCCGGTACTGTTAGCAGATTGACCTTTCGATGGCTTCTCACCTGCATCCCATGTACACCAATTAGAACCAGTCTACCTAAATAGGTAACCGTTCAGCTGTAGCACTTTTTCAATGTATGCAACTCAGAGGATGCACGAGGGCTGAGATACTGTCAGGTGGTCCAAGCCTAGACGGGAGCAGTCGAGATACTGGAGTTCGGTCCGAGCCAGTCACTAGGCTTACGCCTTAACTACTAAGCTTTTTCGAGGTCAACCAGCGAACTCGAAACACCTTCGTTTCTTAGACTACAGTTTACAACTATCCTGCCACAAGGATACGCACTTTCCCCTTCGCTTCTTTAGTCGTCTCCCATAGTGATCCATGAGGAGTTTGTGTTTCTTCGGGGAAGATATGTCCTACCTTGAGGATCGCATATATTCTGTTAGCTGAAACGATATCCCTGGACGCGTTTTTGAATGGTTGCATGGCTTTTTTGTCTTTCATCTTTCTTTTTGCTATGGTCCCATAAACACTTAAGATATCAGTTCCTCCCTGGCTTCAATGCCGGTTTTACAATATATTCACAACCGTGACTTATTAGGCGTTGCGTCAACACCTTTTAGTCTGAACTGAGTGTGTGCGGTCTGTTTTCTGTACGTATCCTCGAGATTTGAGCACCGATCCTTGATTGTTCTATTTGTCTTCTTACTTGCAGATCAATACACAGGCCCCGACGTCCCCCGTGTTTCTACTGGACATTGTCCTCTCAGATCCGCGGTTCGTCGTTCCTGTCAGTTCTCACAGTCCTGAAGCTCTTGTGGTAGTTATGGACCGATTGATGGTCAAGACCTCGTGCCTTTGTACCCATGACGAAGTAGATTTCGTGTCTCCTATCGATGAGAGCAGACGTTATCAACCACACTGCTTCCAGCGCCTTCCTGTCTCCGACCCCTTGTTCCAATGTAGGTGTTGTTCTGCCAATTCGGTTTCACAAGAATCCAGGTATGTCAAAGTGTCCTAATCGAAGTGAAATCAATCTACTCAGACAAGCCTGTACAAGCTCCATACACCTATTTCATTCTTGTTTGGAATCATCTGCAATGCGCATCTCACGAATCCGCAGACGGGTTCGAACCCGCGACCTTCCGGATATTATTTGAGCCGTTAGACCACAAATGGCTGATCAGCAGTTTGATGAGCTTACATCTGGACAGGACAGCATTACTTATCCTTTACTCACTCAGTTCACTTTGTTTAGTCCAATGTTGACTGGCTCCTCGAGTGACGACACCTTAGAATAGAGAGAGGTATTCCCCTCTCGCAACTGAAAGTTGATAATATTCTCGTTTGCCTACAAATAAAGTTTGTGTTCCATCCAATGCGTAGTAATCCTTCAGAATATACCCCACACACACCCGCCGAAGAGAGACCACTCCTCAGGAGAGTTTAGAGAGCACTGGGTCCCCCATGGGATTCCTCATCTTTTAGCGTACTGAGACACCGTTAATCTGACCACCTTTACGAAATACAGGATAAGTCCTCACGGTATTTCCGAGGGACGTGAGTAACTGACATAAACCAACCCATACATAGCTACTCGAAACCTGTTCAACCTTTTCAAACTAGTTGGAAAATGTGCTCAATCTCAGAACTCGAATGATGGTATTGCCCCTCGATTAGTGTTGCAGCAAGCAACATTAAGTTTAACTTCCTTCTTAAAACCTCTTTTTGTCGTTCATCACCGGATAATCGATTATTGGTTAGGGATGTATCGAATGCTGTTAAAGTAAATCGCATCTAAAATCCAAGTAGGCTTTTGATGTATTCCTAATCCACCATTGCAGGCTGCTTCTGGAAGGATGAGTAAAACTTGCTTTGAAAAAAATGGTTCCGAAAACTATCCAACTTTCTCTTATTAGCGGCTTTTTTAGCGCCACTTGGGGAATGATTAATTGAAATTTCCCATGTGGTCGCCAATCAATGTGCAGTTTGGATCGCAACATCGAATTTCAAGTTAAATGAAGATTAGGATGGGCTCGCACTTTAAAACGAGTTGTAAGCAAGCAAAATATGAAAAGAACCTGTCGATCTCGTCGCCGCTCTGATCTAACAACCTTAACCTGTTGACCCTATTGTCAAAAGACATTTGTGCATAGTTAAACAATTTTTCACATATTTCCGCAACCCAATACTAACGTTGGACCAAAGCAGTTACCCCCCCCCCCCTCAGGAAAGAGTTCGAAAGGGGCTGAAATGGTCTGTTTCCACCGATGGTCCCTTTTCGCTGCTGAGGGGTGGGAGATGTTCTGTATTTGGAGGTCGTAGTTCGCAGTTTCCAGATGCTTCTGCAGGGTTAGGTTCCAAACATATGCTCTGAAAGAAACTCATGGTATGGCCCAACGAGGTGGTTACTCATCTCCTGTTACACAGTGGTCGTTCGCGTCTCACTCATCCTGTCGTTTCCGACGTAATCTGTACTCAAATCTACAGTTTTACTGTATAGCAAAATGTCGAATCGCCGTGTGTTTCTGTTGCGGTTCTGTGTTTAATATAAGATTTTCGTCGTTTACAAGTGTACACTTGTTAATTCCAGCTCACCACAATCCACTACATCAACCAAATTTTCCTTCCGAAGCTCCCACTGCTCAGACGATGTTAGAGGTGAGTGCCGTTTACATTATGACCTCTAAGTACCCTTTATTTGCTTATAATGCTAAATACCGCTTATTATCCCCACTCTTTCGCGTCACACAGATACCGTCGATGCCGAAATCGGCAACTGTGTTTTGGAACGGATCCACCTGGATTTGTCGAACGCGGTGATTTACCACGGTGTACATTGTTCGATGGCAGGTCATGTTGAACCTGAGCCGATGGGTGAGTCCTGTGCATACTTAAGTTCGTAGCAACCGGCCAGTTCGTTCAGTTGTAGCACCCTTTCGGTGCCTAACTACCATGCCACCAGATGGAAATACGAGGGCTGGGATACTGTTAGGTTGCCCAAGCCTAGGCAGGGGAAGTGGAGAGGCAGAGGTCGGGTTCGAACCACGAACCTTCCGGTCAGTACATTCGCGCTCCTACCACTGTGCCATCAGCATAGCCTACTCCCCATGCTGTCATGCTGATGTCATGCTGTCGATGATGATGATGATGATGACTCCCCAAGCCATTATGGCTTGGGGAGTAGGCTATGCTGATCATACCGAGTTGAACTCACAACCGGATCTTATCATTTCTTTGACGTGGACCTACCCTAAAGATCAGTCTAACTGCTGGATCCATTATTTCCAACTTACCTCAAGCACTATTTGATTGTTCAGTTAAAATCTCATTTAAAACGATAGGGAGAATCCTCTGAAATCGCAATCCTTTTTTTCATTTATTACCTTATATAAAGTGCGCTGTTTAACATGTTATCACGAGAACGTTGATTGTTGTTTTCAAGCGAGAAGGATCCCTAGGAGAAATATATTTGTGGTCAGTCGGCATCTGAGAAACAAGCCTTTATGCCACGTGACCTCGGTATTTGTACTTCAGTATTTCCTCTTGTTTCTAAATTCTACTTCAGCCTCCAATCCCATCGTTCCATCAGATACCCTGGTTCAATGCCTTTACTTTTCCGATTACTCGGTCACTCCTGGTCAACAACCAAACCGACTCCGGCGCACCTTGTTTGATTCGAAATCCATGCAATTCCGACTTGAACGTAATTTGCACAGTGCCCGCTCACATCACGTACCTGATTGGCGATTGGTCACTCCATTGACAGATGTCCAAATCTACTTGAATGAGCACATCTACAGTGTGGTTCGTGGACTTTTATCTCACAACTTTGGTGGTGCGGGTGCCCGGAAGGACAAAACGGAACCGTCATCTGAAACTTCACTGCTGGATCGATTCAAACTACCTCAGCTGTGTGCCCTTCGTCATCCTTCATACTATCCTCCAAAAGCCGGTCTACAGGTGGGTCCTTTCTTGTCTCGGACCTAATTGGTTGGTAGTGTTCCTCCCCGTGTGTTTGTTCATCTGCTGCGTGCATTTTCGCAGTTCTTCTGCTGCAGTTGGTGATACCGCTTTGTCCATGGGGCTGTCCCTTGAAGCTAGGCTACACTCCTCGTTTGTAGCGCTTTGTCCAATTTGCCGCATCAGGCGATTGCGGCGTCGTTCCTGTAGAGTCCAATGATGGATAATCGGGTTGTTGATCTCCCATCTGTAGCTCTCAGTTCTACCGTTAAACGCTGAAAATTTCTGATTCTTACTACATAATGTGCTAGTGAAAAGAGGAAAGCCCTTCGCTTCTAATTTGTTTATTAGCATACACGAACTAAACGGTTACAAGCCATTAGACATGAAGGTAAACATTTCATATGCACAGAGTTTTTGAAAATTGAACATTCTCAAGCGTTCTCTTGAACTTTCCTGGACGTTCATTGAATATTATACACATAATAAGGGAACACTGCAAAGCGGTTACATAATTTCACTAGTAACCTTCACCTTCCATCGGTTGCGGGGGCGGGGCTTGGACACCAGACCATATACTACTTGCATACTTCCTCAGTAGTATACAACGTTACACTGGTAACATACGTAGTGATGATAATCCTTAACACATCAAACAGTTCCTTGGTCTATATCGTTTTTTATTTCTCTGTCTGTCTTGTGTCTTCTTCGGCAGCCTGCGATTCAGCGTTAGGTTTTACACTGTGTACTTGGATAGGTTTTTCATTGACGCTTCCCATTTCTGTTGCTAGCGCAGATTACACAGTTTGTGGTTCATCGATTGGCGATCGGTCGATTCCAACGAAACTGTCAGGTCCAACAGACTCCTCAATCACTAAATGATGCTTCTGGTACTTGTTGGATCGTTGTATTGCATCTAAAGGCTGTGCCTCATTTCTCAAATCCTTTTTTCTCGTGGGAGTGTCCGTCAATCGGGCGACTGTATGGCAAATCAGCTACGTTTCTAACCAAGGCGCACTTTGGTTGGCCAGACTGTCTTCACTCATGAGCTATTGCCCGAACTAATCTGTAAGAACCCAGTGGGGCTGAATGGAATATCGACACTAGCCCGTCGCCAGCAACAGAAATCCAGCGTGAGATGATGTTCCTGCAAAGCGACAGGGCACATGGTACGGATGGCCTGTTGCTCGTATTCTTCACAAAGAAGGTGGTGAATTCCTGGTGAATAGTATGACGAGACTACTGCGGAAGATTTGGAACGGGAAAGTTCCTTCAGGCTTAACAGACGGGCGGAGAAACTTGCATTACTGGTCGTCGGCTGCATCACTTGTAATTCGTATGTTTTGAGACTTGAGCGTCTTTATGCTGTGTACGTCCTTCTCAAGGCCCCGAGGATATCTACTTCCCGAACGAAACAGGATTATTATTTTCACTGTCTTATATGTCTTATTAGGACGGAGTATAGGTTGTTGCTAGTTATTTTTTCCAATATTCCAATCAGGACTTTACTTACCGAACTCTTCTGTTCTCATTGAAGACCGCTATCACTGGCATCCCATGGACAGTGTTTTCGTTTGAGATCCCCATGGAAAATATCCGATTCCTTTGCTTCGACAACGCCAATGGATCTTCCGGGTCCGGGGAGCACAGTCGCATTGATTTCCGGCTTGCTTGTTTTTCCTTTGATGCTTTGTCAGATCGTCGTGTGTTCGTCGGACTTCAATGTTCCAAGGTGCGGTTTGTTGATCCACAGATGAATAAAGGTGAGTTAAGTGTCATGGGATTAGACTATCCGGTTGCGATCTGTTTTCGTTGAGTCGTATGAGTGCATTGCACTAAAAAGGGTTTATTTAGTTTGTTTGTCCCATTCTCACAGCAGGGAGTGGCACCACATCCTCATTGTTGTTTCTGTTATGTTTTTACTGCATCTGTTTTGCTGATACTGCCTGAATTTAAGGAATACTAACTGTACATCACGAGAGCGTGCAGCACACGGGGGACACCAGTTACTCATGTGTTGTGCTGACACTCGTAGGGATAACACAACAGTCTCCGTAATCTCGTTCATTCAATTGTTTTGTTCCCGTACCGAGCTTCAATGACCGTATACTACGTCGGCAATATTTGTCACACTACAACCGATATATTTTATATCTGTTTACGTTATTTACAGTAACTTCGAGTCTGTTACAAGGTTTGTTTGGACCAGCCCAAACAGTAACCCTGTCGTCTGAAATTTGTACCATGTGCTTACCGTTCCAGCGTCTATTCCTACCGATTCTTGTACACCTAACGGAAACAATCTCAAACATTCTTAGACGTTAAAAGTTGCAGTACAAGGTCAAAGGACTTGGATAGTATCCTAGCATTGAAATTCTTCACCTCGCATACGCACTTCCAACTGTATCTCCCTGGGCTACTTCCTTTCCCATTTAGCCATCATCGCTCCGGTGGACCCACTTTTGCCCGACGGAGTGCAGTCCCGAGGATCTCGTCCGAACTTAATGACACCTCCCCTGGTCTACTGCTTCTGGTTACAGTACATTATGGACCACGGATCCATGGCACTTTGGCTTCATCTGGACAGAATGCGCATCCTGTACCACCACAATGCCTTCTCTCGTTTCACAAGCTTCTTGAAAAGCTCTCCGAGTTCGAAGTGTTCTGTTGAGTAGGTTACCTTTAGGTTTCCAACATAACACAAATTCTCGGTTTTTTTAATTATTGTACTAGTATTGGTGAACTGCACTTCATTTGGGATCAACAAGAACATAAGGTTGACGGGAACTCGGATACTGTGCTTAACTGATGGGTCGGAAAAAGGGCGGAACCGGTCATAAGACTGTCGAACAGTTTTTATCAACCTTGTGGTAGGGGTCCGTCAAGATACCCTTATGTTTATGAAGTCTTAGTTGTATCGGTCAGTCGTTATATTCTTCGGGTTCATACCTGTCGGGTGACTCGGAGACAGCACGAAAGCGGGATATTGCCAGTTTTCCCCAGCCTAAAGCACTTTAGCAGCCTGATTGGAACACGTACTATGAATCCAAGGTCAGCACCCTCGCTGCTCTGTTTCATGTTGTGTGTAACTCTCAGTAGTACCCTAGTTCGGTTACAGTTCACACGCATGCTTTTGACGGAACCGTCCGCCGCTGGATTTCCCGGTTTCCTGTTTCTGAACTTCAAAGACACGGTCATATTTCAGACTCTGCACTTCCTATAGGCTTCACGGTAGCTCTATGACAGAGGTATGCAGCAATTGTATGATTTGCTTTGATATGTGTCGTGATTTAGTCGAAGAGGATCCTAATGCAGTGGTTGGCTTTTGCGTTGTTCCACAAAGCCGGTTCGCAAAGTGCCGCAGGCTACAGTGCAGCCGTCATTTGAACAATACTTGTTTCCAGATTGTGTAGCGAAACTATAACCCGGTCGGCCGTTAACCCGAACACGAACCACTTCATAAGCCATCGAAGACTTAAACTGTACTTTGATTCTGCATCCGTCCGTTGTTGACCACAACGAATCGTCTGCTTCTCAGTCTCTTCCACTGAAGCAGGCATGGAAAGAAAATGTTCTTTCGATAACTCGATATTCATAACGCCGAACATTTTGGTGCTGTATGCAATCCCTTGCAGCCTCTCCCAAAGTTTTCCAGTGTATCTTTCAGATTGAATTGTAGGAACGCTTGAGTTCTGTCGGCCACAAGGATGCGAACACATTAACCGTATTCATTTTTTGGACCGCTAGATACTTTTGGGTAGAGCAGTAGCAAGCCACACTGTACACTACTTATGAACGCTTGCCTAGTGAATAGTCCATTTGACTCTTTTCTATCTGTGAATCAATCGGGTTTCCTCTCTTTCTTCGCGACAGATTAGCCTTTTGTGAGGAAGAATGGAGCGATAAATTTCAACACGAAACACTTCTGTTGCTTGGTTCTTTTTTATCAAAGTACTTGGTCACTGGTGACTCCACCAGTTAGCAGTCTATTTGCTGTTTCTGTCTGTCTTGTGTGCATGTGATAGAAGCTTCAGACACTGGCAACGTGCCCCCGTTATTTTCGAGAACTGCCTTATATCCTTCTCTTTTATGGATGTTTTACGAACTCTTGCTAAACGCTATCGGTAATGAGTTCAAGGTCCGCCACCACGTTTACAAATTACCCATTCTATTTTCCTTCAATTTTCGCCGTCGTCGTGAACGGAATTTAATTTTTTCCCAGCCCACCTCACTTGGGCTCTTCGCAGTCCTCTTTCGCGTATCAGCTATGCGCGGAAAATTCCGAGCTCGAATTGGTTGGACCACGTGACTCTGGCAAATCCAGTGCAATCCTCCTCCAGGTAAGATTATTCTTCCTTGGGAACAACACATTTACCTTTGTTGTTGTCTGTTCACGTTTCCGTACCGAAACCCCGTTGGTTGACGTCCGTTTTATTTTGATTGGCTCTCTTATGTGCCAGGTACCAGGTACAGTGACTTCCTACGGGTTTCTCCGAAATAAGTATGAGTACCAGCTTGGGTTGTACCTTTCTCGCTTATCTTCACCTCGACAGTGCCCTTTGAAGCTTAGTCTAGAGACCTTGATCTGTAGTGCACGTTCTCTTTTATGGCATTCTCACTTGTCAAAGTTAGCTTGATCCTGAGAAGCAAGTAGTCCTCACGTGTCAATCAAGAGAGAGAGGCTCAAGCATTTGTGTGCAATTCTTTATCACAAAACACACTGTAATCCCTTCCTTCCTTCCCTCAGCTCCATCCGTTTCCCGTTCGATCTATTTGAGAATCTGTGCTCCTTTAGACATCATCCCAAACTCTGACGTGAGGGTCAGGTGTGTGACTGTGGAGAAGAGCAGGTCACCATATTACCATGCTAGCTACAACACGTTACCGTGTGTCACTGTTTACCTGTACAGCCTATCAAAGTGCGCCGCCCGAGAGAGACCATCCTCCTCACTTTAGACATTCGATTCGTTCATCATGGGTGGTCGTTGTTTGCTGTGAGGCTACTGTACAGTAGTTCTCTTTGGAGTGATCCACGCGCGCAAGGGAGTGTTTGTTGTCTTGTAGATAAGTGGCCCCTTTGTTTGGGGGTGGGGGTGGGGGTGGGGAGAGCGTTGCACGGTTAGTGTTGCTAGACAAGGAACGTTGTTATGGACTCATAAGTGAGTTCAGTTGTATTTAAAGTTGTCTCTGTCCGTAACCCAGTAGCATTGAAAATCTGCTCATCCCGGTTCGCTCACATACAAACATCCTTGGAACTATGACATTGTTAAATTGTTCTTTGTAGGTCATCTCGGATTATGAGTTTCAATTTGGAAACCATTTGACTAATAGTCGTGCAATATAGCAAAGCCAGTGTTTTTGGAAAAGAAACTTTGTTGCGTGAAGGGTTTTAGACAGTTCTGATTAGTATTCGGTGTTATATAGAGCTTATATGATACCAAATGTGCAGATATCGTCTTCCTAGAGTCGATAGATCAGTGCCTGGTCATTTATCTCTTTCTCAGTAAGACTTTCTTCCTATCCATTATCATGCTTCTACTGTCGCTCTATAGTGGTATTGCTCATATTAATCTTAAATCACACTTTCTTTCTTCGCTTCGCGCGCAGGGCACCGTCCTCCTTGCCTATTCAGACCTAAATGGTGTTTGGAAGACCACGGTCCCTTGCGCCCATTTATGTCTTCATACAGTCAGTCTTCATCTGACCTGTGATAGGCGAGCTCATCACCGAGGGAAGTGCATTGTAAACTTACAGTCAGCTCGCTTGGATTTGTCACATGACCAACCCATTCACTCCACAAGTCAGCAATCTCTACCAAGCGTCAGGCGTCAATGTTCGCAGCCTATGTCGCTCTCCAACTCGGTAGCTACCGGTCGCCTTTGGAGAGGTTGGACGAACTGGCAGCACATGGACTCGACCCCGGTATTGATAGCCTTACTGTTTGCTTTTTGTTAGGTAAAGTTACACACCTAGTGATTTGGGCAAATTTGCTAGTCGTCAACTCGGCGCAACCCGATTATTATGCATCTACCTTTAACACTAAGGTGTAAAGCGGACTCTACTTTAATAAAAATCTCACGGTAGCAATTTTGAAGTTAAGGTTGCGACATTTGGTTGTACGCTTACGGCATGCGCCAGCTCTACCGCTAACCGTAAACCCCTTGCTGCATACCGGTGTGGAATCATATATTTTATCCATCGTATTCCACGTGAGGATAATCTTTCAGTTAACCACTCGGTTTTCTCCTACCTCATTCCCAAGTCTGTATGCCGGAAGATCTTCTGGCCGTAGCCTCGTCACTGTGTCTGGTGGAGCGTGACTAGATCATCTATCGTCTGACGAGTCCTCGACATTGGTGATCCGGTACACCTACCACACTGGTGGTAGGTCTATGCCAGCAAGTTTAGCGCGTGCCATGAACTGATATGGTGAGGAACTACTCACAGTACGGTCCAAACGAACTCTAAATCGGTTTAATTTTTTTT
>SJOL01002335.1:781395-828410 GCA_004794785.1 Opisthorchis felineus | reverse complement strand
CGTTTGTCTCTCCAGAATTACATTCCAGCCTCTCTTCTTTGTGACTAGGTAGATAACGCACCCAGTTATTCGTCAAATTTAATCATCGAATCCTACCGTTATTTACGTACTTTACTTTGAAGCGATTATCTTCTGGATCAGGATTGGACTTCTTCATAGGTCTTGGTTGAACGTTGTCATCAAAATGTTTCAAACGGAGCATTTCTGTCACCCAATGCGCCCACCCACATGAGACAACAACCCGTTACTTTGTAGCACCCCTTCATTACACGAAAAGAATGAGATGCTGCCCAGGCATCCGGGTCTGTCCATTAATCGAAATGTACTCAAATATTGATGTCTTCTCATTAGTCATTCGTACCTCTGAAGTTTTAACGACCCAGAGTATCGACCTGTTCAACCAAATTTGACTGATTATCGCATTTTTGTAATTTCTCAGTTCACTCGTTCGCTCTCTTCTTCCACGGTTTCAGGATTAACACTTACCTGGTGTCGTGAAGAAACTTCACCCATTGGGGTCTTGAAGGTTGACGGCTTGGCGCTGAACTATTTCAATCGCGATTTAGTGGCCTGGGAACCCGCCTTGGAGCCTTGGAGGTAATTCATCCCAGCAGTCAAAATTATCATCATTATTTTTACTGTTATAACTAATTTTCGGACCGTCTACACAACGCTTGCTTTACTACGGAAATTGTCACACGAACGCCCAAAAATCTATCATCATCCTAAAAACTAAAGTTTCAAACATTGTTTTCTGTAACGTCTTCCTGAACCGTACGAGTTTGAGTAGATCCAAATCGATAATAAGAACTGTGCCTAGGTCTGCTTTGAGGTTCGTGTATGAGTTCCGAAATGTTCGTACGCTTTTTGTAGCGCACTACTGTAGCAAACTGATTCAACTAACTTTATTATGGTGGTCATGCCAACTGGGAAAAAGGTAATGTTCATGCGGGATCTGGTTTTGACTACGATTTATGAACCTCACCGTAATTCGGCTGGCTGTGCGTGCTGGATAATCTGAAGCTTCAACACTTCGGTGTCTTTCAAAAGTGCATCACCCATAAGCGAAGACCAATGGAAAAAGTGGATCCATTTTCTCTCATTGTGAGAAACCGAGAATCTTTTTTAGAGTTGTGCTTGTGAGGCGCGAAAGCCCGACCGAAACAACCCAGTGACAACCTTTTGGGAGAGATAATTGGCAGGAAAACTCCTGCAAACAGTCGGAGTCTCATAAAATTATTGGTTTTGTCGACTCAGCACGAATTCCATTCGTTCTGCAGTTGTGAACACAAATGAAACCACTAACCGTGCATCACATGTCCTTTGGTGACGTCGAAATCCTTCCATAATATGCTTGCTTCGTGTCCTAGCGCCGTATCATGTGAGTGTGAAGGCTGTTTATGTGAATACTTCTCAGTTGATTTTTTTATCCCTCGATATCTGGCACTATCTCTCATCGGAGATCCCCTTAAAAGAAGTCATCGTGTTAAACAGCATTCCCCTCACGGTATAATTTACCGTGTCATCCATCCCTCTGGAAATAGCTCATTCTCAGTAGAGGCCTACTACAGTCCCTCGCGTTGATAGACTGTATTAGCGTCGTTACTATACAATATAATACAAAATCAATGGGGAGTGGATTTGTGATAACCTATAGATATCAGCTTGACAGTAACCGGAAGAAATACTCGGATGCCAATGTTGAACATGTGGAGTTCGTTTCGATATCTAGAAGGAAGCTTGTTGACTCTACTGAGGGAAGTTTCTAGGCTAAGTACAGTTTTGGAAATGCATGTTTCGTTTCACATTTCAGGTAGGCGTTCACTTATCTACTTTTGCAGTCAAGTGTCATAGGACGTGTTTTCTGCCTAATGGCCACGTGTTCTCAGCGCGCAACCGCTCTGCTCAGCAGTTGTTCACTGTTCTGCTTTCTGATGATACACAGGGCAATCGTAAAACGTTTTTTTTTCAGAGCTTATTCGTCAAACCTACCTAGTAAAACCACAGTGATTGAGCATCAATGAGCTGAGCTCTAAGCGCAATTGAATGTATTTCGATACCAGGAGACCGAGTTAATTTTCAAATGGGTGTATAACTCCACCTGCGTACAAGATTGTTTTCAAGCTAGAAACTCGGAGACTAGGCCTGTCTGATGTGCCCTAAAAAGACGAATCTGGAGCGTTAGTAGTTTTCGCCCACCACCAACGAACATGCTATTCATACGGTTACTGAGATCCCTTTGGTAACCCACGGCCGGATTCGCTCCTTTTGGGGCCCATCAGGTAGGTCCAGTTCCCGAGTTTCCGTCAACTTTGTGTTCTACTTGAAACCATATTGTACGAAATCCGCGAAATACAATCACTTGCAACGTAAGTTGGCGTTAACGGGAGATCCAATTGGATTCCCTCTGAGTTTCTCGTTCATGGTAATTTTGTTTTCGATGGAATGCGAAGAACTGTCGTTTACAGTGGATACTTGGAAGTTGGACAATTAGGTGACCTTTACAGTTTCATGTGCTTCTTCAATTACCTCTGAATAACCACTTTTCTCCCCTACTGCTTTGTGCTTGCAGCTGTTCCCTGGAATGGTATCAAATACTGACCGACTCGTTCACCAAGACGAGTACAGTCATATTTACGTGTAAGTCTTGTGTTGACTCTATCCTTGACCATCTGTCAAATCATATGCGCTTCACTAGAACACTGTCTTACTTGTTTGTTTCAGCTTCTGAAACACTCAATCTCAACCTGACCGTTCCTCTGTGTCTTCTCGTCCGGCGGCTATTAGAAACAACACAGCAAGACTCGCCTGGATGTGATGTTACGCCTGTTTCTTCAACGGCAACATCTGTGTCGAACGAAGCAACAGGTCCAGACGATCCAACAAATGCTGCACCATTTCGCCTGTTGAACCGAACCGGCTGCATTGTTTCCTTCAAAGTGCTGCCGATGAACCAAATTGATGGAGTGTTTCAAAATGAGGGGTGAATCAGGCTTTTTTCTTGATGATTCTCCCTCAGGATACCACTTTGCTAGTCACTCGGCCATTGTGTCCCGTTTTGGTCAGACCGTTGCTTTTGAAGGCTCCTTCATTTCTAAATGATTATTGCGCAGCTAACCCAAAAAGAAAGAACATTCAGAACAGCCATAATCGCCGGTTTCAAACCGTAAAAGTTCCTAGTATGGACACAGATGAAATGCATATTAATGCAGGTATTCCCGATTGCGCTTCGAACACGCCAACTACTCAAGCTAGACTAGTTAAATGCCAACATTCTTTCTTCATTTACGGTGCAACCGTGCACATTAAAAAGCCCGACCACCGTTGTCGACTTTGATTGCCCAATTATTTTGGGCTAGTGACTTCCTCAAACGAACGCTCCAGCGGTCAGCTAATAGCGAATCAATCAGTGAAAAATAGTACGGCTGTCTCCCTCTTGAGTGACATCTCGAAAGGATCGATCTGGGAAGAGTTTATCCGTCCAAAGTAACTCAAGAAAGCGGTGGAAAATGTTCCGTTTTGACTGTGGTTTTTCAAGAGTAACAAATTGAGTTGCAGGCCACACGCAGTTGTATAACCTGATCATGTTTTCCTCATGCTAGACAATCCGGACTTCAATGAACTGCTACTGACGGTGCTTCCACGTGACCAGACATCTGTCATCTGAAAAAGTACCTTCAGAAGCTGCTGCCTCTTCTTGTCGCTGTGTGAGCACACCATACGGGACTGCGCATCGAAGTGAACTTAAAATATTGTGGACTGAAACGAATGAGGTTATCAAACGCGTTGGTGAATCCAATTGGATATGTGAAGACTCTACGCCTTCTTCATATTAGGAGATAGCTCAGTGGTTAAGGCGCGAATATATTGACCGGAAGGTCCGTGTTTAGAACCCAACCTCATCACCTCGACTGCTCCTGTCTAGGCTTGGGTAGCCTAGCAGTATCTCAGCTTTCTTCTGGGGCATAAAAGCCACACATCTGAAGAGCGTTACAGCTGAACGAGATGGCTCAGTGCTTAGAGCGCGAATTTACTGACCGGAAGGTCCGTGGTTCGAACCTGACCCCTGCCTCTCAACTTCTACTGTCTAGGCTTGGGCAAACTGGCAGTATCCCAGCCTTCGTGCTCCCTTTGGGTGGCATGGCAGCTAGGCAACGAGAGGGTGCTACAGCTGAATGAGTAACAGGAGTCCCACTACAACTGATGGGGTGTCCCGAAAAAGGTCTGACGATATTCCAAGGGATTGCAGCGTTTGTGAGCGCTTTACCCTGCAAAACTCATACGACTTTATGTGTGCTGACGCTGCGCACACTTTCAGATGTCTTTGACTCCTCAATGCAATATGATAAGACGTTATTTTTATATAATCCGAACATGTGAACCCAAAACGTTTGGGATAGTGTTACTTGTACTGAACTGCTTAAAGGAAATCTCGGGCTGCTCCATTCGAAACCTTTTTCCAAGCCTATTATCCTACCAGTTTCTTTGAATGACCACACGCATACTGGGAAGACAAACAAGAATTCTATAGTCTTTGTAGCATGAAGAGATTTTGGAATTCTTAATGAAGACTTCATCGTGTTAGCGAAGCTAAGCTATGCTGAAGGGCCGAGAAGATGTTTCATCCCTACTAGGAATCATGAACAATGCGCATCTCAACAAACTCCAGGGACTCTCGAATGTGATTAGCTCACCCTTATACAGGACATAGCGTCATTGATCTCTCAATTAAGGAGTCCACGTCGCGTGGTCGCACGTGTTGACTGGCAACTCCAATGACGAAGTCTCTGATGGAAGTATCCAGACTCCCTGCAGTTTTGTGAGGTGCGCACTGTTGAGGATTAGTTGTACGGTGCCTCTCGGTTTTTCAGTATAGATTGGCTTTGTTTGCAAAACAAAGTCTCGATTAAGAATTCTGTATTTTTATTGTCTATTTCTCCAAGGTTCTTTTTGTGTGACGTTCGTGCCGACCCACATGGTGCTTTTTCGGAGAGACAAGAACCTTGTTTCGGGCAAGATCTATTTTCAACAGACTGATCAGTTAGCGTACTTTGTGGGACTGGCTGATTTAAAAGGTCTTGGTTTTTGCAATCCACAGTAAAGTATCTCACACGCATAAGATGCACCGCTGTGTGACCCAAAACCATGAAATTATCCAATGGTCCTTCATTTATAGTTGATGGGTATGAATGGGTGATTTTGGAAACTCGACGTCATAAAAACCGCAGCATGGTAACCTACTCAAGCAAGACGGGAATAGGCTATAGCTGGTCATTCCTCAGAGGGTAACGTCCCTTTGTTAGCTGGCTCCACTCTAGGACATGTCTGCAGTGAACCCTCTGGTGGAGTGAGTGATTCCTCTCCGAGGTCAGTTATGCAAATGAGTAATCTCACACAGTTCATCAATTCTCCTCCTTCCCTGGAAGGTCTCTTGAAGAATTGGAATCGCGACCATGGTACCACGTTGGGAGTGCCCAAGAGATTGTCGACATACCTTGTCTTACCACGGAAAGCGAGAAGAGTCAGGACTCGTCTGTGCTTCCACTCACGAACCCGCCCAGCCTCTTGTTTCGTGTTGCTGGTTGGAAACCGACGTATCCCATCTCAGTCGACAGACTAGGTATCTATTTCCGCACCCTGGAACGCAATGACTTAGAAGAGGTGAGTTCTATTCATTTTTCGGTCTTTCTTGGTTTATTTATCCGCGATTACTGCATGCAGAAGGCATACGCAAACCGTTAGTTTTCAACCGGTCTAACGGAATCACTATGTCAGTAATATGGCAGCATATCCGATTGGTTTACAGAAGGGCAGCTCACCAGCGGTTGTTGAGGTCACATGCGTTGCATGCCTGAGAGCTGTCTGCTTTGCAGGGTAAAAACTACCAGACTGTAATCATTTCATGATTTTTAAGTGGAGTATGGCAGCTGTGTAGCAGCTTTTTTACGGAACACAAAGATATACATCAGTCACGCAATCCCCGATGTCTGTAATCGACTGTTAATGACAGCGACCAAGCCGACTTGCTAGTTCGGCAGGTTGGCGCACCCAGAGGGAGATAACTGAGGACAACCCGACTTTTGGTGATGCGAGCATATGAAAACGGTCGCATCTGACTTCGCGCAGAACAGTTCGGCCTCAACGGCCATAACTGCTCAATACCTTAGATTTCTCGCGCTACCAAGTAGGCTGCAGCTGACTGCGCAAACGTTAGAGATGGAACCACCAACGAAAGCGGAGTGACGCCGGGAACGTCGCAGAAATCATGCTTTCAATAGGATTCGTGTCCATTTCACTGGTATTCTGCGCAAATGCTGATGCCGATTATCGAGCTTGAACAACTGTAATGCATGGTTTTCGTTTCACCGGATTATCTTGTTGTTGCCATGGTTTGGCAATCAGCTCCACTTCACCATCAGTGACCAAATTTGTAGTGACTGGAACCTGTGTACACAGTTATTAGCTTACGAACTTTCTGGACCAACTACCCTGTCAGATCACCTTGGTCGATTTTCGCGTGTCTCTATTCCTGTTTTCTACATATTCTGGCTTCAGGATATCGATGAGGACAAAGTGTTTACGCTTACAGACTACTTACCCCAGTTCACCCGTCTCGTAATTGAGGTTGTGCGTACTGGTCCGTCTGTTCAACATGTGATTGTATTACGTTCGGGGTTGACAATAACCAATGACCTTGCGGACGGACATCAACTGTTAGTGGGACTTCAACCTCCCACTGCTCCTCCTCAGTCAGTTCCAGAGGATGTTTGGTCCAGTCAGTTAGACGATGCTAACCTACCTATCCAAAGGATTCCCGTCTGTCTAATCGATTCCGGAGACACAGCTGCAGTGCCGCTCAATTTAGCCGCTGTTCTGTCCACGGGATTCGGTGTTTTATCCTTTTGTCCCACCCTGATACCAATTGGTCCGGGTCGGAATATGTCCTCGGTGTTCAGTCAAATGACCGGCCCGTCTTTTGCTGCCTATGGATGGGCTGGTGTCTCCCTACCGGGTGCGACTCCAGCTACACAATCTGAGACTGCCACTGGAGTGGTTACTTCGAGCAGTCTTCCTGAACTATCGGAGATTGAGGTTGCAAAACATCTAGACTGGACTAGCCTGAAACAACCAGGTAAGTGCTTGGACTACTGCTCACCGTTATATGTACAGTCGCTGACTTTGAGTGTCTGAATAGTATATCAACGTTGAACGCAGTTCGTAGGTTCTGATATCATCCTTATCGCTTCACTCGTTTGCTTGTTACAGGTGAACTCATCGAGACCATTTTGGTCTGTCGCAGCTCGACGGCAACCGGTCAGGTTGGACTACTGAGTGCTACTCTGGATAGTGCAGCAACTCCCGTCTCTTCAAGCAGCACCAGCGCCCCTATTTCCTACCATCGAACTCAGAGTATCCCACGACAATACAACATGTGCCTGGCCATGGTTCGTGACAACTTCCCTCCAGACCCACTGTGGACCGGCCTGCTTTCAACATCGAATCGGGCCAATCCAAAGTGCCTTCCAGGTCATCACATTACAGTCGGCCCCATAGTTCGCATCACCAATTTGTTGCCGTGTGAATTGGTTTACTATTTTTCGGGAACAATGGTGAAAGGTTCCATCTCTGCTGGAGCGGATGCTTGTGTAAATGAAGTGAGCAGCCCGTTATCGAGTAAAAGCTGTGATGTGTATTCATTTGGGTCCTTATGTGAGATTTAACCCTCACGTGTTGCTCTGGGACCCGAACAACAGTACTGCACAATAGGGACCATCTCGGTATGTGGTCTGAGGCTAGTGCCTTTTTAGTAGACCACTTTTAACGAAGAAAATTTGGGCGAACTCGTGGATCTGGTCGTATTACAGGCAAGTCCGGTCCCCGTGGTGATTTGAAGCTTCCATCGTAATTTCCATCTGCGTGGCTGACACGTGCTCCAAAATATAGTAATATTTGACTCGCATTATGGAAGGTCGTACTTCCTTATAAAATCATCCTGTCCTTTACATATAATTGGGTCTGGTCTAAATGCGGATACTTTAAATTCTAGATGGAAAATTATCAGGCCTTTTTCATCGCTGTTGATGAGCATACCGGAGACCGATTTCATGTTACGGCGTCAAGTCGGATTGAAGAGTGCGAAAGGTTGACTAGGTCACCCAGACGCTCGAAACACAACGCCCAGAGAGGTCCTCATAACTCACTGGTCATCAAACCAGAACTGATACCCACCAGGTTAGATGTACTAGCCTCATCTCTTTGGTTCTCTCAGTTGTATAACTGAGTTGATCGCTCCCAGTTATCAAATATTGACCCACCAACATGTAAATGGTGAAGAAATCAACTCTGTCGAGAACCCACCTGGATATTAGCGAAATACGCTCATTCCCAAACAAATTTGGTTTTGCGGGAGACTCACCTGGAACCCAGTTGCATCTCTCGGTTACGATGTTTTCAAACCAAATTTGTTGGCAAATGAGTGCATTTCGCTAATTTCGTGAAATTTGGGTTCAAGTAGAACATAAAGTTGACGGAAACTCGGGGACTGTGCCTACCTGATGAGCTCTAAGAAGAGCGAAACCGGTCGTGGGCTGTCGAATAATTTTCAGCAACCTTATGAGTAGTGTATTACATCTACATCCGGATGTTCTGGTACCAAAACTTTGGAAATAAAGGAGGCCTGCATCTGTCGTTATCGCATCCAAATGTTGATCTATCCGTCTTCGCCCTGACTGTCTACATGCAGGGAGCACGACAATTGATGTGCTTTTTTTAATCCTCAATACATCAAGATTACACAAACTGCGTCACATACACGAAAGACCGGATTGAGCAGCACAGTATTTCCATTGGATGGATGAGCTTTGAAATGTGACTGCTATTCAGTAGAAAAGTCCAACTTGGGCGTTCCGGACAATATGGACAACAAAAATAATCCATCGTTGGGAGCTCAAGAACTATCACCTCCTTCGCTTCACATTTACTACGTTCGGTCGATGATACTTGTGTGTCGTTTTCTAGGAAACACAACCTTTTATGTTGTCAGGTTTGCTCTATCGATCAAGCTTATCAAGGTTGCGAGATAGTGTCAATCACAGCTTTTCAACGTGAAAATCAACGGGCGAATGTTGGTCAGTAGCAAATTCTGATTCTTCCTCTCTCAATAACATTCAGGACCCCGAAGAGATTCCTTTCATTCCTCTGGGTAGCGGAATGACATTCAGGAACCTTCATTTCAGGGTCATATTCTTTCCATAGTGATATTGAATTCGCACGGGGGACAAACGCATCTTGTGTGTCACTTAAACTATCGCCAAGCCTTACACATTTTAGGTTGCTTTGACTTGGTTGTAAAGTTAAACGCATACACGAAGTATCTCTGTAAGCGTTAGACACGTTTCACAGCCGCTTTGAGATGGGAATGTAGAACCCTTGCAAGATATTTTGTCAGACTTCTTTTATCTTGTCCCCTCCTCACTACCATGTTGCGCGCACACGTAGCCATATTTGATGAACTTCATAAACATCTTGGTTGTCTCAAGGCTGCTACTGTGGTATACGTTTAAGGTTGTAACATTGTCTTGGCAAGGTTTCCTTTATCCTTTACTTCCGCACAGTTAAGGGCGAAGTAGTAATCACATACTCCTGGCGAATATACTCCTCTATTCCTAACAGCTGTCACCAGCGGAGGTCCTCAGATTCGGCATACATTTGGACGGTTTTCCAAAATGTGAACCCCTAACTATTCCTCCCAATACTTACGACCAGAAGGTCTTGCTTCGGCTACAGGACACTCTTGGCCGTCCTTTGGAACTGCAGGTGAGCTTGTTTATTTACCGTTGGTATGCAGGGTCCACGTACCATTTCGCGCCATTCCGCCAACCGCAACTTCTCCAGTCGGGGTCATGTCGTGGCAAGACAGATACGGTGTTAGGCAAAACGCATCGATCTGCGTTGTTTGGCCTGAAAATCACATTCATTGATCATGGTATGAGCTGAGCTCGGATATTCAGACTACGTTGACAAGATCTGAGCCAACGGTACCCTAATTAAACGTCTATCATCTTGGATGGACACCTTCCCAATGTTTAATTTTGCCGGGTTAGATGGATATGAACAAACGTTCGCTGAAACGTGCGTAGCCAACCATGCTGGTAGTCCATTGGTTAACGTCGCGGACTTCGGTTAGAAGGACCCTGGTTCGAACCCTGTATGTGTGCCTTCAAATTGGTTGCCGGCCGCCGTCCTAAAAATTGTGTGTTTCTTCAATAAGAGGCATGAATTTGCTGTAATACGTACGACCCACGTTTATATGCATTTCAGTGTTCTCACACTGACATCGCCATCATTAATGATGAGGATGTTGATGTTCATTCCAGTGCTTTCAGCACCAATAGTGTCCGTTTCCTGTCCCAAAAACACAGCTAATCAGTTCAAAGGTTTAGCTCGTGATTAGTCAGGATGTGTGACTACTGGAGAACGGTCGACTCTTATTCCGAAATTTGTTCGTGCTGCTTGTGGGTGACTTGATAACTTGTGTTTGAATTGTTTACTTGTTAAAGGGGGTCGTGGTTAGTCCTGGAAAGTACTCCAATACAATTTTTACCCTCTTTCAGACTCATCAGGTGAATGTACATCCCTTTCGTTGACGTTTTTCGCTGCTTCATGCTGCTAGATGAAGTTAAACCGGGACAAAACGCCCCCTGGGCTGCTGCATTTCAGATCCAACTACACCCGCTTTGTAAGCTGCATATTCAAATCCAAGTCACCTAGGCTTGGTATTCCACTAGGATTGTGGAAAATATTAGAAATAACACTTCCCTGCTCTTAAGTAGTCAAATTTCCTGACGAATTTCACCACATGGGATAAATCAAGACAATTTGCGCCATGTGCGCAAGTGTGGTTAGGGGTCGCGTGCCGCTGTGATAAGCGGCGAAATCCGTTAGCCTGGGAGACACTCGGCTGATCTCGCCACATTCATCTGATGGGTCTCAGCAAAGACGAAACACGTAGAGGACTGCCCTTCCGGACTAACCACACCGTGCCTTATAACTAACAGCTGGTCAGTTGTTTTTTTCCAAGGCGAATTGGGTTGGGACGTTACCTTGTATAGAAAACTGCAACTGCGCGGTACGCTCAGCACCCGTGCTCGCTTTCTACCCAGCCGTATTCAGTAGGTTTTATTGTGATTCATCCAAACGAGAGTTGTGGTCATACTGTGTGCCCAGTTATGTACGTTCTCAGTACAAGACTTTCCCGGAAGTGCATTTGCTTAGATTTCTATGTGACTTTTAAGGATTGCCCTCTTTGAACACAACACCTTTTTAGATTCAAGTCCTCGCTCGAGCTGGAAGCGCCAAGCACCTAACTGTAAGTGCGGCCTTCTGGTTAATCAACCAATCCGGACTGCCCCTCATCTTCGTCCAGTCCTCTTCCTCACCTGGTCGGCTGTACACTTCCAACTCTGAGGCGGCACGACAGCGAGCGCTCACCAACATTGCAGCCGGGCAGTACGATGAACACGAAGAAGCACGGTCCGTATCACCTCTACTCTTCTCTTTTTCCAACAGAAATGAAGGCTACTTATTGAGGGTTCGAGTTGGACGAGGGTGAGTGTAAAATCCTATTTTGACAGGAGCGTGTTCTTCGTCATGTAGTACGTCAATTCATGACATATGGAGGGGCGTGTCTGACCGCATTTACCCTCTCGGTTTATGTAGGCTTTCAAAAACGGAATCTGCAGATCCAGCGAATCCTAATGGTGGATTTTATCCGGTCTGGTCTCCAGCGATTTCCTTGGATAAGTCTGGTGTGGATATGCTACAATTGAAAATGGTCGATTCAACCAATCGGTAAGCACGCTCTGTCGTTATTGCTCTTCCAACTATTCTGTTACCTTCTACCTTCTTCTAGTCCACATTAAAAGGCAGCTTTTTGTGCACACTTACCACCCCACGTATCCCGGATTCTATTTGATAAATTGTAGTGATCAGCGAAATACACTCATTTGCAAACAAATTTGGTTTTCGGAGTGACTCACCTGGAACCCAGCTGAATCTCTCGTTTGTTTGTGATGTGATCAGCCTTTTCCGTCCTCCTTTACACTTGACGATGGTACCTGAAATAAGCTTCGTTTTTTGCTTTCTCATCTGCTGCACTGGGTCTCGGCAGAGAAACCATAAATACTGGCTCTATGCACGACATGATAAAATCCTATTCTCAGATATCATTTCCAAGTAACTTGTTTTGAAAAATCTCCACTTTCCTTCTCGTGGTTGCATACCAGACCGGCTGACCGGAGCACATTTGAGAGCATCATTTATTCGAGAATCAGAATGCTCCCGGGGCGTTCCCTCACAGACATTGAGTATGCAGACGATATTGCTCTCCTTGGTTCAGATCCTTCTCAAATGCAGATTTCAAATAACCTAAATAACTCTGTCACACGGTTTGGTACGCTCTTCACACCTGCAAAATTTAAGGGGCTGCCACAAGACTGGGTTGGATCAAACCCACACCTCATGCTTGCAGGTGAGCCAATCGACGTGGTAGGTAAATTTGTTTACCTGGGCAGTTGTAAAGTTCCGGTGGACCGGTTGGAGATGAGATTATTTCTCGAATGGGAAAGGCCACTGTAGCTTTTGCCAACCTCCGACACCTATGGCGCCGAAGTGACGTTAGTTTGTCTGTCGAAGGCAGAGTTTACACTGCGGTGGTGCGATCCATATTGTTTTATGGATCAGAAACGTGGCCGCTACGCGCAGAGGACATACGGAAAATGTCAGTGTTTGTCAACCTGTGTCTCCAAATCATTAGTCGGGTCTGGTGAGGGCATCGGATTAGTAATGCTGATGTACATTAGGTGGTCCCATGAAGAAGGAACTCTTCCGCGACAGATGAATTACTCACGCTTCATAGGTTAGGCTGGTTAGGACATGTGCTCCGCACGCCAGAAGACCGTCTACCTCGCAGTGCTTTTTTCCCCAGCCCTGTGCTGAGTAGAAGCGCGCGTGAGGTGCACAGTGTATGACCTGGCAACGAAGTACGAAAACACTAATCAGTAAACTTAGTCAGGTCGGCAACTGTCGCCTCCCAGAGTGGGTAATGAAATTGGCAGGAATGGTCCAATCGCGCAGTCAATGGCATCAAAGCCATCGCCTTTAATGCGTAGCTACGCAGTTCCCAAACTAACCGGATGTGCCACCGCCTCCAAGGCTTGACTGTATGTCCCACACTCTCCCGTTTTTCGATGATCGAAACCGTAGCAGCTGGAACCAATGTGTCTATGGTACACGGTTTATAGCTGATAAATTGAAATTGAATCGAACTGCATCATTTATCGGTCCGTTTACCTAAGACTTTGAGTGGTACGCAGGATTTGTCATAAATTTGTTTGAACATGTCTTGCTTTCAGTCCCAGTTTGGTCTATCACGTTGGATTTGAGGTTCGTGAAGGTTGCGGAAGACATGCGGTAACGAGAATTGTCACATTCAAACCACGCTATGTGATTGAGAATGCCACGGATCTCAGATTACAGGTTGCTCAACGGAAGTGTCTTCGTACTCGATCAGGTGCATCAGGTGAGTTACCATACTTGTGATTCGATCGATTACTTACTTATATGAATGAGTGATTACTAGAACATGCGGACAGTTTGATTTTCACACATCAATCAGAATCCGTTAACAATGAATCACTTCATTCGATTTTCGCAGCTATCGCTGTCCTCGACTCTGGTGGCACACAGGCATATCATTGGCCCCGCGAAGATTTAGATCGCCTGCTTTGTGTTCGTGCCGTCTGGGAAGTTACGAACCCGGAGCAGCGAGATGACCCGATAGACAGTGAGCGTCATTCGTCGTGGTCTGGTGGCTTTCCGATTGACCGTCCGTATTCGTTTACGATGATGCTCCAGTAAGTTTGTGTCAATTTTCTCTGAGAATATTTGTCCAGTAGGTCTTTGGTCAGGGTGAAACGTTATAGCGTGTTCAAATTTGTGCAAGTGAACAATCTTCGAAAAATAGATCACCAGGTGTTTTGATCCTTGTTTAACAACTTAATTGCGAGTGAGACCACGTTTGTAACATACTGTTATGTGCTTTCCGATCTAATGCGTTCGTATTTTCCTCGCGTAGCTTGCCTCACATTTCTGAGCCAATCAACTCGGGTGTTCCTCAGGACTCCATCAGTGACACAACGAACTGCCCGGTGGTTGATCGCCTCTTCCTTCGTGTGGTTCTTGTACTTCGGGCGGCCACATTCCATATCCTACTGTCTGATGCCAGTTCTCTTCCTGCTCCGTTTCGCATCGAGAATGATAGTGCCGTATCGCTATCCTATCAACAAGTTCTACGTACGACTACTTCCCTCAGAAGTGTCATCACAGAGCCTGCTGCATTCTCCCCAGTTCTCTCTGACGGAACATCCCCGAGCATGCATCGTCGGTCTGATGAATCTTTGGAGTCTGTGTCATCAACCGATGCAGCTGGCGGACAGGAAAAGTCTGAATGGATCTGGGGAGCCACTTTGTCCTATATTGGCCCAGCTACCTCAGTTGACTATGCTGTGGAAGAGCCACTGTGTAATCCAGTTGTCACGCTACGTGTTCAGGCAAGTATATCGTATCCCATGTTTCGATGAATTAAATATACTCTTCCGATGAACTTCTAGAACAATTTTAGTAATCCTCGCAACCAAGTCGTAACTTCTTCTGGAATGTCTAGAACAGCGACCTTCCTTTGTACAATTCTCCATTGAGCTACTGTTTCTAGACACGGCCAAATATACTGGTGCGTAGCCCACAATCACGAGCCTGGTCAATTGTCTCACGATGCTCTCTAATCAGACAATCGGAGCTACTTTTTTCGTGCTTATCGCTGGCCTGAGCTCGGTTCTGTTAGAAACACTTCCCGGTTTAGGGGAAGGTGCCCTATGTTAAGCGACTTAGCCCATCTCGCTGTTGAGTCTGCCTTGTGTAACACAACCAGTAGCTGCCGTTTGAGGTAGCCACTGGTATGCTACAGTAATCAGACTCCGATAGATGGTTCCCACAGTTAGAGGCAACTTATACTCTCGAAGTGTGTCACAGATGGCCAACAATGAACGTGTGAACATGCCACCATTAGTGGGTTAGGGTGAGGCTCGGACTGTCGTAGTCTGAGTCTTGTGAGCTGTGAAGATACTAGTAACCTATTCAACCCACCCAGAGTCCGAGTTGCGTTCTCTGGGAACCCGCTTAGCGGCATCCCTTCCTTCCACAGAAACGAACTGTCATATTTGGGGATTATGGGCACACAAAAAGCTGTATTTGTCAGTTTCCCACTTTGACACACTTCGTGGAACATTTAGGTTACGCGACTTGCCCTGGAACGTTAGGGGGTATTACCCATTTCGAAATCGTTTATTGTACCATATTCACGACTTGTGCACCATTTACCGCAAGTTTTTGGCATTTCTCGCCATCTAGTAGAGTTGGCGTAGGCAGCTTTGTCAGCTTGAACGAACTGGTTTCCATAATCCGTCGTTATTTTTCCTGATGGTTCACAAGGAGAACTCGGATCTTTTTGGTTGAATCAGGTTTCTAGGTCAAACACTGCGAGCATCCGTTTTAAATGCAAGTTTATGATTTTCAGCTGTTTACTGGAGAGTCAGCTTGAAGGATACTTTGCTGATAGTCGCGGATTAGTGAGGAAACATTGTGTAGTTTGGTATGTCGTGCTCACGTGGCTTCATTTAGCCGAAGTTTCCATCCCGCCAGTGATTCAGATCAATATCCATTCGTAACGAGGTGATTAATAAACGGGTAGTTGTCTAGACGTAACACACTACTCGTACGGTTGCTGAAACCTCTTGGACAGCCCATGACCGGTTTCGCCCTTCTTGGGGCTCATCAAGTAGGCGCATTCCCCGAGCTTCCGTCAACCTTATGTTCTACAGGTATTTGGTTGTGCAGCGGGTAATTGAATCGCGGAAAACATCCAGCACCATCAACTGCGGTGGCTCGGTCATGTGCTACGCATGCCTAAACATCGTCCACTGAAACAAGTTTTGTTCTCCATGCCTTCTTTAGAATGGCGCATACTGCGAGATGAACAACGTATGACTTGGCAGAAGAATGTGAAAGAGGTGACGCGGAGCTTAGATGTTGTTGGTACAGCCCATCTTCTGGATGGGGTCTCCAAGACCCGCCCTCCCTGCAATTCGTTTGAGTCATTGCCAGAAATGGCGGCTAATCGACGTCACTGGCGTTCGTGGTGTCTGATTGTCTGAATGAGCGTTTGTGGGTGTAGGCACCTCGGAATGCTTGCGATAGGTTAGCAGCAAGTCACCTCCCGCATCCACTCTTTCCTCTTATTTTTACTCTAAGACTTTGATTATAAAAAACCTTGTGGTTGTACTGCAGTGGAGCATCAGTGTCAACACTGATGTTCTTCCCTCGAATGGTCTGTTCATTCCTTGGTACATTTGACCGCAAAAATGAATACAAGAGCGTGGATTCTGTCATACCTCGGGAAACCCTGCTGTGTCCAGACACTGGCAGTGCCCTTAGCGAGTGTTTTAAGAAGTGGCCATCGGATGAATTATCGCAAGAGAGTCGTGAATGTTTTCACAGATATAGGACAAACGACATAAATCGACAAATGTCTCACATGACTTAAGCGCTGAATTAATTCATCGACCGTCTGGTTTTCGGTGCAGATCACGTTTCGTGCCAAAACTTCGGCGAATTATCCCAGTTAACATTTAACCCGCACCTAATGCTTCAGCAGCAAAAATTAGACTTTTATTTTATTGTCACCATTCGCCAAATTAAACATACTTTAGAGAAACATACCTGCATTTGTGGCCTCCACGATAATAAGGTTAAATTAGATAAAGGTAGCTAAAGAAATGCTGAGGGACGTCAGCTCCGGGATATAAACTCATCATCTATCAGCAACTTCTGTGTGGAAGATTATCTTGAATGCTTGGTTTTGATGTCATTTGAATGACATGTGGCTGCCAGATGTTTGGCTGCTGATGAAGCCACCCAAAAAGAACTTTAATACTATACGCATTACTTGTGTTATGGCCTTTCTTGGAAACCTTTACCTTTGGTATCTTGCAGCTAAAATTCGAAGCGGGTTCGCCTGTCACCAGAGTCCGGCGAACTCGAAGGCCTTAGTTGCGTCCACAGACTCCTCACGGTTTGTACACCCTCACAATATTGCGAACACATCACAGATCACCTAACCTTTTGTTTCGATGTGTGCTGCCCAGTTGATCTGTTTTAATCGGTGCTGACAGGTGCACCTTGTCCAAATTGAAGACACTCCAGAGGTTACGTTAACTATCTTATGGCACTGGGTGTCTGGTCAAGTTCTTGGGAAGAAAGCTTGTCGCAAAATGAAGCGACTGTGGTCGAGAAGATCAATCAGAAGTACTCCAACTCGTCTACTCCTATGTAACTATCCCACGCCCTTCTTTCGTTTACCCGTTTGACGATCCTTCTGTTCGAAGATATCCACAGAGAACTAGTGCGGCTCGAACCCAACGAGCGCTGTGGTCCCGTTATGCTGTCCCCGATCGTTCTGAAAGAATGTGCTATTCCCCATCCTCCCCGTAACCCGTATAACTTGTATATTTTCGTGGACCCGAATGCCAGAGGTCATATAACATAAAGCTATCTCTAATTCCACCCCTTCATGTGCACCTCCAAATTAGTTAGGTATGTTGAAAGAATAATAATATGTAGTAAAGAAAACACTGAACTTGGTTGGCAGCATGCACTTTGCCCGTAGGTAGCCACGCTCTAATTTTGACGTGGTAGCCAGGTTACTGTACTCTGATCACACAAATGTCTTTGTAGCCCTTGTTCGAAGACACTCAGCAAAGCTAGTCTCTGACGTCATCCGTTGCGTGCACCCTTGACTCTTGACGCGATTTCTTTCTAGGCAGAATTCCTCAGACGAGGGGACGACCTGCTTTGGTCTAGGTTATTTGTTCTTGAATTCACTTTAGAGAGGACACTCGACAGGAGAAATCGCTCAGCCAGAAAATCATTTCATTGAAATGGTGTTCCCGCCTGTCAAGTTGTTCAAAACAACCTTATTTTCAAAATGGTAACGACTTCTGCGCCCATGATGATTTCTACCTGGAAGCCACTGGTAAAAGAGGAGAACAACAGCAACTGATCTAGTTCTATCTCACTACCCCAAGCTTTTCTCGATAGTCGGTCAGAGTTTGAGGTAATACCCTGTGGATAACACCCGAATTTATATATCGAGGTTGGTGTTCGCCCTTCAAACTCGCCCCGATTTCCTGAGCTCCCTTCACCCAAATGCTGTGAGTTTCCTTCTGTACCTACTACAGTTGAAGTGACTCTTGTTTACTTCCCATCAACTCAGGCCTTCTTCAAATCACTATTCTGTTTTCTCTTATTTCCACGTATGCCAACAATCTCTCGTGGCCAATGTCCTTAGTTTGCTTTGATAAATATGTCGTAAAGATTGGCTCAACTTTAAATCGTATTTGGCTGCACGATAATAACCGCCTACCCCAGGAGTCGGTGGATGGATTTGCAACTGAATGGGTTATCTTGCTCAAAGTCATTGGTCCGTCTGCCTGTCAGAAAACTTACTATGTTTCTCCCCTTTCTGATTAAGTAGTCCCAAAAAAATGTTACCTGTAACGGTTTTGTCTGTCCTACCTTGGAAATTTCCCGTTTTTCTTACTCCGATTTGCAAGGGGCCTAATTTCTCTGTTCGCTATTCCTATTTTGCCATTTCATGCTATATCCGAGTGTAAGTGTCGGCACCGTCAAACGTCACACTCGGCTGCACAATCCGTGAAAACTTCGCAATATGTTTTTCTCAGGTGTTGGAAACACCGTAACATATATCATAAAACACTATACACGTTCTCTTCTTTGATCAGGGTGGAACCAGCGCTGCGTACGACCTGGACAAGATTGGTTTGGGCGGTCCGTTAATCTATGACAATTTTGTCTATCTGACCGTACTCGGCCCTCTGATGGACACTGCAGTATCGTCAAGATGTGACAGTTTCTCTTCCGACTTCGTTTTCGACGTGCGGCCTTCCTCGCACCATGTAGTCTACTCGTCCAAGGTAGGTATCCTCTGTTGGCATTGCACTGAACTATGTCCTCGTGTTCAATTTGGTTTTGCACATCCTACGCTTGATGTCGCAGTGAAGTCATACTGTCAGTGCCCGTCGAATTATCTACTACGTACGTAATACAGCGCGTGACGGATGTGCAGCCTCGTTAACTTACCTTAATTCGTTAAAGTTGAGTCATAACCCGGTTTCCTCAAGGTATTGCTTTTTCGGGCAGTAGTCAATCTCAGCTGGTCTCAGTGATACGATTCAACACGTGTCAGCGGTCGTTTCGGGCAGTCAGCTGATCAATGCTGAGTGTGTCATCTAAATCTATGTTCCCATTTCGGTCACCGGCGTAATTCGCACTGATGCGGTAATAACTGACAGAAAAATGAGGTAGTGCAGGATGAACCAAAATTACGTCAGAAATACTCTCCAGCATTACTTATTTGTGCCACTGATGTGATCCATGTTTCCATCGTTGAGTTTGGGTTCACAGCTTGCCACGGCTCTGTTTGATTACACGACACGTGTCCCTCATTTGGCCTCACAACAGATTCCAGGACGGCGTGCTCAGCTCTGGTGGCTCTCGGACTCTGGACACATCTTTCACGAGGGCAGCTCTTCCCCATTAGAGCCTGGTGAAAGATCCAACCTCAAACCGGTTCTGTACAAAAAACAATTCGTGCTAGATGTGGATATTGGCAGTGATGCGGCACGTCATGATGAGAACCGCTTCGTTTTAGATACGGATACGATCAGGCAGTTCGAAGTTGCTCGACTGGTTGTGTCTCCGCTCAACAAGCGCCGAAAAAACTTTCAAACGTGGCGGATAGATCAGGTTGGTTTTGATTTCTGGTCTCGTTTTTTTTTCTAGGAACTTATATCTACACGGTTTTAATGACGCTCTCCATGTGCTCTTCCAGCATGGACTGCTCGTGAACAACGCACTGTACTGCGTCCAAGTTTATCGAGAAACTACTCCTTCCCACGCCGGGTTCAGTGACTTTGTTGGTGCACCGATCCTAGCCGTCAAACCTCGACCATCAGCAACTCGGCTACTCAGTCCGTCTCTTGCCCCAGCGATTATTCTGCCTTTGTGGTTGCGCCCTGGTTCGGGTCGCTTGCGTGTCTATGTATATTTGGATGGAGTCACTCGAGTGCTGCGCATTGAGGACGAGGCTTTCCCTTCTAGACTGCTGCCATCAAAACCGAACACTGGGAGTAGCTCTAAACAAAGTGCCGCAGACTTGTCTCGATGGGGGAGTTTGATGCTTGTTGATGCAACACCAAAGGTTGGTTCTCATTGCTCAGTTTTGGGAAATTATCTTTTCCGTTTTTTGAGCGGTACCATAACCTGTCAACTCTCTCTCTCGTACAACTATTCACAGCGCTCGTCTATCATTGAAAACTCGGGTTGGGACAACTCACCAAGTAATCGAATTCTCACCGAAACCCACGATTGTTCGCAGTTTCGTGTAAGTCTGTATTTCCATTTGCCAGAATTACTTATTTACTACGCAGTTATTCATCCTCAGTAGAGTATTCTACATTCTTCCGCCGAGCCTAGCTGACAGACAGTTCTCCGATGGCATTGTAAGAAGATTTAGTAATTTTTAATTGAGATTTCATGCTATCAGTGAAGCCAATCTATGCTATAAAAAAAACGAGAATCACTGTGCAGGTTTTTCATCCTTTTTGGAAATCATCTGCAGTGTGTATCTCTCGACACCTGCATTTATGCATCCACAGTTGTGTGGCTCTCACAGTATGCAGTGGTTTCCATCTAGACCGAAAACCTGCGGAATCTCATCTGGAGAGAGACGTATTGTCCATAGGCCTCCAAAAAGTTCTCGCAATTTCACGTACAGAACTCATCCTCCTTCAGCAATAACCAACCGAATTCCCGTCAACACCACGTGTGATCTACTTCCTCGTTAATGGTCAACGCCAGTTGTGTTCGTGCGCCCACCTCTCATACCGTTACTTCAATCTTGTCCCGCCTTCATTTTCGTCCAGGTCCTGGTGTCCCTTCCTCTCGGTATCGGTCTGAGTGTCGTGTCCGCTTTTGCCGAAGAACTCGTGTATGCGTCACTCGTAAACGTCCGGTTATCGTTTTGCCGTGCCTACTCGTTGGATGTGTTTGACAAGGACTGGGAGCGCTTCGCTGAGTCTGCTAGTCCTCCGCCATCTGGTGGCCTCAATGTTGCTTGTGACGTGCTACAGCTGGACGCCTGTAGTACCCCTACTACGCGTGAGCCGACGCCTGAGGTAACTCAGGGAAGTTGGACTAATGAGGAAACGGATGCACTAGCTTCTCTCTTACGACGCAAAGCTTTGTCGGATTATGTACGGTTCAGTGTGGATCATGTGCAGGTAAGCGTTCTCACCTGTGTTTTCACCTACCGAATCTCGTGCATCGAATTCTATCTCCCACTCGTTCTCACGGTAGGTCAACAGCCAATTCCCCGGTGCAACTCTACCGGTCCTCCTGTTCACTGACAGTACTTCATTAGCAAGAGGCTCAAGCGCCACAAACAGAATTGCGACAGATGTCCTGCAAGGAAAACCGCTCGCGTTAACTGCTCCCGGTGAATTTGGAGGTATCGCTCACTTTTCTCCTGCATCTACCCTGAGTGTGGCATATCAGAGACAGGTTCAGAGCAGGTGGAATGTGCATCTCTTCAAAACTTTCCAGGTGCGTGTACTGCTTTTGGGACTGAATACGGTTTCCGTTTGTTTTGTGTTGTCAAGTTTCGACTAATAGCTTGTAACTATCCTCATGTAGTGAGTGGCTTTTCTCTGTGTGCCTCTTCTCTAAACTCCAGCATCACAGTTCACTGAACGGTTGATTTCTTGGTGGCAACACTGTCGACTACTAAGTTGAGCTAAACATCTCGAGTCTGATGGCATGATTTCAACACATTTTTTCTTCGTCGTTTTGCGCCATCGCTTCTCATAAATCGCGCACATGCATTGTATATTACTGTGAGATTCCTGAAAAAAACAACTTTCTTGAGGTTCTGTGCAGTCATCCCCTTCGAGCTTCACTCAGATTTGGAATAGTATGAGTAGAAATATCACCAGAATGACTTTGCATGGAAAAGGACTTTGATGCCCGTTTCCACCCCTTCCTTCCCTTCGTAGGTCACAGTTGGTCCTGTGTACATTCAAGCCGAGGAACTGCTGCTCCTGAAACTGATCCAATTTTGGCAACACGCGACCAGCAGATTATCGACTTCAAATATTACCTCGGATTATGGAGATGAGCAGCCTCTTTTCAGGTAGTTTACTGGTGGCAATTTTTCCCAGGCACTAGGTTATTGTATGCTTTAGCACACTAGCTTGTCTAAGACACTTCACTTAGTTATGGTATGAGGCTGCTTAAGCCCATCCAGGTAGGCTTGCTATATCTCTTTTTGTTACGTGGCCGGGCCCGTTTTACAGGAATACTATTTTACGGGCATACAGCAGCCTCGTTTTCCTGTGCCCATGTATGGTCCCCTTTGGAACGTTATGCCCCGTATGATCCGCTTGGTATTATGCCTTCTCTTCCAGACCGAATTTCTCATCCGGTGTGGACAAGAGCAGCCCGTTCTGGTTCGACACCCTGTCGATCAGCTTCATTCCTTTGAAACTCAGTGTTCAAACAGCAAAAAAGTCGCTCACTTCCTCCAATCTAGCCGGAGCCAAGCGTCTGCTACCATCATTGATGAGTTTCAGCAACGCGGAAGTCAATTTGGGTGAGTTGGGCATCAGTAATATTGTCATCCAACAGATTTGTGGTTTCTTGGTAGTCTTCGCACGTACAGTAATCGTTCCCGTGTTCGCAGTGGTCCGATTAAAAAGTGCATTCTAAGAACAATCAACTCTGGATAGTTCGATGCCTTTGAAATTCGCGGGTGTTGTTTTTGAATTTCATGGATTTTGTATCGGACGATTATGTTGTGAAGGTTGCTCTGTACCCCCTAAAAAGGGTTTCATGCTTTGCAGTGTACAGTAGGTTTGTGCGTGACTGGTTAACTAACAGTTGTGTGGTTTTTTCTGCTTTGTCAAGCCAATCCTGCTGAGTTCCGTTTCAGTTGTTTTTTCACCTCACAAACCGTATACTGAATTGCAGTGATTCCAGTTTCTGCGGCTTCGTCCACTGAAAATAGGGAAAATAAGGGAATGAGAGCCACGCGTCAGAGGTGTTGACCCACTCTGCGCATTAACAACAAATAGATCTGTCAGTGTGTTCCAAACAGACCCGCGCAGTGCTTGGAAGGCACCGATGGTCAAACACAGAGAGACTCCGAAGATACTTTGCAAGCATCGGCCACCTCTTCGGTTCATGAATTCTTGCTGGGCATCACAGAAGTTTACAATTCCAAGCATCTTCTTCCGTATTTTTGCATCTGTGTTCAAACAATCATGCTGCTATTCAGCAACTTGTCTGACGTTTTGGCTAATGATCTGGTAGCCCTTTGAAACTTTAGTGGCGCTTTGGAATATCTGCTTCACCTTGAAGCTGGATCGTTTTGATTCAACCTCTGTTCGCGGATTCTCTCATTTCCTTATCGCGCATGTATGATTTTCGCTCAAAAGCAAGCTTTCCGGGGCAAATTGTTGCCTCGGGATGCTCTTGAATTCCGCTCAGTAACCTAGACCAGCAACCTGGGGCTCAGTTTGCACTACGCCTTTCCGACTGTTGAATTAAGACCTGTAGTCATAACATTCTGTAATTTGTGCAACCTCTGCATGATGCGTCCTTGTCTGGCTTAAATGTTATTGTTTCCTGTTGTATTGTGTCGAACGAAGTGGACCTAGTCGGATGCCGCTCCGTGAATTGTGTATGTCTCTCATCGCCCAACATTCCAAATATCTTTCGCCCTCTTCGTTTTACAACACAGAACCTTTGTTGCGATCTCACGTGCTCGGGACCAGTTCATATCTGATTGAACAAGTAGTGAAACACTACAAACTACAGCTCCGTGCTCACGCAATCAACATATTTGGTTCTGTGGATTTTCTGGGCAACCCACTCGGCTTCATCAACGACATGACTTCTGGGATTTCAGGTCTAGTCGAGCTGGATGTCGGAAGTCTGATTCGTCACGTGGCCCATGGAGTCGGTGATAGTGCGGCTAAGGTAAGTTGTACTCGTCCAACTTGCCACCGCAGTCGGTGGTGCTGGATGTTTTCCGCGATTGAAGTACCTGCCGTCCAACCAAATACCCGCTTTCTACTCACCTCGTTACTAATCCGTTGACGCCATCCAGAACTAGCAACGCCTCTGAAGCATCGGTAGTCAAAAACCTGAAGACGCCTCACATCATCTGTCCGCAGACGCCACATCTCGCAGCCAAAAGAGTGTTACAGCTGAATTACTACATATTATTTTGTGAACTGCGTGAAGTCCTACACAGATAACACTACTCATTTGCATCCTCTATGTTCTATTGATTCCTCTAGGTATATTTGGATTTCTGAGCTGTGACCCCACCGATACAGCTCAAAGGGAGAAGGCGGATGCGTGGGTGTGTGACCTTCCTTCTCCAGGTCGTCTAAGGCGATAGATCCTGTTTGATTCTGGTTTTCTACTCGTGTCTTCCCCAATGCATTATGGTTCGATCCTTTTATCTTTTCAATCCAATTTGAATTCAGGTTGCCGGAAGCGTTTCGCATCTACTGAATGCGATCTCTCTGGACGAGGAGCATCAACACGAACGAGCTGCAATCTTAGGTGTTCGGGCGGAGGCTTCTCCTTTGTTGGAACCGAATCGCTCATCCCAGACCAGTTTGGATGCTTTCGGCAGTGACTCGGCTTCCTACAGCTCCGATTACGGTGCAGACCCCCTTGAAGGTTTTGAGCTTGCCCAGGTGTCCGATCTGGTTCCTGGAATCCCTATTCAGTCTGGAGAAACCTTTGCACCCCTGGCCGCAGGAGTCCGGGGCTTAGTGCACGGCTTCGTAGGGGGCCTGACCTCAATGGTCACGCAGCCATATAAGGGTATACAGGAAGACCAGTTTAAGGTGAGCGCTGAAAGCGTGTTCGTTTTTCTTGTCCTGGGTTGCTAACGATGTTGTACTGCGAAACCGGCTGCCGGGTTCTATAAACGTCGTGACTTATATTTTGTCCGTGTCACTTCATATCTGTGTTTCCGCTTACGGAGACTTCGTATATACTTTCTGGTAATCTATTTTGATTTACTTACGTTTAGGGCTTCGTTACTGGATTTGGAAGAGGACTTTTGGGGACAGTTACGAAACCACTTGGAGGCATCCTCGATCTCGTATCGGGAGTCATGACCACGATAAGTGAAGCGACGCGGTTTTCTTCAAATGTGCAACCCCGACGGCGGCGTCCTCGTCGATCTGGCTTGTCAAAGTACGCACTGCTCCCATTGACTGTCTATCATCTAGACGAATCTGTGGCTCAGCTGCAATTGCATAGGCTTACTCTGTTTACTTCCGCGCGCAGTGCTCCTAAGTCATCCAGACGCTATACCTCTCCTCCCTCGGTCACGTCGACTGAATGGTTGGAAATTGGTGAGGAGGTAGCTGTGGAGTTGGAGGACTCTTGCGCTCACCCAGTGGAGTCTAAAGAAGTAATACATGCCTTGCAATCAGTCAGCTACGCCATACATTCCACAGTAGACGGAGCCTGGCTGTCCCACCGCTTCAATTATCCTGAATGTGTTTTCTACGTATTACCCGTTCAAGAAGCTGGTGTTGTGGCGATTCTCACAGATCGAGCCATCTGGTGCGTGAGCAGCCAATCGCTTCGCGGTTTCGTTTCATCTTGGCCAACCGATCCTACTATACCAGTAAGTTTGTCATCTCTTCCGGCTTCGCCATATGCTTCTACTAAATTGCATTATCTACTTATGCAGTGGGTCCTTGTGAGTGGTTTTCGGTTTTCGCTCGCGCAGAGTACCCTAGGTTTACTTCCAGACTGATATTTAGTGCTCGCATGGTAGACGAGCTACTCTACAGTATGGTCAGGGGTGAAGTCTACGTTTCATGAGACGTCGTTGTTAGTGTCTATCTGTGGATGTGTTGACATGCTGCCCAGACTGGAGTTAATAACAATACGGTGAACATACAAGGTTTTGGGCTATGTTTTCAGTGAGGTGATTGATTAACGGTCTCGGCGTTAGTTATCCGGATAGAAACGGATAGTCCGACGTGGCATCAGCGTTGGAAATTGAAACCAAAGCTTCAACCTGCCACTACACTTGATCGAGTGTCATTATCGTGCATGTTGCGAAACGCTTCCGGCTGGTGTTAGAAATAAGGCAAACAGCTGTGAATTCAAAACGGTAGTTGATATCATTCGAACATGTATCATCGTTTATGATGTTCTCAGGGAGCAGCAACAGTGATTCATAAACGTCTTCGTTTGCACGAATCGGCCGTGTTCGCTTCTCTAACTATTGATTCGACTCGATCCGGACCCCCCCCCCTGGATCCCCCTTCTATAACTTTTGCTTTTTTTGACATAGTAACAACTTAACCTGTGCCTGCGTTTTTGCGGAAACGATCCTTTGAGAAATTTGCTAAACAATTTGAAAGTTGTCATCACAATTCTGACCCGCTATCGACCACGGCCACTGGAGGTCGTTGGCCACGAAGTACCCGTGCAGTTCTAACCATTTTCATACCGACACTGAACTGCCTCTGAGTTGATGTACCCGCTTTAATGCATTCTTTGCACAACCTGTCCAGTTTCATGTATTCCACTTAATGACTTGTCATTTCAACCTGCAGAGCGCTGAAATATATCCTCTTTGTTTGTCACAGTTTGAACGTCTACCGGGACCAATATTTCCTCTCACGGAGCATGCAACACTCATGTTTATGCTGCCTTACCACCGTCTGGATCATGTGCGCGTAAAAAGGAGCGATTTCTCCTTGTCGCATTCCTCATCCACGTCCGAATCTGTGTACGTTATTTTCACGGGGGATTCCGGAGTCAGCGCGCAACAGTTACGATGTGATCACACATCTTGGGCCGTCCAGTTGACCAAACGTACCAGAGAGACCCAGTTTCGTTTTCTTCAAGCAGCATTTTCACTCTTTCGACCAGACCTGACCCTCACTCCGACCGCCGTGAATGCAAACCCCACTGGTCGAAGCATACGGCATGGGGGTGTACCTCTGGTCCCGGGATATCCGGTGGCATTAGCCTATGCTCCGGTCTATAGATGAGCCTCCCAAACATCTTTTTAAACCCAACGTGATCTTATTCATCTGCTTTCCAGTTTTTTATCGAAGGACCCTTTCAGTTCTTTGAAATTTAGGTTGAGTTTGACAGAACCCAATCTCGCCGTTCGGTCTGCTGATCTTATCAGTTATTTTTTTATATGACAGGCCTTTTTCGAGCGTAGCCTTTTTTCAGCTTTAGGAAGAGGGCGGACAATTTTGAGGGTCATCAGGGTTATCCCTGCCATCGCACCCAAGTGAGGGTCGCCTCAACCTGATTCCCTGATTTTATCGGATAGCTGAGTGAAAAATTGTCTTGATACAGCGGCCTGGAGCCCCGTGGATATCGGTTTTTCTTCAGGTGCTCTTATATTCAACCTCCATCCAAGGTTGTTAGAACCGGTAGGCCCTGAATATGAACTCACATTCGAACTCGATGCGGAAATGCATGCATCTACTTGCAGAGGACAAACGAAAGCTGTCAGTGTTTGACCATCGGTGTCTCCGAAGCATTGGTTGGGTCTGGTGGGAACATCGGATCAGCAATGCTGAGGCACAAGGTGGTCCTAGAAAGAAGGAATTCTCCCGCAATAGATGAATTATTCACGCGGGTTAGGACATATACGCTGCATGCCAGATAACCTTCTGCCTCACAGAGCTCTTTTTGCCCAGCCCTATGCTGAATGGAAGCGACCAAGAGGTGGACAGTTTATGACCTGGCAACGAAGTATGAAATCATTGACCAGTAAACTCAGTCAGGTGGACAACTAGCGCGCCCCTCCCCCGAATTGGCACCCCGGGACTCACTTCGATTTCTGAACCAACTGAACATGCCGTCGCCTCCAATGCTTGGCTGTTTCTCCCACTTTCCGGTGATCAACACTGTGGCATTTGGAACGAATGTACCCATGGTACATGGTTTGTAGCTGATAAATTGAATTCAATTCGAAATACACACAGGGATGTACACCACGGCTGCGTGCTTATCCCCATGGATATCGTGGTCGGCCCGTAAAATTAGTAAAGTTTTCAAAATGCAAAAATTGAACACTGGGCGTTTGTACGGAGTACCACCGAGAGCGGAAGAGGGCTACTGATGAATTCCTGGCACAAGATGTGACCATAAATTTGAAGTGTTACTCTGCAGATGTCCTTTGATTTAAATGTGTTTTAGTTATTTTTCGAATTAATGCTACATCTCATATTCAACATCAAGCAATCCGGTTTGATTTCGCAACTGATGGGGCACTGGCCTGTCAGCGGTGGTCATGAATTTATCCCAGTTGGCCGTCACATTGTCTCTGTTACTGCGGTTCCTGGTTCGTCAGTTGAACTGGTAGGGAGTTACGCTTGTGTCAGTTTATGAAGGTGAATAAGCATGAATTATTCAGTAATTTCGTAACGGCCTAGTTTCGGGACAACTGCCCCCGGTTAGTTACCTATCTGGTCGCTTGTTTTTCGTTCCACCTTTACATTTCCGACCGAATGAACAGCTCCTGGACAGAGTGTATGGGTGACATTTCTCAACATAAGTCAAAAGCAACGTACTGCAGCACATGCTTCCAGGTGTTGAAACATGTGGGCCCGACAAGGAGACAAACCACTTTCCATTATTTCTGCAAAGTTGTGAGATTGTTCATTGGAAAAAGGGTACCGGGGAGAAATCTGAAGATGTTTGCATCTGATTTCATTGTTCTAGTCGTCAAGAGTTCGCCAATGAAGTAGGATCCACTGTTACAATTACGGTCCTCTATGCCCGAAAATTTCCTTGGGGTCTTGCGAGCAAGACCTCGGACCATCTAGAAAAAGCCGATAATTAATTGTACACACCAGCGCTGGTGTAGAAATTTGGCAGGCGCATATACAAGATGTGCTCAAGAGAGGGAGCTGATTGCTAGGTGTCTGGACTAGAACAGATTAGAATAGGTTCATACACTAGTATGAACACAGGGGTTTGTGGGCTTTGGTCGATGAGTATGCCCTTTGCTCTCAGATTTGGTAAAGTGTCGTCGGTAGATTGGGGAGACCACGCCCCACTCGTCAGTGGACTTCGTAGGGTTAACGTTTACATATTCTAAGTATTAAATTGATGAAAATGACGAATCACGCGGCACTGAAAGCTGTGATGGGAATTGTAGACTTTTCGGACAAGTGAAATGCGGGGTGTAGAGGATCGGGTCAGCGATATGCGGGGACAAAAAGGATATGCTGTTTTTGAGCGTCAGAGACCTCATACTTAAGGGGAGACAATCGGAACAAATTAAGATCTGGGGCTTGCCAGATGCTTGAAGGATGGAATGGATTTGATGACCCGTCCTCGAACATTGTATGATAGAATTTCGTGTTTCAAGCTTGGTGGCCCAGAAGTGCTACAGTATACGAGTGAGGGATGAATAGGAGATCAAGAAGTGGGCCTGCTCGAGATGAAAAGAAGTTTCACGAAAATAATTTACATGGTTCGTGACCCAGGTTTACGACGGGGACGGTGAAGATGAAGCAGTTCAGTGGTTATCCGCATTCCATGATCCTTGCAGTGGGATTATTTCAGGGTGTCGGGAGGCTTGGATGAAGACGGGATTGTAAAAAATGCTGAATAAGTTACCGAGAAATGGCATGTTTAGCTGAGTCGTTGGATGTGAACCAATGGCGGATGCTGTTAATCCATGCACAGAAGGTGCTAAGGCCGAGTAATAGGATTTTATGGTGACTTTTCAGCAATGTGTTTTCAAAGAAAGGCTGCTGGAAAGTGGATTGGTTCTGGTGATAACGCCAGGCGAATCAAGTGGGGAAATTGGCAAACCCCGAAGTTTGCATTGAACAAAGATGATACAGCACCCGAACCGTTGTTTTTTAAAGGTAAGCATTCCTTTAATAGGGCTGCCAAATGACCAGGAGATTACCACCTATTCGGTGGAACCCTACCGGGGTTTCTACTGAGGGCTCTGGGAGAGTTGTTCTGCACGTCATCCTATACTGGAACCTCGTCCGCTACTGGTAATCCACCTCCGTGACAACGGCTCCCCTCCTCGCAGTCCAGCATGAACGACGTTTAGAAATAAATATTCCCCATTTACTTTAAATCATCCGCAGAAGCGGGAGATTGGCACCCACCGCGATACGTAAAGGCTGAGCACTTTTTCGCCAATAATGTTCGCTGCGGCTAACTAATAAGTGCACTGAAGTCTTCGAAGAACAGCGAGAGATTCCCGTAGGAATTCACGCGTCCGCAGGCATTGTCATACAGCGCCTTAAGAAGGGTCAACCATTTACGGGGGACACCTTTGCTCCATAGACACTGCCATAGTGCCCGACAATCCACAAAGTCAAAAGCAGATCGAGGAACACAACCATTGTTGGTTGCTGAAAGCAGTGTCACTGTTCCCGAATCTGTCGGATGTGAAGATGTGATCGATACATCCTCTTGCAGGACGGAACCCAGCTTGGTTTCCATGGATCTGTCCCTCCATGTTCAGTCAACCTTCGAAGGATAAGACCAGAGAGCACCTTCGATGCTACAGCTGCCACGCCGATGCCACGGTGGTTTTCACATAGCTTCAGCATATCCCTGAAGATAGGAATAACCCTCGACATGCCTCATTCTGCAGGTACTTTCTCTTGAAACCGTATCGCACCAATGAGCTTTGTCAGATAGGTCACCAGGTGTTCTCCGCCTTCTTTAAAGAGGTCTGGATACAGACCGTCCGGTCCTGGTGCTTTCTCATGTCTTACTACCGATATTTCGTAGTGTATCCCTTATTCCGACAGGCAAGGAAGCCTTACTTTCCATTCGCCCGTATACACAGTCTCCAAGGTTGTGTTGCAGGAGGCCAGCTAGACTGTTTTTCTAAGCGTTCGGCCTATCTCTTCAGTTGACATTTTTGCGAGTGAATTAATCAGCCGCCATGTCACTTGTCGTTTCGCTCACCACTGCTTTCCCAGGGTCAGTCTATTGTATCAGTTCATATAGAGCAAGGCTGTTTCCTATAGCAAAAGCCTTCTCCATCACCCGAGCTTTCGATGTCCACCAGAGCTCTGGGTCTTTCCTTAGGCTCTTCACCATTTGGTATTTGAGGGCTTCGCGGGCATTCGCAAGGACCACAAGATCAGGGTTTCCTGCTTGACGAATGAGCTTGGATAGCTGTCGATAGGAAGTATTCTTCCCAGCATCAGAACTACGGTCCATTGGGTCCATTAACAGCTTCCAGTAGAAGGGATCTCATGGATTTAACAAGTGGTTATTTTGTTTAGTGTTACTGGGCAGCGGAGTGCATAAAGCCCATCAGTCAGATGACCCGGTAACGTTTGCCTGTGTGGTATGTAGGGGTTGGAAACAAAGAACTTTGCGGGCAAATGATGAAGGGCGTTGGTTGGGGTACCCCACCTTGAGCCTCTGACTCAGAAGTCTTGTTGGTGAGGCAGCGGAAAGTAGAGTTTTCTTTGGGGACCATCCCCGGAGCCGATGACTCAATAGTCTGACCTGCTCGGCTGCAAGGGCTGGGACTGACCTGTGGGCGCAATGGGTAGGGCATTACTGCCTCACTCTTAATGCGGCCGTGTGCAGCAGGTGCCTTTTGAGCAGCATCGGACTCTTTGATTCTAGAAGAATTTCAACCGTATTGAATAATGCACCGGCGGTCGTGGTCAAATGTTGCGCGACCAGAGTGTGCAGTTTTTATGGTCGAACTTGTCTTACCCGTCCTTCCTCACGGGAAGGTTGCATCGCTGCTTCTATAAATAAGAACATGCTGGCCTCCTGGGAAAACCATTTAGTGCTTTCACACTCCTATCGCAGAGAACAGTACGGCTTTGCCCCCAGACCCCCTCGTAGCACGATTTATCGTAGCATGAGGTCTCGCTGCTGTTCCTCTGGCTGCTCTCCTTTGACCCTCCTGGCATGGTTGCACCCTGTCAAACGAAGTTCCAGCCAATATAGCCCACTGGATCATTGAAGCACTTAAACCAGACCATCACATCAAGGTGGTCGCTTTAGGTCGGGTTTTGTCGAGTGCAGCATTCGGTAAATCTCGCTTCAATTGCTTCATCTTTTCATCGGTCTATCTGTGTCCTTTTGCCAAACATTTCCTATGCATTCATTTATTGTTCTCTACCAACCCCTGCGGCTTACCTCATTCCAGAGATGTGAGAGGTCACTGATCTTCAATATGTCATCTAGCCAAACCACTCCTAGGCTTGCTTCTGCTACCGTGAGTGCTATGCTTAATTTTTGTGTGGTTGGATCCATATCAGCTGTTGGGTTCAGATGCGTGCTGTACAGCCTTTTTTCTGCTCTGCCACGGTGCGGAACGGTCCTTACTGTGCGACTAGCGCCAGCCGTCCCCGGATCTCTAAGTTATGGCATTGGATGATTTGAAGCCACCTCTCAGAGATGGGCTGTGGGTCCTGTCAATTGTGATGCCTTTTCAGTCAGCTCGTTTCGTAAGAGACCCCGAAGAGAACATCAGCATCCTATCTGCTTGAATCCTGTAGGCAAGCAGCTAGCTCATTCTGTCACTGGTTCCTGTTGATCGGGTGAATGTGCGTCCGAACACCCAGCTTACCTAATGCAAGATAGTCTGAAAATAACGTATCTTTCAAAAACGATATCAGCATCACCGTCTGGACTTGCGATGCTCCGAAGGCACATAATCTGACACAATAAAAACCAAACTATCCGTCACCCAATCAACAGAGACAGATGAGAATTTTGATTGTATTCGTAGATACCCTTAATGGTAAGGACGCTGCCGAATTCATCGGCTACTAAATGCCGAACTTCACACGACGGCATTCCATACTTCAGCAGAGCCCTGAAGTTCCCAGCTACCCTTCGGTTACTCGTCGATTCACAGGTAGGTTTCGTACAAAGCCAAGTCACATTATGATTATGTTCAGGATGATAAGAGGTGACTGATAGATGGTTTCCGTTTCTCTTTGGCCAGAACGAGACAGAACCGGTGCTTGTGTGTTGGCTGTCACCTACTTGCTTCTTCCGAATCTTGTCCTTTTTCTTGGTTTCAGAAGGTGCCTGCAGTATCCATAGTACACCCACGTGCAACGCGAAATAGTCTTTTTTGCCCGCTGCGTGCATACATACCGCATAGTTATCCCTCAAGTATTCATCGCCCCAAACGATGAAATCCGGACAGCTACCAATGTCTCAACACACACCCGAAATCAAAACCACAAATTGCTGAGTCATACCAGTGCAACCTTAAAATTGAATGCAAGCAAAAAATTGCAAAGGAAGATTAATCAAAACAAATTCCAACGGAACAAGGTAGATTGTTGTGTTTTGGGATCAAGCAGATATACAGTTAACTGAGACATTTCGGCGCAAACGTTTTCATTCGACAAGCAGCGATTTTGGATAAAATTGCGTACACTGGATAAGATGGGTGCCACTCGCACATGAAGTTACCACATTAGTGCACCTCAATTAAACATGGCTTCTTCTGTCTTCTCCGATGCAATTCCCCCTCCAACGGGGCTCTCGTGACTTATACCTCGGGGTGAAACTTTGGACCTGTCAGACGGTTACAAAAGTGGTACACACACTTTTGTCCCAGAAAATTCATAGAAGTAGCGTGTGCCACCAAACTATTCAGTTTGTTTGAACAAGTTACCCCTAGGCGAAGCAAAAAGGCGAATTAAACAGCACTTGTCTTTCTTAGAAACCGTCAAATGAATAAGACGGCAGGATCTATCTCTCCGCCACCAATTCACAAAACAGATAGTTGTGTGTGATCTATCAATTTTCCATCATGCTCGAACTTCACATTTTGTCATGGGATGGTCAGTAGTATTTCGTTCATTAGCCGGGATAACATTTGTATTGTCACCGACTTACTCAAACAGGCGAGAAGTAGTTGCATTCAAATTTTAATTACGCTCTCTGTGTTGGGGTATTTTCCCCACTTTGACCCATGAAGTTCTCACGATTACTGATGGACATATTACGTAAAATCTCCGCAGATGTACTTGTTCCGTATTAATCACCAGACTAAGCTTCCAATGATTGCAAATTTACAATAATAATTACTATTATTATAATCATAATAATAATAGGTTTATTTCCCAACTTTTGGGAACATGTTAGTTGAGGCACGAATGTGTCATTGCAAACTGAAAGTGGCGGACAGCAACACAAAGTGCAACCAACGAGACAAGCTTATTACGAAAGAAGTCGTCGTAGTTGTGGGAACCAAAAAACTTGAACGATGAGGCATGAGGCACGACTAGTTCAATGCTGAAGCCGGTTGACCTTAACTAAAACTAAAAAATCGCTGCTGGTCATGGGTGACCTTGGGCGGCTGAGTAAATGACACTGGTCACAAGGAGCAAAAATGTAGATGGAGCTGGAAGAATTCGAAGTGGAGACAAATGGCAAGATTCGTCTCAAAACTTTGAAACTAAGTAGACTCACTGCTGTCGCTGCTTTAGAGAAGTTATTTGTAAACGACATCTTCGATGAGGAGATGGTGCCAATGCACAGGGCCAAACGAACACCGTAGATGAAATCGTTGCACTTGTAGAAGGGGCAAACTGAAAGTGCTGCGGGAAACCAGGATGGTTAAATCCGGACAAAACGTTTAGCTGGTCAGAACGAACTCATCCCAGAGGCAATTCGGGCCGGATGCACAATTTGTCCGTAGTTGCAATTACAGGCTTGAGCGTTCGAGAGGTGATGGTCGAGGGTAGGAAGAAAATGGTTGCGGGAGTTCCATCAGACTGGGTGTGACAGTACCGTGCCACCATTACGCTGGCGCACGCCGGCTTCTGGACAGCTCCGAAAAGGACATCACGTTTGCGGTAATTTGACAGGAGATGCGCAACCCTGTGGCTGGAACTGGATTAGAAGAGGGGATTGACACAGGTAGAGCCAGGCTGATGCAAAGTTACGTGCATTTCTATTCAGTTGGAGAACTATATGGGTGTAAACCATGGGCCAGTCAAATTGAATGAATGTTGGCCATACGGGGCTTTTGGATTAGCTACTGCCGAAGTTCGAAGCTTGGGTAAAGGGGGGAATGCGGAAGGAATAGTATGAGAGCAACAGCTTCTGGTGAGTGCCAGGACGCACAGATAAAACGGTCTCCTATAGAAAAAATTACCTAGCAGGTGATGACAGCGGGTTAAACGAACCTATGAAAGGGTGGATTTTTGTTGGCTGACCCAGCAACCAAGGACTAGCTGAGGTTGCTGATGCAGTATGAGAACACAACAACCATTATTAGTGGGATTCTACCCGGCGTGTACGCAATACATTCAGATAGCGATGCAAAAGACTATCATTGGTGGTAAGAGTTGTGTCTCGTGTTTGCACTGAGCATCGGTTGATCAAAAGAGGCAAGGCCAAGGTCATTGCTGTCAGCTCCAAGTAACAAATGGCGCGTGGTAAAAACAGCCAACAGACGCTAGCCGTGACTGCTTGCATTTTGGGAATAATAGAGTGTATACTTTATACGTACATGATCACTTCAGGGAGCAAGATGGTAGGACGTGTGTTTTGTGTCTGCCTGAAAAGTGGACTTGGGGTTTCGCAACCCCAACTAAGACAAAGATGTCAACGCCGTGTACGTCGATGTAAGCCGTGAGCCTCTCGGAGTACCTTCGTGCTACCCCATGCATTTTTTAAAATCATACTAAAGGATAGTTGTCCTTCGCTTGTATTTCGTGGTGTTGCCAGATACATAACAACCGGGACAAGTCCAAACGGGCTGCGGGCAAACAACAACGGTGCTCTTTTATGGATTTCCTGAACTAAAGGCCAGACTCAAGGCCACCGGCGATGGACGGTACACCCGTGCTATTGGAGGGGTGACGAGTATCATCATGATCATCATTATCAGCTGTACGAACCGCGTACTTGTCGTACGGTGGTTTTAGCTACCACAGCTTCGTTCACCAATGATTTAGGGAGGTGGAGTAGGCAGCTGCTCACTGTAGGCGGGGGCTGATAAATTGGTGCGTACATACAGGACTGTCAGTGGACTGCTAAGTGGGGGGATCGGAGAGGCAGCTACGCACTGAAGACAATAGCTTGGATGCACGAGCGCCACTGTGCCATGTCTGACAATGTCTATGACAGTTGATGTGGCCCGTCTCGGGATCCCCATCCAGGAAGACAGCAATGACCAGCGCAGCTGAGGTTGCTAGTAATGACTTTTATGCTTCGCTGCCAAGTCCATGCTTGACCTCATCTGGCACGTTTCCAGCCTTCTTGTGTTTGTGCGAAGAAAACATTCGAGGAAGTAGGTCGACTGGAATGCGGAGCACGCGGCCAAGCCAGCGCAACCTATGCAGTGTGATCAGTCCATCTGCCAAGGGTGAGTTATTTCTTCCGAATACCACTACACGTACTTCAGTATTGCTGATCCGGTGTTACACCAGACTCATTCAATGCTCCGAAAATATCGATGGTAAAACACTGAAAGTCTTGACGATCTCGGCGCGCAGCGGCCAAGCTCCTGATCCGTATAGTAATATCCAGCTCACCGCAGCACTGTAAACTCGACCCTTGACGGTTAAGCTGATGTTACGCCTACACCACAGTTGACGCAGGTTCAAGAAAGCTGCTCTGGCCTTCCCAATCCGGATAAAAAATATCGTATTTTGCGAGACCACCGAGACTGATGCAGCCGCCCAGATAAACAAATGTGTCTAGTACCTCAATCTGCTCATACGCAAGCATGGAGTTAGGCTCCGAGCCCACCCAGCCTTGCGGTAGCCCTTCACACCTTGCAGGCGTAACGCACATTCAAAACCGTGAGGAAGGATTAGTTAGGTTATTTAATATTGTTTGCATTACGAAGGCGCGAGATCAAAGAAGAGCTATGTCGCCTGCGTACTCGATATCTGTGAGCGGACACCCCCGGCTTCAGGGGCTGATAGTGAGTCTTCCATGATCGTATCAATGACGAAATTGAAGAGGAAAGGTAAAAAAGGACGGCCCCGTCTGACACCACTTGAGGTGGTGGGCTCAGAAAGGAACTTCCCATGGACCTTGACAAGGCCGCGGGAGCTGGAGTACAGTGCCTTGAGGAGGGCCAAGAATTTATGAGGGACACCTTTGTCCCACAGACACTCCCATAATGCCTGACGGCCCACAGAGTCAAAGGGAGCTTTCAGATCAAGAAACACGACCATTGTTGGTTGCTGAAAGCAGTGTCGCTGTTCCATAATCTGTCGGAGGGTGAAGATTTAATCGGGGCATCCTCTTGCAGGACCGAACCCAACTTGGTTTTTACGGATCTGTCTCTCCCAGTTTTCAGTCAAACTTCAAAGGATAAGACCAGAGATTACCCTCGATGCCACAGCAACCAGGCTGATGCCACGGCAGTTTTCACACAGCCTCCGCGTACCCTTTTTGAAGATAGGGATGACTATTGACACGTCCCATTCTGCAAGCACCTTCTCTTCGTTCTATATCGCCCCGATAAACTTTATCAGATGGGTTATCAGGGATTCTCCGCCTTCTTTGAAGAGGGCTGGATACAGACCGTCCGGTCCTGGTGCTTTCTCATGTTTTACTACCGATATTTCGTAGTGTATCCCTTATTCCGACGGACAAGAAAGCCTTACTTTCCATTCGCCCGTATACACAGTCACCAAGGTTGTGTTGCAGGAGGCCAGCTAGACTGTTTTTCAAAGTGTTTGGCCCATCTCACCAGTCGACATTTTTGGGAGCTAATTATTCAGCCGCCCTTTTCACTTATCGTTTCGCTCACCGCTGCTTTCCCAGGGTCAGTCTATTGTATCAGTTGAAATAGAGCACGGCTGTTTCCTGGAGCAAATGCCTTCTCCGTCACCCGAGATTTCGATGTCCACCGGAGCTCTCGGTGTTTCCCTAGACTCGTCACTGTTTGGCCTTTGAGGGGTTTCCGTGCGCCGTCGTACTCGTTGCTTTCCTCGCATCAATCATGGATAGCAACCTCGATGACATCCAGTGATTTGTGGTCGAATCGGAGAAGTCGGACAGACAGCACTGGACGCCGCTAACATAGCTCCCTTCACAATTTGCCACCCTTTATCCACGCGCTCATTACCACCACAGCATTGTTTTATTGCGGAGAGTTGTTAGGCGAGCTCAGATCGATACTTTTGGGCCATGGTAGTTCTTCGAGGATGGTGGATTGGCATGCTTCTTGCGGACTTGCGAGGGTTTGAAGAGAAGCGAACAGTCAGGCTTGCACACACCATGGCGTGATCGGAACCAAGTGGTGTTCCCCAGAAGGAACGGCACTCTTGAATTGTGGGTCTCCACCGGTGGCTGATGGTCATGTGGTGCAACTGGGTCCACGGTTGATTTGCAGTTGGTGGCCGCCAGGTTACGCGATGCGAACGTTTATGTTGAAAGTTCGTACTGCCGGAAACAGTTTATGATCAGCAGACGACTGAAGAAGTCAATCTCCGTTGTCTGTGCTGGGGGGCATCGACTCCGAATCGACCGCCCAAATGTGATTCCAGGAAGCTCAGACGACCTACTCGGTCATTCATATCGCCTGCAAGGATCACAATGTCAGCGCCTCTTGCTTGACGAATAAGCACGGATGGCTCTCAATAGAGTATCCTTCTGAGCATCAGAATTGCAGTCCGTTGGGGCATAAGCTGACACTACAAACAGGCGCCGTTTTTGTCTCCGGAGGCACTGAGCTGGATTGAGCTGGATAACGGGACGGTGCAAAGACAACTGTTCACTGGGATCCAATCCAGCGAAGCGCGTTCAGCTCTGGGGCTGAGTACAACTCCCACGCAACATATTCCACGGATCGTCACTTTTGGGTCACCGGACACACGGAGGGAGAAATGTGAAAGAGCTGGGTTCATCCTTGGCGTTCTGAGATGCATAACCACGCTTGGGTCTTGTATGCGTGTTTTGAAGACACAGCATACATCAACCTTAAGGGAATACAAGGCTTCAGCAAGCATTGCCTAATTCGCCAATTTGACATAGAGTACGGATATTAAAAGCTCCTATATGGAAAGGATCTCGTGGATTTAGAAATGATGTTTTGTTTATTGTTAATGGGCAGCGAGGAGCATAAGGCCCTTTGGTCAGATAGCTGACAGCTGAATGGCCGAGCGAAGTTTGCTTGTGTGGTGGGAAGAAGTTGGGGAGGGACATCGGTGGACACAGAACTGCGCGGGCAAATGACACTTCCCGGTTGCCCAGGCCGAGGATGGGGCTTTGGCCGAGGTCCCCCACCTTGAGCATTTGACTCAAACGTCTGACCCACGAAGCAGAGGAAAGTCGGGTTTTCGTTGGGGACCACGTCCGGAGCCGATGACTCAGTTGTCTGACCTGCTCCGCTGTAAGGGTTGGCCTAACCTGGGAGCGCAGCGAATAATGCATTGCTGTCTCATTCCTGATGCGGCTGCGCACAACAGGTGCCATATGAGCAGCACCGGACGCTTTGATTTTAAAAGTATTTCGACCGTATTGAATAATGCGCCTGCGGTCACGGTCAACCGTCGGGCAATCGGAGTGTGCGGTCTTTGGAGCCGACCTTTTCTAACCCGTCCTTCCGCCGGGGAAGGCAGCATAGCTGCTTCCATAAATATCTACATGTTTGTCGTCTGGGGGAGACATCTTACTGCCTTCGCACTCCTGTCGCAGAGGACAGTACGACTTTCCACCCAGACCGCCTCGTAGCACGACCACCCGTAGTACGGTGTCTCGCTGCTCTTGGTCTGGCTGCCCTCCTTTACCTCCCTGGCATGGTTGCACCTTCTGTAATGACGTTTCCGCAAGGGTAGCCCGCTGGATCTGTACAGCAGTCAAGCCGGGCCACCACGTCAGAGTGGCAGCTTTAGTTCGGAGTGGCGAGCATACGAACGCACCCCTGTGAAAAGTAACGATGCTACCATCCCTGCAGTTTGTACCCGTCCACCACACGAGGTTTTCATCCCTCGTTCATGCTACCAGATTTGCAATATGACAAGCCACCAAGCAGTCACAGTTGCGGCTAGTACAACAATAAATTCTCCAGCTACCAGACATTTTACCCGGTTGGGAGGAAGGCAAGGTCAGTAAAACAGCTCAATTGCTTTGAAAAACAAAATTGCAAGCAGCCGCTGGAATAAGCAAGTCGTGGAGGCAAATGAAACGGTAACTACCTTTTGGGCCATGGTGGTAGAATGGAAATGTTTAGAACCTGTGTACTATAGCTAAACGACGACGAAACGTTGGTGTGGACTACCATGTTGTGTGTGAGAATAAATGGGCTGTAAAACCAAGCAAGTATTTCATTCATTGTGCCTCTCCGGACCCACTATTTGGTGTGCGTGCACTGCGCGCAATCAGGGGGTGTGGAATGGTTCTGAAAAGTGAGGAAATAAGGCTTCGAGTTGTATGATGTCAGTTAGACCTGGGCAAAGCAAAGCACTAGACGTTAGATAAGGTGGACAGAGTTATTCAGAGATGGTACACTGTAGTAACGGTGTTTTCCTCGGCTTAGCCATCGGTCTGAGCCTCCCAAGCTAGCGTTCACGTCAAAACAACCACCAAAGTAGCAAAAGGTACATTAACGCCAAAAACGAGGTCAAGAACACTTCTACAGCGCTTCATACATATAGCATAAGCGGCGATAACTTTCTGGAAATTCTGACGCCTTTCGGATACGCCATTGGCAACCGGCATTCGGCCAATACCGGGTCATTATTGGTTGTTAGGTCCAGATTTTCGACCAGTCAGATCTCGGCCTGACGCCCGACCGGCAAGCGTCCCGAACTTTTGGCCAATCTTGTGCGGAATAGGCTTTTCGGCCGTAGCGGCACCTGACTGCGAGCGGTGAAGCGGGACCCGTGTGGGATTCCGCCTAACAGACCCGGCTTGAAGGAACAGGGAACCAGTTTTCTGGACACAGAAGCCCAGGGCCGAACGTCAGTGGAGGTGGGCATGTAATTAGTTACGATGGCAGGCACTGCATTTCAGACAGCATGTGCGGTTGCAGTTCTAGAAAGTGAAACTTCTGTATGAGAGACAGGTAAGAAGTTAATTAATGGGCAAGAAGACTTGGAAGGGGGGCTGACGCACGTGTGAGTTAACGATAGAGGGTTCAAGCTGGTAAGTGTACCTGCTAGCACAAAGTAATAGAACAGTTGGGAAGACAGCGCAACTTGGAGGGGCTTAAGGCTTCTTTCAAAGAACGTATCTTTTTTGCGCTGTGGCGCGAAAAGGCTCTTGGCTTCCTCAATAGAAAGGTAAGAATCGAGGGTGATTCGAAAGCCTACATGAGAGGATATAGTAATCATAATAATGTTTATTCCCAACTTGTGGGTGGCATGCCGTCAGGCGTGATCATCAGATATGGGAACGGAGTTTGTTCCGTAGTTTGGAATATAGGCAAAGTAAAACATCTTGTCGAATGACAATTCGGTAGGTCGACAGTGGGGGCAAAAATCCAGAGTTGCGGACATTATAGAGGGCAGGAAGTAAACGAGGCGGCAGCCAGCTATGTAAGCTTGTCGGTAGATTAGGCGATGCAGAAGGTCTAGGTTTAACTTAATGCGCTTCAGCCATAAATGGCCCAGCCCAAATGACAAACAGTGAAAACGATGTGGTAATGCGAATGACGCCTATAAAGAAGACTTGGTAAACGAGCGCTGCACATTCTCCACGGCAGCTCGGCATGCCTGTGTATATTGTGAGATGAATTCAGGTCCAGATTCCAGAATGAGTCTTACAAACTGCCTAAAGATGGCAATTCAACATGGTTTTCTCTGGAAAGACCGTCGATTGAGAGCGTGGAGCTTGAGGGCTTTACCCACGTTTGGAAAAACTAAACGCACAGGAATACCTAAGATCTAGGCGCTTGTGGTATTTCATGGGAAATAGCTAAACGGAACTATTACAAGACCTTATGGTGAAACGTTGCAACCAGTGCATGGTAACAGTATACAACACTCCAGATCACATATCCCTTGAACTCACAAAAACTGCTCTTCTAAAGGCATGTAACATGCCTAACACTGTCTGCACAGTTCGACAACTCCGAAAGTCGAAACCGTCCATGTGTTGCCCAATATTGATGCGATTGAAGGACGAAAACGGTGCCGCACACCTACTGGCATCCCAGGTCCTCCAATCCTCTACCCCAAAACTAAAAACAGCTAAGGTCAAAGCTCGCACTCGACTTCAAAGACAGCTTACTAAAAGTTCACCACCCAAATTCCTAAAATCGACCACTGAAGGCTGCCAGTCGGATCCCTCTTCCCTTCACCCATCTTCAGCAATCAATACTCTTGGCTTCACTCAATCGCAGACTTTACATGCGACCAACGGCAACTACGCAAGCCGGATTGCCGTTGACGAGTGTACGAGTAATTTTCGAGGACCCTCCGATTCAAATAACAGTGTGCCGGGCTCTAATCCACTCGCACCTATTTCTGTTGAGCCCCCAGCCGCCCCCGATAAAACTAAAGCCGGTTACAGGCCAGCCGGGACTCCAACTGCCCCTAATGATGCTGGAGTTGACGTGTTACCCCAAAATTCCCAACAATCCGTCAATGATCCTTTAAGGTCGCCATATTATGGCGCTGACTCGTGCCATCGCGTCGCACCAGCCGGCCTGTTGGTTTCAGGCCCTGCACCCCACGCTCATGACCATGAACCCTCCACTTCTACCTTTGGGCACCCATCTATGTCATCGCTGACCTCCATCACGCCAACAGGATTTACTGCTGGTTTACCAGATATGGTATCTCAGCAGTTCGGACATGAGCCTGCAGTCGAGGATGATAGCGCAGGTTTTTCCTCCAGACCTGCTGACCTAATGACACTTTGTTTCTCCCCAACAAAGCGCTTCCTCGGGCTCAAACACCTGCTGTCAAAGCCTCGTATCGTAACGCCTTCTTCCACACTATCTCCAAGAGTTCCTGCTCTTCGCCCTTCGTCTACAAAGCTGACTATACCCCGCATTCCACATAAGCACATCGGTAGCCCCTCAGACCGTGCAACCCAGTCCCTTGGCAGGATATCTAAACCACAAACACTATCACCTAAGCTTAGCCCCTGTCAAGTTCCACCCCCTGGCCACCTGCGTATTATTTGCCTGGGATCCCTTTTCGGCAACTACCTACTCCACCACAGCCCCCGCCTCTTCCAAAGTCACGTGCAGCTCCACCTCTACGACCTTCAACTAGTTCTCATCTTCCCGTCCCAAAGTTCCCCCCACCACAACCAACGCAGAGGATTCCTGTTCACTCCCAACGGAGCTCACTCCTCCCAGAGACTATGATTACACCACTAGCTTCCTCGCTGCACCCTGTCCCCACCCCTTATCTTGCATCTCTTACTATAAGCCTCTTACTTCATCTCCACTAATCAGCCCAGTTTGGCTACCCGTACCCCCCGCCCCCCACGATTCGGTGCTGAAGGCACTACAAAACAGATCCTCCTGACATTTTACTGACCCTGTCATACATTCTCATTTCCTCTTTCTTAAACACTGCACCTGCCAATCCATCTTGCGTGACCTTAATCCCGCTATTTCTGTTCAAATGCCATATATGATACCATCCTCTGATGCTGTTGATAACACTGCTGCAGACGATTACCGGCCCCAGGCTGTAACTCTTTGTCCATGGAGCCCCACTGCCTGCACCGCCACCCAAACGCTGCCTCCGTACCAATCAGGGTACCTCCTAGCATCTTATTCTCACACATCTTTAACCGATCCCACCTCACCCACCAATTCGAGAACTCCCGATCCCCCTGTCCCTATCCCATTCCATACTGCCCCCCCGGGCTTACCAACCTTTTACTAGCCACCCTACCTACTTCCTCTGATCCAGCTAGTAATATTTCTGTCCTAATCAACACCCGCTCCCTCTTACCTCAATAGCACTACATCCAAGCTATCTCCACTATAGCTTGTCCAACCTTCATATGCATCACTGAGACGTGGCTCTCTCCTAGCACGCCTGATGCTCTTATCTCTCTTCCGGGATATACCACGTTTCGTTCTGATCGTTCCCACCGCCGTGGTAGTGGCAGCCTCATATTCCAGAACTGAAATGGAAGTTTCCCCCATTGACGATCCACTACTGACGGGCATTCCAGACTCTGTTTGGCTTTCTACCTGTCAGACTAACCCGCCATTCATCCTCGGGTGTTTATACATGCCTCCTTTACTTTCAGCTAGCTCGATTAACCAACTGTCTACGCTTCTTTCCCACACCCAAGCTCTACCTCACCCAAACAAATTAATAGTTGGTGATCTCAAACTTCCTGATATCTATTGGTCTGAAGAAAATCCCCTTTGCGCCTTTCGCCTCTGCTTGCCCAACTTGATGTCGAAGGCTGGTCCCAGCTTGTAAGGCATCCAACATGCGGTCCCCACACCCTGGACATTGCCGTTGTCAACGGTTATCTGCGTCTCACCGCTGCGGTTGGCCCGAAGTTCCCTGATAGCGATCACTTTGTTGTCACTTGCAGCCGGACAAGTATTTAAACTTCTCCTACTCCCCCTCAAGCTCCTCTATCCTTTCCCCTGGCATCACTGAAGCCTTTGCAGTCTCGTCGCGCCACAAAAATTGGGACGAGTACTTTCTCTCTCTCGACACGCAAAGCGTGGCCAACATTCTTTACGGCAATGTACTGTCATCACTACGCCTAGTTGCTCCCAGAAGAGCTTCCTATGTTTCTGGTTGTCGTTCAGCCAGACGATTATCCGCTCTAGGACATAAACCTAGGAAGTATCGTAGGCTCTTCCGTGGATCCCATGATCTCTCACTCCTTATTTTAATTAAAAAACTCATGACTGAGATAACCACTGCCAAACTAGCTCTTAAAAAGCTCAAAGAATCTACCACCGTAGCCCATTCTCTTCAATCCAAGATGCTGGGGCACCTCTTTCGCAGGCGTTGCTTCTCTAATTCATCTGCAATTCCAAATATTGTGGCTGACGGGCGGCCTCTTTTTGACTCCGCTGATATTGTAGAATCCCTAAACTCTTACTTCGCCAGCTGCTATGTTCCCTCCTCGATGACCTTATCTACTCATTGCTCTCCACCTGGTTCCGAAGTGACCACATCTGTTGACGAGACAAACCATTCCCTCCACACACTCTCAGTTACTTTGTCTGAGTTAACATCCTCACTCGTCCGCCTTAGAGGCTCAAGTTTCCCAGGCACTGACGGTATCCCTCCGCTCATCCTAAAAGCTGGTGGCCCGGACATCTCAACCCTCATCCTTAATCTCTTCAACATCCCCCTTATCATTGGCAAAGTTCCAAGTCAGTGGAAGCACTCGACCATTGTTCCATACTATAAGTCAGGTCCACGAACCGCCCCAGCTAGCTATCGTGGCATCCACCATACCTGCTCGCTCTCCGTACCCTAGAACGCCTTATCAAAGTCCCGTCATGGATTACCTGCTCACCATCAAGACCCTTAACGATCGGCAGTGTGAGTTTATGGCAAGGCAGTCAGCTAACACATGTCAGGTTGATTTCTTTAATCATGTTTCGTCCTCCTACGATGCCGAGCTGTGTATTATTCTTATCCATCTTGATATTTGCAAGGCGTTTGACTAAGTCCCCCACGGTGCGCTCCTCAACAAATTTCGATCTACGGGGAGTGGTGGCCCGCTACTGCGATGGTTCACTTCTTACCTCGCTAGGAGAACCCAGGTCACCAAGATCGGGGATCTCTCCTCATCACCCCTTCCCATCACCAGTGGGGCTATTCAGCGTAGCGTGCTTGACCCCCTACTGTTCGTAATATATATTAATAAAGTCACTGATTCGAGCACCCATGGATCCCCATTTCTGTTCGCTGACGATATTAAGTTGGCCTACAAGTTTAAGGCCAGTGACTCTGTTTCCACTCTTGCTAACATTCAGTCTGATCTGAATTCTTTAACCCTCTGGTCCTCCAACTCCTGTCTTTCTTTAACCGCTCTAAAATGCCAAGCCCTCTCACATCGATTCCAGATTCCTCCTGGGATGCTCATTCTTAATAGACTCTCGATTCCTACTCTCCCTGAAGTGAGAGACCTAGGTGTAACGAGCAAACGGTATCTTCGAGTGACGCGTAATACCAGAAACTACGGGAAGGCAAAACAAAGTCGGAGCTGGGTTTCTATACGGTACTGTTAACATAAGACATCAATTCACAAAATGTACATACCTCGACAGTAGATGCTCGTCAACAACAAATGGTCCACTAGGACTACAGAAGTACGAACCAAAGGAGCAAACAGGCTCCCACGTGAGACAGTCACACGTGCATAAGGTCGGCCACAAATGGCTGGATGACCTCAAGGCCAAACGGGTGAAGTGGTAAGGACAAACAAACGTCAGTTCATATAGACGCACTAAACACAAAAGTGGGGCGGGGGTTACAAGTAAGGACAAGAAACGTGGGGATTTTCAAATGTCAAAGTAATGGACGATACACTAGGTCTTAGGCATTCCTGTGCGTTTAGTTTTTCCCAACATACATGGTACAGAGTGGCTAAAGCCGGCAAGATCTGTGCCTTCATTCGCCGATCCTTCCACAATAGATCATGTTTGATTGCCATCCTTAAGCAGTTTGTAAGACCCATTCTTTAATCAAGCCCTGAACTCGCCTCACAGTATTCGCAGGCAAGCCGGACTGCTGTGGAAAATGTGCAGCGCTCGTTCACTAAGCCCTTTTTTCCGGCGTCATCCACGCTGCCGTATCGTCCTCACTGTTTGTCACTTGGGCTGGATCCTGTATGGCTGAGGCGCATTAGGTTGAATCTAG
>SJOL01002335.1:653381-758538 GCA_004794785.1 Opisthorchis felineus | reverse complement strand
TGTGCAACGGGTACTTCCATTGAAGAGTGTGTCCAGCACCAGAAGCTGCGTTGGTTGGGACACGTGTTGCGTATGCCTAATCATCGTTTGCCGAAGAGAGTGCTGTTTTCCATGCCCAATTCAGAGTGGCGGAAGCAGAGAGGTGGCCAACCCTTAACCTGGCAGAGGGGTATGAAGGAAATTACGAAACGCTTGGGTGCTGTCGGTGCTACTCGCCTTCCAGGTTGGGGACCGCGTGATCCTCACTGTGCCTGGTTGGAGACGCTGCAAGATATGGCTGCCAACCGATGTCAGTGGCGATCTTGTTGTCAGTTTCTATCCAGATTGCCTGAATGATTAACTGGAGGCGTAGGCACCTCGGAATGATTGTAGTAAGCTAGCACTAAGTCCCTTCCCCGTCCACCTTTATTATTTCCTTCACAATAAGGCTTTCAAATAACTCATGGTTGTTCGGCAGTGAAGCATCGGTGTTGAACACTGATGTCATGCTGTCGATGATGATGATGATTTGTGGCTCCCACATGCACTAACCCACTGTAACTCTGATTCGGCTAGAGGTCCTGCTTATCGGAGAATAACTGCTTCGATCCACCACGTCGATTTCTGATATAGTCCTGTTCAACAGAGATCCCAACGCACAAGTAAGTCGTCTCAACTCACTAGAGGCACGACCTGGGGAGAGGTCTGTTTAGCTTGGACTCAAGGCGTGCTGATAATGGGGATAATCTTTTGCACCTTCATGCCTATCACCAGTTGTCCCCTCTAGAGACAGTGGACGTATCTGATCTACTTGGTGTTCGACCGATAAACAGACAGATTTAGGTTGACCACAGCCTTCAGCTGCTGTTGGAGAGGCCCTATTCTTGGCTATCGATCTTTTTGAAGTGAGTGAATTCAGGTAGCACTCCTGTGTGGTGTAAATCTTCGATATTTTTTCAGGGAAACCTTAGAACTAAGCTCATCAAGCAGCGATCGGAAAAACGTTCCGAACCACAACTTGAACACTTTCATCAAAGCAGCTTCCAGAAGACCATAGAAACTTCATTCTCAGAAAACAGCAGTCGTAACTGAGATAAGATAAACACGGATGCGTGGCCATTCCTTCTCCGTTCTTTTCTGTATGCGTGTGCAGCAAGAAGCTTCGTCGAGGTTTGTGGCCTTTGTACGTTGATCGTTGTCAACTGACTTCAACTTGACAGCTGTAGCTGCAGCGTACTGTTAGGTAGCGCAGTGATCAAGGGGCGAAGCGTTTGACCGGAAACTCCGGGGTTCAACTGAAACCTGGCTTCTCCATTGCGCTTATGGCGATATTTTATCCCTCGCGCTTCTTCGGGTTACTTAGCAACTATACACCGCAATGGTGCCATAGTATAACGATTTATGTGTTTATGTCGCTGAGTAGTTTCCGATAGGCACTTCAATTTCTGGTGGCTGTCCGATGTCTCTGCAACGTTTTGTTTTTGGTTCCATTTTAGCTCTGTGTGACTGTTTAACATCATTACAAATAAAAATGAGCGCAACGGTTTCCTGGGAACACTTCCTCCCTGCGATTCGTGTACCAAGCTCCGACGACAAAATATTCAAAGACGAATGTCCTTTTCACTTTGAAACAGCAGAATCAGGTGATGGTTTGTATGTATGTCTGAAACACTTCATTGGAATTGGAGCCAGTGCGCTTCGAAAGTACGCTGCCTCAGCTGATTCTCGAGTCTTTCTACAGTACAAGATCAAACGGACATTTAAGAATCGAGGTAAGCGATAAAAATATGCATACGTTTGACTCCTACCTGGCCATTCGTACTTGTCTTGGAAATTAGGACAGAGTTCACAGGATGGAGAATTTGTTTGAGTTTATTTCCTTTCTCTGTGGGACGCTATCGGTGTGTAGCTGCTATGCAGTTCAAGTTAACCATGATGACTGAGATACTGCCATTTTGCTGACACTGTCTGGACGGGATCAGCGAAAAATCCACGAATCAAAGACATCTCGCCAGTAACCCCAAACAATCCCGTTGGGTATTTTATATATTTACATTTATCGGAGAGCGAACACCCCATGGATTTATGATTGCTGTATGTTCATTTATTCAAGCGGATATTTGGTTGTGCAGAATGTACTTCAGTCGCGGAAAAAATTCAGCAGCATCGCTGCGGTGGCTCGGTCATGTCCTACACACGCCGAAACACCGAGACGAGTATTGTTCTCCGTGCCTCCATAAGGATGGCGCAAACCGAGAGGCGGTCAACTTGTGACTTGGCAGAAGGGTGTAAAGGATAACAAGGAATTTAGATGCGTCTTCCAGGTTGGGGTTCCCGTGGCCCATCCTGTGCTTAGCTGGAGACATTGCAGGGAATGCGGTTGATCGATGTCAGTGGCGTTCGTGTTGTTAGTTTCTTTCCAGATTGTCTGATTAAGTGTTTGCGGGTGTAAGCACCTCAGAATGCTTGCGGTAGACCAGCACAAGGTCCATTCTGTCGCCCACTTTTATTTTCACTAAAGCTTTGAATGTAGTTAGATTAACTTTGTAGTTGTGTTTCAGTGAAGCATCATTGTCAACACTGATGTTGCTGTCTTTGATGATAATAATAATATGATGACGACGAGGATGATATCTATTCAAAAATACTTCATCCGGTTTCACCAATGTGACCAATGCGGCATCACTAAGAACTTCTCCATTCGGACATAGATCCATCGCTATCATCCTTTCGGTGAATGGCGGAACTCTTATGCAAGACCAAATTTATAGCACTTTTTCCGTAAATGTACCTTATTTCATCAAAATGGCAAGACTAAGCTTTGCAAATGTGATCATACGGATGAATCGAATGATCAACCCACTATCACAACAAACGCTGGGGTGGCCAGGTAGCTCACCGCACTTTGATGAATCACTTATATGATGATCTGTTGACCTCATCAGCAATAGTTTATATTGTCTCCTTCACTAGAAATGTTCTGGTGATGATCCAGCTGGCGATATTGTGCCGGATTATAACCGACCGTTTATTCTATCTTGTCAACCACACCGTGGTCATTTGTTCGAACATCCTTGGACTCAGAGACGTGGTCTCATATCATAATTAGCTCGACCTTGGGCAGCTGTACCACAAGCACTGGCTTAGTAATGTCTGCCACATGTGGTATTGACGCCAGAACCATCGATTTACAATGCCTTGGTGACTGCTAGCTTAATCCTCAGAGTCCAACTACTTCAGCCACTTACGAGGTGTTAGCTCTGATTCATACTTTCAGCTGCTGTCAGTTTTTGATAGTTCCCATAATGAGCTCTAAGCATCCGCCGGGGCTTCGTTCCGAGAAGTCGTTCCTTCCTGAGGAGGCATCTTTCAGGAGATCACTCTTAAAGCGTAACTGCCATTCAGAAGTGCCAATTTCGGTTGACTCCTTTGCTGGATGTTTCATTACTAAGCACACTCAAAAGGGGTCACTTTTGGTAAGTCCCTTGAGGGGAACATTTGTATATCGACCATGAGGTCAGGATAGAATCTCTCAATCTCGTTTTCACTGTGCATGTGCAAAATGGGAGTCCAATATCCTCTTCCTAATGTCCCCCCGAGTGGGACCCGCTTTCAAATGGACGATTTTGTTCCAGTCCTGCTGTCACCACTGAACTGACGGGTGAAATGCCAACCCCCATCCCAGAAGGAACCTGAAATTTTCGGGCATTTTGTTCCTATTACTTCCTAAAAGGAACGGCCACTTTTTGAAGGTCTGAAAATGCCAACACAATCAATTTTCGCTTAGCTGTGTGTACTAGCTGTGGCTGGTGATACGGTAAAATGGCTTTAGGCCTCAAAAAAACATATGAAAAACACGATGCTCTCGACCCTCAAATGTGGAACGATAATCGTTAAGCTCAGCCGAGGGATACTGTTGAATTGATGTTGGACTGTTGATGACTATCAGTTGCACTATTTTCAGAAAAAAAATGAATGAAATTAAACGGCCCTTTGTGTGCTGTTTCCGGAAGATGGATTCGTTGCATATGCGTCGTGTCCCGCTTGGTTCGCGCTTACAAACGTAGAGTAGATGGTTCTAGCACTGAGCGTCCCTCCAAGCCTTTTGGTACCATGCTAGCTTAGTCTTTTATTTTGTGTGTGCATACAATCCATGCTGAATCATGCTCCCCTTGAACGAAAACCTCAGACCTTTTATCAAATAGTAGTGGTCGTTAAGATAGATACATATGGATTATCCTGGTAATCAACCATTCTGGTTAGTCTTATCCAGTTTGGAACACCGACTGTATACTTCACCGGAAACCAATCTTGCTGGTGACGTTTGTCCAGCAGGCGATTTCTATGTTTTACTATCCCGCCCTTTGACGTTCTTCACAAACCTGAGGAAGACCATTCCAACGGTCCAGAGGAAAATGAAACAGTAAATGACGACCAACAGCAAATTAAATGTAAGAATGCCAAAACTGTCGCACAGCGCTTGCTTCAAACAATGAGATTTCGTAAAACAATCAAGTATTTAGACCCTTAGTGGTATCGTTTTTGTTGCGTGCTGTGCGACCAAGTGGAACTGTAAACAGACGTTGCTGACTTCTTAAAAAAAAGTCAGTATTTGAACTGAGGTGAATTCATTTGTCAAACAAAACTTGGGATTTTATTGATCTCTCCCCGACAGAAGGAACCACTTTGACCCGGTCCTACAGATTGTCACTATTGGGAGATCACCGAATATTAGCCCTCAAGTTTCTTTTGGGCTACTTACCGATAGTATTTTAGTTGATCTGGTGGAGTGCACGAAGATTTTTCAGCGTAAGCCCACAGAACGTTATTGATTGTGTCTTATCTAAATTCTAATGTTTATCCTCCTCGACGTGTTTGTTCGCAAACCTAAGCCTTTCTGGGACTACTGTAATCGTACTTGTTTCATTTATTGCGTTGTGAGCTCGGGAAAGCTCAGTGATTCAGGTACGAATTTACTGGCCGGTGGGTCCATGGTTCGAACTCAACCGCGATATCTCGTCTGTTCCTCTCTAGGCTTGAACAACCTGGCTTCATCTCAATCCTCGTGCTTCCTTCGGGTGGTATTGTAGCTAGACACAGAAAGGGTGTTAAAGCAGAGTGGTTGATTATTTTGATTTTACTCATTGCGTTGTTGAGATTTGGCGCGTAGATGGGATAAGGAGATAGTTCAAGGCTACATCGATTCGCACGAGACTTCGCTCTGTCGTTTTTGGTTGCTACCAGGTTCAGTGCCCTAGTGTGTCTATTAAAAGTAGGCGTCTATGTAGGAAGTTCCACAGATCTGGCTTATCTTGTGCAACCGGTTTGTGGCGAACTATCGAGGCTGTAGATTCAAACACATCCATGGTTGCTTCCTATATCTGGGTTATCTGTGTGAGGCACCGAAGCATCAGTGTTAAACACTGATGATGATGATGATGATGATGATGATGATGATGATGACGATGATGATGATGTAAGGAAACTGTGCCTTTACTTTGTTACATAACCACGTGGCTCTCTGACTGTGTCAAGGTGACGCATCGCATTATGCCTACTTTTTCCTGCTTATTGCTTCCGCCACGTCGTCCGTTTATAGGTTAATTGTTTTTCCACAGATCCTTCCGCGGAACCCCACCCAACCAAACTGGCATTGGGAGTCCCTGGAGGTTTTGATCTGCCTCAAGACCGTTACACCGTCACGGAACAGTGGGCTCTGGTATTGTTGCCTCAGGGAGAACGGGTAGAAATACCATGCCCAGCACAGGGTAGTCCATTGGCTGATATCTCTCACCTCGTACCGCTGGGAATGCCAGAACGGCTCGCCAAAGCTGTTTCTATCGTCCAACATGCCGAATCTGCACTGCTGCTTGAAGAACGCGCCAGGAGTGTTGAGGCGTGGGAAGATGAAAACATTCGACCAATATCCTCCCACTCGTTGGAGTTGAGGCAATTGGACAATGGTGTTCGAATTGCCCCATCGTACGTAGGTCACTACTTGCGATCGTTTGAGGTCAGGGTGCCAATGAGTGCCTACTGAGTTTTTTTGGCCACCCTAAGTGATTTAATATGGACCAGCTTAAGGGGGGCAAGGTTTCAAACTCATGGTTGAGTGGTCCGGTTACCGGTTGTTTGAAATCTTCACTTGAAAACCGGCTTTTCCTCAACCGGGTTTTTCAGAACATCCCCACTTGGGTGGGGATGTTCTGAATTGAGGCTTGTCCTAAGATAGGGGACAACTGGGCTATGCAGGATGCTATGAATTTTTGGTTTGTCACATGTTTTGATGTTCTGTGTCGTTTTGCACGTGCATTGTCTTCGGCAAAATATCTGCTATCTCAAACAATTGCAGCGGCATTACATCTCTCTCTCTCTCTCGTGGAAAGGCCGCCCAACTGTGGTTGACATAGTATCGAAAAAGGGCCGTCCCTCACTCACATGGGTTTTGAGATTCCAGGAGGCGTTGCCTGGCGGGAACCGGTAGGCTTTGAATTCAACCCTACTTTAATGGTCGTATTCAATTCTTGCCCCTGTTGTGACACAGTTCGATCCTGCGAAGGATCTCTTCACAGTGACTACCTTCTCTTGTTCCCAGTCGTTTCCAAGACCCATCTGTGCTTCATTGTTAATCAAACTATCATCGTCAGCTTCTCATATGATGTATCTTTGACACAGCAAACAAACACGATCCGTGCCCATACGCCCTCGTGTTTTGCGCAGGTAGTTTTTTAGGATCGACAGATTTGTTGGAGTTTCCGATTTATTCCAGAGCGCTTAAGCGCTCCAAAAGCTTATCTGGCTACTTTCCAGACCAGTGAGATGTCAAACGTAACTGGTTGGCAGTGATCTGAATATAGCCTAACCTATATACGTAATGCACTACTCATAAGATTGCTGAAAATTCTTTGGCAGCCCACGACCGGTTTCACCCTTCTTGGGGCTCATCTGTCGGCATTCACATGCTGTAGCTGACTGGTCTGTGCAGCATCGGAAAACCATGTAACAATGATCATTCTCACGCCTCAGTTGCTTGAGGCGTCAGTAGATTGTGGTGTCTATTATCCAATTCCCTGTGACCGTTCGGTTACTCCTTTTCGATTAGTGCTATTCAGGTGCTGGAGATTTTGCCCGATTCATTCGTATTTTTTGGTAATGGGAATTTTCATTCCAGATTTTGTCCTGTGTGTGAAGCCAGTCTATGTTGAAAATCCGAGAAGCCTTGCACAGTTGTTTCACCGTTTATTTGAAGGCATCATCACTGCGCATCTCACCAAACTCCAGGGGCTTTCGAACCCCGGACTTCCAGGCTAGTAGTTTGGACACTTGACCGTTGGGCTACGATTGGCTGATCAACATTGTGATTAATCGCACTTATACAGGACGTAACGTTACTGATCCTTGTTGTGGACCACAGTCTTCTTAATGCCTTCTTAATACGGTGAACCCGAGTCTGGATAGCCGCTTGATAGTCTGATGCGCTTAGCCAAACCAGAAAGCCAATAAACGTGCGAATCAGCTGATCTATTGAACACTGACACGTACAGGCGTGTCACGTGCAGCCGAAAACGGGCTGTTTATAAAGCTCACGTAGAAAGTTCTAGGCGGGCCAAAAAGTGCTACTAAAAATAGAACTCATCTGTCAAGGGCAAGTGAAGAACAACCAATTAAATCTGTCTCAACGAAAACGGTTATCCCATTGGCAGTTGTGTAGTCCAGTTACGTTTGGAGCTGGTTCTCCTAATCGTGGAAACCACATTACGTGGTCACATGTTCACTGACACCTTAAGTGACGACTTCTCAGATTGAAGTTTCACTCGTCTTACGAAATTATTCTTCCTCTGAGCAACTTACCGTTTGTGTTTGGCGATACCAACGGGTTTTACCGGCTAGACTGGCTCGGCTCTGCGAATGAATTGCCGTGTCTGGTAAAACGTAGGTTGGACACGTGTGGGGTAAAGTCAAAACACTGAAAGCTCGGCCCCACTGCGAATTCAGAATGTCAGTACATCATGGCAATTATTGCTAGCTGATAAGGGGAGAGTGTGTAACCACTGACGTTTTCCCTCATTTTTGACCTATTCGTTTCTCATGGTTGTTTCATTCTCGTCCTAAACTGTTCCACCTCGCCTTACACTCTCAGCAGCTAGTACATACTCCATGGTCGAGAAACTCATCCCCCCCCCCTAAACCCGTCCGTCTCCATATTTTCAGTGGTTGGAAATGTTCGTCCTGCGATCTGAGAGAAAATTTATGGCTCAATCTAACCGACGGTTCAATCAACTGTGGACGTCGTTTCTGGGATGGCTCGGGTGGGAATAACCACGCGGTGGAGCACTATGAGCGCACCAGATACCCACTGGCCGTGAAGTTAGGTACCATAACGGCACAGGTAAGTTGCTAATCGCAGCGGTGCTTCGCGATGATACACGTGGCCTACGTCTTTGCAGTCAGCGTGCTTCTCTTTCTTGATCGAAAACCGGTCGACCATTGACTCTCATGGACATTTAAACCAAATTATCTATCTGAAATCTGACGTGTCTAAACGAATGTGGTACAATGATGGAAAGTCTATGCGGAAAACGCCAAACTTCGTGCAGCGATATCTTTTTGCCCGTATCTCATGGCCAACCACACCCCCATAACTGCGCCTTAGTGCTGTATACACAAGCTACCCCAATGCATACATTCACAGTTGATACGGCTTTATGGATGTACTTATTGTTCCGGACAGACTGCAGTTATAGTTGACCATTGTGTTATTTCGTGGTGTTTACGTACTTGCCAAGTTACTTTTGCTTCATAAAATGGGGCATTAATTCGTGTCCTTGGTTGTTTGACATCCGTTAGCTGATGTGTTGTGCGGGAAAGCGTGCCTTATGTGCCTTGTGTACCGCGGTTCACCTTCGAAACGAACCTGTTTGGCTGGAAGCCGTGGTGCAGTTGAGCAATTCCCTGCGGTCCCGACTCTCCACCAACGAATTTTCTTTAGAGGGTTAGTACAGGAGGATGCAAGATCAAAACTAGGCTTGCGCAACTAGTACTTCGGATTGTTTTTCACCTAATTTATACAGGTTTGATCGGCGTTTTCGGTCCGGGGACATAACAGCAATGTTACTGTATAGCTGGCTCAAAAGGTGACGCTAATTTCATGAATTCTCATAGGTTTCGTGTGGCTAGTCTAATTTCATAATGTTGCGTCAGCGAGATGTAGTCAACTCTGTATCGCCACATATTCTTCCGGGAATTGTTCAACAGAATCGCACATGCATCATCAGATAAAACTGCTGAAGCTTTACTTTACTCGCTCCGATCGAATAGGTTCTGTTCGTTCACGCAGCCTGCTCACCAGATTCATACGATGTCAGCTGACTGACGGGAAGATATAGAATGCAGCTTTCGCATTTCCGTAATTCAAGTGCCGTTTTACCTTGAATACGGGTCAAACCGGCACACTGAAATGAGCTTTCGGGTCCTCCATGAAGATCAAGTTTCGAAATGAAACAATAAACAGTTTCAGAGTTACAACAACTCAAGGGTACAATACAATAAAAATGAGGGGCATCTTCAAAACGATTTGAGAAATACAAAAACTTTGCCGGAGTTATAGCACAGAACAGCCAACGCCGGTCTGTAAACTTGAATGATTCCACTCACTGCGGTCTGACAGATTATGCTAGAGGTTAAGGCGACCCGAATACAGCCAACAACGGTCGAGGGATTGTACACACATCTGTGTGCACGTTTCTGCTGTAGGTATTGATGGTAATAGGCGTTTCTGACCTACTCAGGATTAAAATAACCGAATACGATATTTTAAGGATGTCTAAATTTTATGAGTGTTCCCCTTGGACGGTACTTCCGCGCCGTTTGCACTCCCCATCCGCAGACAGCTGATTAGTATTCCAAACAGTGGATTATCTCGATTACTCTAAACCCGATTTCCAACGCATATGGTTGGCTATTGCGGTTTATTAGATTATATTCTTCCATTCCTACTAGGATGTTCCCTATGTTTTGTTCATCTCCATTGATCACCAGGGCGCAGAAGTGTATTCCTATGTGGAGGATGAAATGGTCACAGATCCCTTTTTGGCCGAGCATCTTGCACACTTCGGGATCGATGTGATGCGAATGAAAAAGACTGACAAAACAGTAGCCGAATTGGAGATTTCGGCAAACGAAAGATTGGGCGAATGGCAGCTGTTGCAGGAATCCGATCGCAGCTTGGAGCCACGGTATGGACCAGGTCTGACGGGATTGAGGAATCTGGGCAACACATGCTACATGAATGCCGTTGTGCAGGTGAGGGGGGCTCCTTTTTTTCAAGTAGACTACGGAATCAGTATGGGTCCTGTACCACATCCACAGATTAGACACGCTACACTAGGATGAAATGTGCCACGGAAGCCCACCTCCAACTTCGGTTTCTAAGTTTTGAACAACTTTACAGTGCATTTATTCTTGCTTTTTCTACTGGTTGTCTTCCGTTGCTTCATCGAACTGACATTTTAACTAAGCAGTTTGCTTGAGCATATCTCTGGGGAGCGCAGTCCAGCCCCTTCTTAGCCGTGTTCATTGTTTAGCATCTTTTTTTCGCCGAGTTGTCTGTGTGCGAACCCAGAATCACATTAATGAAAGTCGGATTGGATGATAGGTCGTACCGCACTTATCGCTTCGCTATACAGTCTTATCAGACTATGACAGTTGGTACCCATCACCGTACCTTAGCTGGTTTCTGGTGTAGGCCCTGGATTTCATCTGACCGCTGGTAACTCGCTGTTTCTTAACCGAAGCCCCAAGGATATCGTCAGAGGCTGCAGAACTGACACGAAACACAGTTGCGTTCGATTATTACGGTAATCTTGAATAGTGACTTAGGCGCACATGATGTCCATGAACGGGACTGCAAACTGTTACCTCTTGCATACCAAGCGAATACTCTATCAGCTGATTCTGTCCCATTCCGCACATGTGCACTTGAAGTTCACACTGATTCTCCACAGCACTTAGTTGATTAACTGCTGTCTTCTAGCGTCGTAAGCAGGCCTCTCGTGTGAAGTCCACGATTAGCCACACGTTGATGTCTCATATGTTGATATCCAAAGAATATTGGCTTGAATCGCTGTAGAAGGGACGGTGGTTTGGACAGTCCATAGACCCGCTTTGCCTACATTAATGTAGCGATCCCAAAGAGAGACCTCTTCTCTTGAAAGTCCACAACAACGTTTACTGTCAACCGTGACCTAGTGTGTGAGATTTCTTGGGACGGAAACCACTCGTAGAGAAGGTCAAGTACCTCCTCCCCCAGTCGTTCTTCGTAAGGGATAATCAAACAGAATAGCAAGAAAATCCAAAGCCTTCATTTCACTAAACATAAAAATTGTGCTGTTCTCCTAACAACATCTTTCGGATTTTGCTCAGAGTTTGCTACTCAGTTCAGTTTGAGACCAAACGCTTAGCAGGTGTCAGCCTCTTAGTCCTGGCCAGTCCGCGAACAGAACTTTAACAGGATAGGCAATAGCAAGCATGGTCTGCTCTATGCCACGTGTGGGATGATCTGAATGGTGTTCAGCTATTGTGCGCATCCGCAGAAGACGAAACCGGACGATAAGCAGGAAGAGTCAGTATTAAAGCTGACTGGCCGCGGTTCCGTGGGCTTTTGGCGACGGGTTTTAGTTTGCTGTCACTGTGTAGTCGTGTAAACTGTTAAAAATGGTCCCCTCCACCGTTTGCAATTCTATGGCACCATCTTCATTGACGAGTGGGCTTCCCATAAGAATAACACTTATCTTTTCCCCTGGGTCCCGCGAATGGTAGAGCAATTGCTTTGGGAACACGGAGTAAGACGGATTGTAGATGAATAGATTAGGTTGGCTTTCTCACATCAAACATACAATAAACGGTCTTGATATTACGGCCGGAGGAGTAACTCACAAACAATCGCCGGGTTAACAAACTGGCTGTCAGAAAAAGTGTCATTCAGCTGTACCACCCTTTCGTTACCTTGCTGCCCTGTTACCCGAGGGAAACACGAAGGCTGAGATACTGTCGGGTTGCCCAACCCAGACAGGAACAGCAGGGATGCAAAGGTTTGGTTCGAACCACGGACCTTTCGGTCAGTAAGTTCGCGCCTTAATCTCTGATCCATCTCGAACTCATTAGCTTCAGACAGGTTGGGAGCGAGATGGCCCAAGTGGTTAGAGCGCGAATTTACTGACCGGAAGGTCCGTAGTTCGAATCCGACCTCTGCCTCTCGACTTCCCCTGTCTAGGCTTGGGCAACGTGGCACTATCCCAACCCTCATGCTTCCTTCTGGTGGCATGGCAGTTAGGCACCGAAAGGGTGTTACAGCTGGACGATTTTTTATTATTTCAAACGGGTTGGAACGGTACCAGCACACTCTATGACCGTACGTTTATAATCACTAACATAAGATAGTTAGTGGGTAAAAAGGGACAAAAATAGTGAGGCCCTGTATCAAACGGTTCAGTAATTAGATAACCAACGATTTTCAACCGCTTCCCCGGTTAAGTATTCATCTCCTATGAGGATGGTTAAGCAAGCACGCTGCGCTGGTGGCCCTTCATCAAAGTTGCAGTTTCGAGTTCACATCAAGTGCTCACCAACTTCTGGCTAGCAAGTACCGTACGGCAATACAGTGCTTTTCACGTTGACGGCCTGCTTTGGCACCACTTCATTTTCGTTTTCCTTATGTTCACACGTGTTCTCCGTTTGACAGGTCTTATTTGCTATTCCTCAATTCCGATGGCTATACGCTTACCGGCTTCCATATTGGATTGAAAAAACGTTACAGGGGCTAAAAGCTCCTACCACTGCTGGGTCTTGTCTCCCTATCGATCATATTGGTCTGCAGTTTGCCAAACTTGGACATGGACTCTGTTCCGGTGCCCATTCATGGCTTGTCCCGGAGAATTTTGAAGAACTTCGTGAAGGACCCGTTCCTTTGCTTCCAGGTAATCCGCAAAACGTGTCTTGAGTTTTGTGATTGCGTGGGACAATCGTATTCAGTCTATGCACCAGGTGATCATAGCGTGCAGATTAATGTGGATCCGGTAGAACAGCTTTGCTAACAACGACAAACAACACCAAACACGACTCTGCATCTTCCAACCAACCTATCCCCCTTGCCTTCTCCATGCAGGTATTCGTCCTCAATTGTTCCGTCGTCTGATGGGTCTACATAATTCCACGTTCCGTACGAAACAGCAACAAGACGCTTACGAATTCCTTCTCTATCTGCTGGAACTATTAGATACCAAGGCAGCGTCAGATCAGTCAACTAGCAGCCTTTCTAATGCCCACGGTCAACCGGTCATCGTCGCCTCTCCAACTTCCTGTCTACGGTTTTCCGTTGAGGATCGCCTGGAGTGTGGAATGACAAGCAAAGTGAGAAGGTCCACTGTTTTACTGTGTGTACGGTAAATGAAACGTCGTTGCTCTGTCGTCCGAGATGCGGTTGTGTCACGTGCGGTGGGTTAGACTTCTAATCCATCTTGTTTCTGGCGTTTTAAAGACCGTTAAAGCCATTCTGTATCTTTCCACACCTCCTGTCTGTTGTGGACCATTGTCTTCTTAATGCCGTTTCCTAATACCGTGAACCCGAGTTTGGATAGCCGCTTGATAGCCTGGTGCGCTTAGCCAAACCAGAAAGCCAATAAACGTGCGAATCAGCTGATCTGTTATTCCGTTGTCAGTTGTGTAGTCCAGTTACGTTCGGAGCTGGTTCTCTTAATACTCCCCAATATCTTATCTAGCAGGAACCATTGATTTCGGATTAGAATGATGTCACGTTGAAGAGCGCATTCCATCCGTCCTTCATGGGACTGAGATAGTATTCACGCTAGTTTCTACAGCGCGTCGTAATGAAGGAGGTCATCACACTTACGATTGTTTGAAGCTTCGGCTAGTGCATTCAACCGACGGCTAGTTGCTGCTTTATTTGGTAGCATGAATGCACCGCACATGCTGCGGCAGTGAGTCATTACCCTACTTGTTGTCTACTCTGGTGTGTGTGTGTGTGCCATGCCGTAAGTAGTTTTCGAGTGGCATATTTCTATTACGGTTTTCAAGCGTTGAGGTCACTGTTTCTTGGGTTACAATCCATCCCCCGGAAGATACTACTAATGCTATTACTACTTAAAAACCCACACTGGTTGAGCTACTCGCTGTGAGGCGTCCCCTGTTTGGAAGTAAAATATGGCGACGGCACCCCTGCTAAATTCGCATTTCGAAGTGACTGGTGCCTCAGGGGTGGTTATGGACATCAGGGTGTTGTGGTGAGGCGTCTAGTTTCCGTTATAAACTCTGTTCCTACGCGAGCGTGACCACAAACCTTCAGAATCCTAAACGTGGATTGTCTCTGACCGATTCAACAAGCTTGCCGAGGATTAAAGACCAATGACTGGAGGTCTTGGAACAACAGCGTACGGGGAACACATGGAGAACGAGTAGACGCACGCCGGCTGTAGAGAGTTGGGAAGATTTGGGCGACTGTATCCCCCATGACTTGGAGATCGTACGAATCGAGGAAAAGAGGAAAAAGTCTCCAGTCCTGATGGTCTTTTTAGCGAAAAACAAGGAGTAGATTTGGAAAGAATGGATTGACTGCAATTGGATGTTCTGCATGGCTGATTTTTTGGGGAGAAGGAATGAGGGGGTGCGTTCGGGAAATCTTCTTTTGTGGAATTAGCAACATGATAAAGGAAGCTCAGTCCGGACTGTTAGGCCGATCGTCAGGCCCCGCCTCACTCAATCAAATAATTAGAATAGTTCTGTGGCTTAACAGTATTGCTTGGTGGGAATATCGGCTTTGTAGATGAGTGGGAGTTAATGTAGCAAGAAGAGTTGTGTGTGGCTGACACGCAGTTGTTCTGAAAGGACCAGTCGAGTTTAGTTGATGCGGCCGTTATGGTGGCTGGTAAATAAAGAAACAGTAAGTGAACGAGTTGGGAATCGAAGGATAGAGCTGGAGTTGATGGATTGAGGTAGAAGGTGAGAAAGCGGAGGGTCAGGGAGACGTGTTTTTTTCTCAAGGGTCGAATGCAGCTGAGCTTTACGACAGTTAGTCAACGGTCTTTACATACCCGGATTACGGTGTACTGATGGTCTGCGCTCTACTCTCATGAATCTGCGTTGATGCAGTTCGTTGAGAAGGGAAAGCGGTGGATATTAAAAGGATGATATAGTCTTCTGTGATGTGGATGTAACCCGACGCGAACGAAAATAAATCATTAACGGACCTAGGGAATTTGGTGGAAGATAATGCGGAACCTCTGGGACTCGAGCAACTACACCTTCAGAGTGAACTTTAAACAAACAGTTAGTTAACAAGTTTCCAACCAAATTGGGGGCGAGATGGCTCAGCGGTTAGAGCCGAATTTACTGACCAGAAGGTCCGTGGTTCGAACCCGACCTCTGCATCTCGACTTCCCCTGTCTAGACTTGGGCAACGTGGCACTATCCCAACCCTCATGCCTCCTTCTGGTGGCATGGCAGTTAGGCACCGAAAGGGTGCTACATCTGAACGATTTTTTCAATCAAATTGATCAAGAGGAGAGGAATATCGGAAGCAGGCTGTCTTATAAGGAAACCCTCGTGCCATACTTGATCGGGTGCCTTTGGGTACACTGTTTCAATTTTACGGAAAAGGTCAAGGACTGGTGAATCAGTATGGATTTAACTGCCATAGGAATGGTCTTATCCCTGGAAGAGTTTTCACATATCTGGGGCCTTTTCTTTTGTGCCGCTTGCTCATTTCGGCCGGACCCAAGAACCATGGAGATGCTTCTGAAGTTTCAGATGACTGTACCGTGTTTTTTTCTCTAGTCGGTGGTGTTTTCTTCATTGTGGCTGGTTTATTCGAACGGAGCACTTTAAAAACTGTCTTTTCTCTTCTCCACCGTTTCATACTCACAGATCTGTTAGTTCGCACAAATTGGTCCTCTATAGCTTGATGTTTTTTCTATTCTCAACGAACAAATTTTAAGGTACGTTACACAACACGTGAAGACGTGTGTCTGTCGCTCCCGGTTCCCCTTACGGAACTGGTCAATCGAGAGGAGCATGAGGCCTACGAACAACGCCGCCGAGAAGCCGAGGCCTCCGGGACCAATTTACCGACGGAGGACGTTGTCCGACCACGCATTCCGTTCGAGGTATGTACGCTTCTTGTTTGCAACCATTCGCACCGAGTGTCATCCAGCTTACTGGACAGGGACAGGGGCAATTCCGACTAATTGCTGGCTCTCACATCACGTTTACATCTATTGAGGATGTAGGATATCTGACTATAACATACATATGTTATCACTGCATCTCCTGGTTATCGCTTCAGCCATCATTATTGGACAGCCTTACGCTCAGTCTTTCACGAATTCACTGATATTGGTGTGCTCCAGCAAAATAAAGGATAGATCGCTGCTTGATTCGATCTGCTTATTTTATTTTGTAGGCTTGTTTAGCTTCTTGGAGCAACACAGAACTGATCGAAGACTTTAGGACTCCAGCGAGTGATCCTCCGGGTTCAAAAACACACGCCCTACGTTCCAGTCGGTTGGTCAACTTTCCAGACTACCTGTGCATTCAGTTGTCCAAATTCACCGTCGGTTCCGATTGGCTGCCGCGGAAACTGGACGTTGAAATTGAGCTACCGGTGACAGACGATCAAGGGAACATTCGTATCGATTTGTCCAGCTTACGTTCAAAGGGTGGTCTCCAACCGGGTGAGGTACCAATGCCAGACTCGGAACAAGTTGTGGGTGAGCTACTGGTTTGAGCGCACAGATTGAGTGACGTGTTCGTGACTTCACCTTTAAGAGAACACGGTACAGTACTCACTGTCTATCTCCTGGCTATCTTCTGTGGATATTATAAAAGGGGTTGTTTTGGGAAAGGGCGCAGCACTTGCTATCCTTATGGTCATTTAGTGATATCGACTCATGGGTCATCTCCGTTTTTTTGACGTGCAAGTGACTGGTCACATTGCCCCCACAGTTGTGTTGATAGAGCTCCTCTACATTTGTAATGTCTTATTCAAGATTTCATTCTACAGGACTGCGTAAACCGATGTCAAGAAACCCAAAGCTGTTGTACAGCTTGTTCGAAAACCATTAGCTGTGCGTATTTCACGAATCTTCATTGAGATTTGCACCTTCTGGATGGAATTTGTACATTCAACCGTTGAACTGTTCCGAACTCTACGATCATTTGGCACAATTTCGGTGTTCACGCGGCGCGCATTTCATTAAAGCTTACCTAGAGCTCCAACTAGGTAGTCTTCTCGACAATCTCTCGATGTCGAAGAGTGTATTCCATTCGATAGAGAATCAGCCCTGTTTTGGACTTGTTCGTCTTTTCGTCAAACTACTGTTGGTTGACTGAGCTTCAACTAAGCTATTGGCTAGTGACTACTTTTCTGGCTGCCTCCTGTTTAGACTGTTCGAATCGCTTCTACTCTCACCGTTTTCGAAGAAGCACTGTATTACCAAGTATTACTACGTTATTCACTGCTCACTTTTTCTTTCACCAGTTCCCGCTCCTCCCGCTCTTGTTCCGGATGCGGCTGTAGTGCAGGAACTAATGACCATGGGTTTCCCGGCGAACGCCTGTCGACGTGCTTGTATTGAAACTCACAACTCGGGTTTACAGGCAGCCACAATGTGGATCATGGAACACACGGATGATGCGAATTTTGATGCTCCTCTATCGAACGCGGGTCAGAGCGCCACTGCACAACCGTTGCCTGACGAAGAGTCCATCACAATGATGACCTCGATGGGTTTCACTAGAGAACAAGTCAGTTTGAGTTGTCCTTTCTTCCACCGCCAATATGTTAGCCTCGATGTGGTTCTCTATTCTTTTCAAGGTCGCACTCGCCAAATTTGGTGTCATTTATTTGTGCATCTGAACGCCCGCTAGGATCTCTAACCATCTTATCACTGGCGTAGATTTTTCAATATGCCCACCAGTACACAAGTGGCCGGGGAGATCAGTCAATTGAAAACGCTTGGAATCTGGATCTGGAAATCGTCGTTTCACTTAGCGGATTTACTGCTGGGGAACGTTTCGTTTTTGTCACAAAAAACTTCGCCAGGTTAAGCGATTAGGTTACGAGGTTGGTCGAGTTTTAAGGTAGCAGGAGAACCAGCCAGCAATATACCTTCCTGGTAGCCAGGTTTGCTCAGTGTTAGTTGCCGGCGGAATCTCATTCTTCCGCTTGACTTCACGTGAGGATTCCTCTTGAGTGTCATTCACAATTTGTGTTGGCCTGTGGGAGTTAGTGCTACAACATTTGAGTTGTGGGGAATTCGTTGAAACTCGGTCGGGTTAGGCTTTCCAGCAATAGTAATAATAATTGTAATGATACTGTTAATAGTATGTCCGTTCTCTTGACCGATAATCACACACCTTCCCCACCATACGTTCGCCAGTCCCACTCCTTCTATTTCAACTGTTCTGTGTGTGGTTCTGGTGCGTGTGGAAATTGACGGTTCCTTCTATGCAGAAGAACAACTAAGATAATCGTTCAGCTGTAATACCCTTTCGGTGCCTAGCTGCCATGCTACCCGTAGGAAGCACGAGGGCTGGGATACTGCCAGGTTGCCCAAGCCTAGACAGGGGAAGCCGAGAGACGGAGGTCGGGTTCCAACCACAGACCTTCCGGTCAGTAAATTCGCGCTCTAACCACTGAGCCATTTCGCCCCCAATTTGGTTGGAAACTTGTTAATCAAATGTTTGTTTAAAGTTCACCCTGAGAGTGTGGTTGCTGGGGTCCACAAAGTCAAAGTCCCAGAGGTTCCGCATTATCTTCGCTTTGTGTGATCCATCCTATGCATGCTTGGAGATGCTGCAAGATATGGTAGCTGGTCGATGTCATTGGCGTTCGTGTTGGCAATTCCGGAGGTGTAAACAATCCGGAATGATTGTATTAGACTACCCCCTTTCCCGTACACTATTATTCTGTTATTCACAATAATACTTTCATCTAGGTCATGGTTTTACGCCAATGAAGCATAAGTGTTGAAGGCTGATGGTGTGCTGATGATGACGCCATCGAGCTCAAAACTTCCATTTCCGTAAAAAAGTATTATCAACATGTCTGTGGCACAAAATGAACAAAGTCCTGTGAGCACTGATTGAGGTGGACTCTTCGGATTCGTGACCCATATCCCTTTTGAAATTCCGAAGTCCCTCCTGTTTGGAACCAAAAAAATCGTTCAGCTGTAATACCCTTTCGGTGCCTAGCTGCCATGCTACCCGAAGGAAGCACGAGGGCTGGGATACTGCCAGGTTGCCCAAGCCTAGACAGGGGAAGTCGAGATGCAGAGGCTGGGTTCGAACCACGGACCTGTGATCAATAAATTCGCGCTCTAACCACTCATCTGCTCAATGCGGCATCATTGTTATTAAACGCACGCATTTTGTGTGGGTACGTTGAACATAACAAATGGATAGCTTAGTCTTACTGTCACTGAGAGTACCACCAATGAAGTCGCTAGGTATACCTTGGTCCTTTTCAGCATTTCGCAGCGTGTGTCTCTCTAATCATGTGTGCAATTAGAAGTACAGTTGGACGGAATAACCCTGACTAATTAATTTAACGACGACCCTTTTCATCTTCAAGGATGTTCAGGATGGGCACTTCGACGATTTCCTCTGTATGTGTGTGTGTGTGCGGCAAGAGGTTTGCGGTTGTTGACACGACACGAATGATGAAAGCTGCCTGACAGCCCACGACCAGTTTCTTCCTTGTTTGGACCCACCGGCTACTCGTGGTTCCCGAGCTTTTGTCATTTCAGCTTGGTAGTTGAGGACCAGATCAAGCGTGTGTGAACTTACACACTCATTTACGAAAATTAAGATGCTGTTGACGGCAGACTCAACCGGGCCCCTTGTTTGTGTCAGTGTCCAGTCAGGAATTACGCCTCCCTGATGAGCCTTAAAATGGGAAACAACCAGCAGCGGGCTGCAACCAGTCCTGTAAGTAGTGTCGTTCCATGAAAAAGCATGTCGATTTGTTGACTATCTTCGTAACCGAAAAATGAGGCGGTCTCCGTCTTGCACACTGTCGATATCATAAGCGAGCGGTTCCATTTTACGACTCATTGCCACGGTAGCTTGGAGCTGTTTGTCGCGCTTTCGGGATTGTACAGGTCGAAATTTGTCACACAAGTTTTATATTCGATCTCTATTCCGACCCGTTGATTGTTCGCGTTTAGGTTCAATTATCCTGATATTATCTTATGGCTGGTGCTTTCCATGGATGAATTGTGTCCAGTTACCTATAAAACTCGAGATAGCTTAGTGGGGGTTCGATATAGCCCACTGGTTACTTCCCAAAACCATTGCCCGGAAGGTCCTTAATTCGAGGCCAACCCCGACATTTCGACTGCTCCTGTCTAGGCCTTGACAACATGGTATCCTCTCAGCCCTCGTGCTTCTTTCTAGTGACATGTGAGCTTATACCGAAAGGGTGTTACAGCTGAACGATTACTTACGCTTCCGCCCACCGACTATCAGGATGGAAGCTGGACGTTATTGAGTGAGGCCAATTGTTTGAAATACCGTCATTTTAGAGCTTCGACTTGTTTGAACTTCAGATGCGGCATGTTTGATCCGAAATTTTCCCAGTGTACCTAGCTTTGGGCCAATTTCAGTGCCTGTCGATGATCTACCGGATGCTCTCCACTTTCCTTCGTAAACAGGTACTACAAACATGCATGTTGAGATGAATATTGTAGCACTCAAGACGCCGGATAAACCGGTGGCCGTCGGAGTTTGTAATGCCGTGCGAGCAGCTGTCGTTGTCCAGCCTACGAGAGCCTTATGTGACCCGTCACTCCTGCTTTTCCAGTTTTTCGTCCAAGTAGCCGCAAGAATGTGGTATACAGTAGGAAATGGTTCGATGACGGAAACCTTTCGGTTGCATTCGGCAATTTGTGGCTCCGTTTTTTATACGGATCCTTTCATTTGCTGTAATTCTACTGCATTTCTGAGTAAAAAGCCATTCACACGTTGCTTGGGTGCATCAGTTGATCACTATTCACTCATCATTGCTTATTTGTTCAGCAAAGTCGCCGCGCGCTGAGCGAACATTCTAAGAGCTGTCAGTCTGTCACTTTGAGGTGCGTGGTTTAGCTCAGAGTCACTTTCACATCGTTATTTGTGGGATTAGTTATCGTGTTTCGTATTTTTAAAGCGGTTAACGCGTAGTTCTTGTGAAAAATCACTATTTGAAACCACAAACCACGGTATCTTGCCTATTTCATATCGTTTTGCCTTTTAGGCGATAAGGGCTCTGCGTCACACTGGTAACGACCTTCCAGCAGCCGCCGACTGGGCATTCAGCAATCCGGACCTGTTGGACGCTCCCATGGATGCAGACCAGAGCCCTACTGTCACTGGTGACAGCGGTTCAGTGCAACAGGTAGACAGCAGTCACTCTGCTCAGACCGTGGCCAAACTGCCACTGTCCAATGGAAGCCCAGTCTACGAACTCTGTGCTTTCATCAGTCACATGGGGAAATCTACAACAGTATGTCTATCTCTATAGCATATACTGTGTTCGTCATGAATAATTCCTCACTTATGGAAAAGTCCTTTTGTTGCACTAAAGCCGACATCTTTGTCGATCTGATTCGGGAACCATGCCAGTAGTTTGATTCCCTCCAACAGGTGATTGCCAGTGGTATGGATATGCCCTCGGATTACGTTGTATGGTAGTGTGCCATCTTTCCTGTTGATCGCGTCGAACTTTTGGCTCGCCTACCTTTTACACATCACTCTAAATTTGAATTGGCGAACAACTGGTCACTATTTGGATTGCCCGCCATCAGCACACTCGTCGTTAGTTTTAGTTTGGTTGATCTCATGTATGTTGGGTTTCATCCCAGATTTTTTACATCGAGGTTGACTTGATAAAGTTTCTTCAAACTAAATTTGACTTTCGTTACGGTATCCCCTTCATCACTCATTGAGACCAAAAGTGACGGTAGGTAAGGTTAACGTTTTTGCCGAAGATTCGCATAAAATGTGTGAACAGCGTTTTCATTATCAACTAAGGAGACCGCTGAGCATATTAAATGATTTTACGTATTCAGATTTACATTGTTCAGGCAAACCGTATGTCAACCGCATCACAGCTGGTCGATTCAATTCTGTTGAACGACGACGGTGAATCCCGCTCATGGATCCCGTGAACAGGCTGAAGTGATTTGCTTTGGATGAGTGATGAATAACTGGGCGGACTCTAAGCAAGAACATCCTGTCTGATTGTTGATAGCCAAGTACCTTTTCTACTCCGATACAATGAACGTATTTTTTGTAACACAATGAGTACCTCTCAGCTATAGAAACAGACCATCTCGAATTCTCGTCACAGCGAACTTTCCATGAGCCTGCTGGAAAAACTCTTCAGCCGAACCAAATGTTGTTGTTGATCAAGTGCTGAAATTCACAACGGTTCTGTGAATATTAGTGCAGAATGGCTTAGAGACCGAACTAGTGAAGCACCACGTTTGTGTGTAACTAATCGAACGGCCGATAACAAATCGATTTATTATGCAATCTGCTTACGGAATGCAAGAAAACAAACAGAAATCACACGTGGTTCGCGCGTGTGATTGCGTGTAGGCGTGTTTGTTCTTTCCAATTCCTGGAGGTTGACTGATATAAGCTCCAAGGTCACTCAGAATCCGGAAGTTTTCGATATTTTCTATTGAACGTAGTCATGAGCAGTAGAGTGATGTTCACGATACCACCAACTCTCCCTCATGGTTGGCATTTATCAACTCTTTGTAACATGCGCCTGCTTGCATAGATTGATTATGCGTGCCTCTGATCAGAGTCTGACTTGCTTGCGTGCCATGTCATCATTTGGTCGTGTTAGATTGATTGTTTTCCATTTGCCGCACATTTTTTTCAACTTGAAGAATGTTTTTACCAGCAAATCAAAGGTTAAACTACTGGGAATTGGAGTGGAGTTGGTGAAACCAATCGACATCCATAGTTTATGCCAAACGTGGGCCGGTAGACTTTTGTTCTACACAATTTATACATGACGATTGTCCAGTCAAGCTGTCTGGTCGTGTATGAGGTAAAATATTTGTCCCTTCACTTATTCCAGGATGGACATTACGTAGCACATATCAAGCGTTCCAGTTTGGCCAAGTCCATCCCTGGTGAACCATCCAGTCCTGGTACCCAACCTCCTTGTGGTGGTTTAGATCAGGAATGGATCATATTCAACGATGAGAAGGTTGCCAAAAGCGAGTCACCGCCTCATCGCTTTGCTTATATCTATTTATTCCGACGCGTTGATGCTCCAACCGACTGAGTGACACCCCCACCGGCTGTTGTCCTTTTTCACCCGCAATGACAGTCGTACGCAGTTTGTGTTCCTTTTCTATTAACGACTATTTTCTTGTGCCTCATCATTCTCTGGAAGAGTCTAGTTGAACCTCAGCCGTTTTCTACCGCTCCTCGTTCATTTTCATGACTCTTGCTTGCCACGAGCATTTGAACTGCTTCATTCCCCTTTGTTCAGTTGCAAAATATACTACTAACAGGACCTTGTGAATTTCTTGTTTTCACCTTTGTGGGAGGCCATGAAGATTGCTCTCACTTGTTTCTGGGTGATATGTTGCTGTTGGGTTGGAGTTCTCGTGGTCCAAGTCTTTTTTGAGTGCGATATTTTTCCCCTACTGGCTTTTCGGCCTGCTGTCATCTGCGGGCTTCTGGAACAAATTCACCACGTCCTGTTCCATATTACGGTGTTCTCTTTGTATTCAGCATTCACCCTACATTGGCCAGGAGTTTTTTACCCATGGGGCACAGTTGTAGCGTGCTCTGTCATAGTGAGACTTTGTTGCTTTGACCTGTCGTTCTGTAAGTGAACAAAATCGGTGAATGTGTGACTGCTCGTTTATTCGATATGGCAAAAGGCAACTCAAACAGAGCGAGGTATGTCAGTTGTAGACAATCAATCAATGTACGATTCAACCGAACACCAAATTTATCTTGAGTTCTTTGATAGTTACGGTTGTAGCGCCGGGTCTCCAGCCAGTTTTCTGAATTTAAAATGAGTTTCATGAACATATTTGGTTGGTTAATCCTTGTTCGTCACCGGAACACTGGGTTGTTCATCTCACATGCATAGTAATATGGAAATCATTGCCGGTTGGTGGAAGGTTCAAGTGGAAGTGGTGGAAGTTGGAGACAGTTCACCACGCTATTAGGCTAGATGTGAATTCCGCGTGAACGGCGACTGCATTTTATATGCGTATTGCGGTCTTTTTAGTACTGCTGGTGACCTCCTTCAGCCCACAGACATCGCGCGACTTAGATAATGTATGAGGATCGACTTAGTGGTTCATCATTCTGTAGGGTTTGTCTCGAGTGTTTCTGACCACGAGCTCGCAGCTTATGTTCAGCGGTCGATCATGCTCATTGCTTTCCCGAATACACAATAAAGTTGTTTTGTTTTCGCTTTATCGAAATGCGTGAATGGTGACTCTTCCCCGGGGGGGGGGGACTTTTCGAAAAGAATGCGTTCATCTCACCAAGCTCATTTTAGCGTGTGTCTACGTAGACAAAAGGCGCTGGCGAGAAAGTTCCAGCGTTCTTATCTTCATGGTGGTCTCGCAAGCTGTCTACCAGATTTGCTGAACGATCTATGGTTCAATTACAAGCATTTCTAACTAGGAGTTACTTTTTTGTCGAATGAAGACTTGGGAGGCAGCATACTCTGCATGTTGTCCGCCTGTTTCAGTGAAGAAAACAGCATCATAGGGATGATGGTGATTTGGAAGTCCATCAGTGCCCGTTGCCCTCGTACACTATCGCGTGGTGTCACGAAATTAGACGTTGTGTTTTGAAAATTGCCCTATTGCGGCTTGTAGGAATCAGTATATAACTACAAGGCAAAGGGTACGAGGTTTTGAGTAATTAAATATATTGAAAAAGTTGGATCAAGTACGGTAGGGTACTCCATCGTTGGAGGAACATGTCCATCGTGAAGAGGACCTTAGGGACACGGGTTTTTTTCACTTGTGATCCCTCGTCCCTAAAACAAACCTCCGTATCCGAAGAGAAAACACTGTCTGGTTCCCGAAATGCCTAATTTAACTTTAAAGAGGAGACGCAACACTGGGGCTTTCTTACGACACTAACCCAGGTTTTTGCTACCTATTATTCCGAAGAGTTAACGTCATCGACACAGCTAGTACAGTGGTGCTCCATGTGGGTTAACTCTCCTTGACAAGGCTTGATTTGACTCACTCGATACATCAGCCTGGGGTACGTACACACCATCGCTCGTCCTTTCTCAACGCTGAAGCAGCTCTGTGGATGAAACAGTTTGGGGTCACCTGATACTCTTCTCACGAGGGTTTGAGTACTGTTTATAGATCTAGTCAGCTCTCAGCAGTATCGACCAACCGTCGCACAAGTTCAGATTTCACATTCTTGCCATTAGCATAATGTGCTCAGCAGTTTCACTTTCGCCTATGTCGTGTGCGCCACGCAGCTGCTTGGACAATACTTCGTACTTTTATTTGCCTACTCATGAGTAGCCCAAGTATGATGCATGTGTATGCGGTACATGTTGCATTTCTGCATTTCAGCGTACTATTCGATGTCAGGGAAGGTAGATGATCTCTATCTGCCTAATGCAGTTATCTTACGGATTATCCGTGACGCAGTGAGTTTATTCCTTGTTTGATTTCCACAGACTTCATGCTCTCATTTGGTTTCCCTACTCTAATCGACCGGATTTGATTGTCCAGTCTCCGAAAGCAGATGCTTCTAGGCGTATACTAAATTCGCATGGTTAGTTTCTCGTCTGAACTCCATTTAATTGCACATTAGCCAGCTCGCTAGCACTGCAACTGGCTGCAACTCAACCTGCTCTGGTAGCCCCTAGGAATACATGATCATCTTGAACTCCGATCACACTGGTTGTAACTTGGCATTAACCATGTCCTGACAGTTCTGACGCTGATCATATTGTCCGTCTCTAAAATTTTAGCGGCTGAAGGTCGTTTGGCTAAATTAGGTTTGGAACGACCCCGTGAAATTCCTTTAGCTGGCCGCTGTGGACCAGCATGCGTCTGAACAAAGTCGAATCAGTGATTGTGGGTAACGGAAAATATCATGGAAAATGGTTCCGTTGATGGGCTGGTTTAAGTGTGAACCATTCGCATCTGTGCGGGTGAGCCGAATCGAGGCGATCTTGAAACATTGGTGAAATTTTTTAGTTTTTGAATGAGATGGAGATTGGGACGGCTTTGTACCGTAAGTAATATTTTCGATACAAGAACACCATCGGCTATATTATCTGTCTATGTAAATTCGCAGGTCAGTTTTCGGTCGCCGCGTGTTATCACGTTGTGACTGAAGCATATCACTGCCGTCTTTCTCGTGAATTGGATTTTCAGTCATTCCGGGACTCAATATTACCGCCATTCTTGCAAGCTTATTTACCTTTCTTTCCTGTAGTTGCCTGATCGCACAGTGGTCAGTCGTGAGGCGCGGTCTGCCATTAGCAAATCGGCCAGCTCTTTCATCCTTTATGTGACCTCCTTGGCTAGTACGCACTGCGAAGCTGCCAAAAGGAAGACACTGGCAGTTGGAGACATTTTTGCTGCATTGAAGGATATGCAATTTGAACACTATATTCTAGAGCTCCAGATGTTTCTGGAACGTAAGTTGGCTGAAATAGCATTAGACATAGTTTGTTTATCCACCTGATCAATATGTCCCTTTTTCTAGATAGCGAGATTGCTCCTTCCCGGAATACTTGGGATTTCGATTGATCGTTGCACCGAACTGTTGATTTTCCTATTCGCATTAGTCTAGTTTATATATGGCTCGCTGGTATCCGACATAGATTTGCCTGTGAACAGCAGTTGGACCACTCGCCCCTGCGCATACTTAGCGCAACACCAAGGGTTTGTGCGGGGCCTGATGTGGTACTTTTGATGGGCCTGTGGATCCTATCCAAAACCCGAAAGAATAAGGTGGTCAGCCAAACTCGAAGAGCTGCCTTCGCATGATGGTAGTACAACGAACGCCAGCACCGTATTAAACAATGAAGTACCATTCATCAATTCTTGTGCGTTTCGGTATGATGCCGCATTTTCCTGGCACAGTGGTATTCGCCAAGGGCTGTCTAAAACGAACTACTTCATGGACGAACAGGTGACACACGTGCAGCACGGGCGTAGTTTCATCTGTTAAGAAATGGAACTAACTCACTTCACCTTATCGGTCAACGCTTTGCTACTGGCAATCCATTGAAGCGCAAGTTTAAGTCCGCCCACGTAGATACCTCCACGGTTTACGCAGCTCCGTAAGTTCACCGATGGTGCGCTGTTTGCGAAACGCTTTCGAAGTGATCGTCTGCATTCGAGTTCCGGGACCCGCTAAGTCTCGAAGTGCGTCACGGCTCCGTGTCTGACCTGTCGCCTGTTGTTTTTGTCTAGTGGCAGGTTTCCTCATGATCTAAAATCAAAATTAGTGTTTTCCAAACTCAGCTGTCTCCTCATCGTCGTTTCGATCCTCCTCGACCTCGAAGATCACTCTTCAACTGCTTGTGTAGCTTTCGTTTTGAAATGCTTGGCAGGGCAACTCGCTTTGGACTAGGATGCTCTCGATTCCATACATTTTCATCTTCTGAAGAACCTGAGTATTCCGGATCCGGTCTGACCAACGTATACGTGTAGTCCTCCGCAGACGTTACAGATTAAACCGATTGAGGATCCGGAGACAATGCCAGTATACTGTCCTTGTTTCGGTGCCCTACAAAAGTGCAGACCATTGCAGTCTTTGTATCCACTAGCGGATGGTGATTGTTCCAAACATATTTTTGAAGTCCCCCAGACGTGACGCTGGCATTCGATATTCCCTGTCAATCACATGGTCGGTGGTCATGATGTTACTGAGGTAGCAGGAATCTGAAGCACACCATTTCTCGGATTTCGAGACGCTTCTGCGCACACCGCAGTTAGGTGCAAGCTGAATCACGTTTGCGCCACAGTCCAGCCTTGTTTCACCCCAATGTCAGTGTTGAAGTCTGAGGACGTGGTTCCACAAGCTCGAACCCTAGTCTTCACTCCAGATGATAACAAGATTCATAAATTTGTTTGGATATTCCATCTTCCGATCCACCTCGTTTCTGCGGTCGGTGGCGTTCATGACACTTCTCTTGTATTCACCTCAATGACAAGATTAAGTCAATGGTTCACCTCCCACTTCTGTCCACACTGTTTCCCTTTATCCTGAATCTCCGTGTTTATCCGACTATGAGCCAGGATTTTGCCAACTGGCTCGGAGCTAATTGCCTGTCCTCTGTGTTCCTTTGCACTGTGCTGACATACTCTTAGTCCTGTGGAACATCCTCCGTTTCCCGTATTGTGCGGGTTAAATGGAGGAATTTACATTGCAGTTACCGTTCACGAAATCTGAACAATCTAGCGGATAATCCATCATTTCCGGAGGCCTTTCTGTCTTGCATTTAGAGAGTTCTAGTGCTTGATTCCATTCGATTTCTGGTGGGCAGTTGAGCGTTGTGAGAAAAGGGTCTTTCACAGAGCTAGGGTACCTTCCGTCTCCATAAGCTTTTGACCCGTACGGTTCTTTTGAAAAAGTTTCAGGCATTGGTTTTGGGATCTCCCAGTGGACTCTTCGTGAAGACGGTCATCTGCGTATCTCCACTGCGTTTCATCCGTCATTCATCCTCTGTCTCACACAAGGGTTCCGTGAGATCGCTTCTTGAGGTTCAAACTCTTTCTTGGGCGCTAGAACTTGACGGGCTCTCCAGTACTCTACTGACGGATTGCTTTTCTTTGCTTCAGCTTCATCAAACCAATCATTTCGCACCAGTTTCTTCATCACAGTCACCTACAGTACAGCTTCGCGCACGTCTTTCTGATTCAGCTTATTATTCACGTATAGTTGGTTCTGATAGTTTATTTTTCGCATGGTGTCCTCCGAATTTTCATACCTAGGCTTTCAATTTTCTGTGATCTGCACTTATAGGTTATCTTTTCATCTTACGGCGGCGTTTTTTTTCTCATGGTGACGCGCATCTTCGCTGGTACTAGAGAATAGTTCGTGTGGCATGCAGCACCGCACACCGCTTCGGTTAGTGGAATGTTTTCGAAGTATTTTTGTTGGAAAATGGCATAACCAATAAAATGTTCATGTCCAATTCATTCATTTGCAAACCAATTTGGTTTTTGCAGGAGACTCACCTGGAGCCCAGCTGAATCTCTCGTTTGTGATGTTTCCAGGCAACCGAATGTGCTGCACCAGACCGCCTCGTGTTTCAGTTTGTACGATATTCGAGATATCGCGATACACGTATAGACGTAATACACTACTCATAAGGTTTCTGAAAATTCTTCGGCAACCCACGACCGATTTCGCCCTTCTTAGGGCTAATCAGTTACGCGCAGTCCCCGAGTTTCCGTCAACCTTATGTTCTGCTTGAAACCAAATTGCACGAAATTAGCGAAATGCACTCATTTGCAAACCAATTTGGTTTTCGCGGGAGACTCATGTGGAACCCAGCTGAATCTCTCGTTTATGATGTTTTTAAGCTGATGGTTTTAGGACTGTCCCCTACTGTTCTTTCTTCGGCCTCATTCCCTCGGGTTTAGACCAGGCACATGGTGTACATGCGGCTCAGCACAAACCGTATGTGGCATTATCCATTATGCGCGCGTGTACATCGGCTTCTTTCGATGTGACAGGCCGATCCAAAAATGGATACCAGCCCGCCATAGAGGTGCGATAGGGCTGTATCACACAACGTCCGTCACATCTATGACTCCTTGGCTGTTATCCACTATTCAACTCGTCTACCAATAAGAACCCACTTCAGCGCTCCTGATTTGTATATTGTTGATGGTTTTCAGCTTGGACGGAAGAGCCGTTCAATACCACAGTTCTTCAGCACAGAATGGACAAGCGGAATCCAAGACTAAAGCGTTCAGTTAGATGCTCAATCAGAATCTCCCGCATTCTCTGAACCAGCTCTTACTGAACTCCTAACCTTTCGATACCGCCATGGATAAACTAGGGTGGCGTAGGTGTTATTATAGTTACGTTGTCTACTTATATCATTTCATCCTTACCGGTATTGTTTTCAGAATACCGAGCACGTGCTTCACAAAAGAAGGCTGCGAAAAAACCTCCTGTATCTTCGGATGAACCAACACTCGCCCCTGAGACTGCTTCCATTGAGCAGACAGAAATTCTCGAGGAAGATGGACAGGATACCGGCACGATAGATATTGTGGACGAAACTGAAGACCTTGAACCTGTACGGTCCACTACGATTTCACAAACCCCGTCCACCTCACATCAGACTATTGAGACAGATTTCTAGTGTTTTCGGAAACCTATAATCGAAACTATTTGCCTTGTTCGGTGTCATATTTTCCCACACAGCATTTCTATTTGTTTTTATCGATTTCATAGTGTTTTGCCTTTTACATTGCTTGTATGGTCCAACATATTTGTTCTAACTTCATGTCAGTTTACACTGCCATTAGTCAGACCCAAGAACTGATTCGATCCGAGACGCAGAGGGGATTCACTCAAGTACAATTTCCCGCTGACTTGCTTTGGCAAATCGATGATAATTGGTGACAGGAACTATAATTACCTACGCCCACTGAAGCATCCGACCGACAAGTGTGCAGCCCGCTCTGTACCTGACCGCACATGCTTATACAGAAGCCAACCGATGCTGTTGTCTATGCCCGCAGGGACGTTCATTTAGTCTGCCTGGGTGATAAACGAATACAAAGGTTGGACTTGGAATCGGTTTCGTTCGAGTCTTCATCTCTTCCGACTTGGATCACAGGTGTCAATCTTTTGGTTCGAGCGTCAGTTATGCGGCTGTAGCCATGGCATGTCTGATAGTATAGAGTATCTTGCGCTCAGCACTACTCACGGATTCACACTATTTTTCAGGCCATATTCTGTTTACGCCTTCCGAAAACATATGAATTTTGTGTGAACGGGAACTTTTCACTCTTCTGAGCACCCTGTAGTCGATCCTGTAGCTGAATTCTTCTTTGGAGTGAATTTTGCGGCCAGAAATCATTTTGTTTCACCTTTGAGACGATTCAAACATGTCGCGCAGCAGTTAAGTTTTTAATATCATCTGTTCATTCGTAATGCACTACTCATAAGGTTGCTGCAAGTTCTTCGACAGCCCACGACCGGTTTCGCCCTTCTTGGGGCTCATCAGGTAGGCGCAGTCCCCGAGTTTCCGTCAACCTTATGTTCTGCTTGAACTCGAATTGCACGAACTTAGCGAAATACACTCATTTGCAAACCAATTTGGTTTTTGCGGGAGACTCGTGTGGAACCCAGCTGAATCTCTCGTTTACGATGTTCTTAAGCAACTGAATGTGCTGCCCCAGGCCGCCTCATGTTTCAGTTGGTACGAAACTGGAACATGAGGCGGCCTGGTGCAGCACATTCAGTTGCCTGGAAACATCACAAACGAGAGATTCAGCTGGGTTCCAGGTGAGTCTCTCAGTATCCAAATTTGTTTGCAAATGAGTGTATTTCGCTAATCTTGCGCTCTATTCAAATGTATCCCTGGCAGGATGATTTACATTCCTAATGGTGCTTCGACCTTCACGCTTCTTACGGTTGCTTGTGCGCTAAAGCGATGTTTGGGGTCCGGCAAATTCTTTCAGGCACAAATGGTCTCGCTGTAGCAGAAACACCCAAAGTGAAAAGGGACCGATCAAAGGTTCTTCTTCAGGCGAGGATTTGTAAGGAACCGCACGTCTGATAGTAGCTAGGGGGAATTACGAAATGGTCAAGTCGACCATCTTACTATATCTGGTTGCATCCTTGCGAAACCCCACCCATCGTCAGTATTTTGAGTGCTTGTTTGTTCTGCGAAAATGTGAAATCCCAGGGACAAACGAATGCTAGGGAAACCTGACCTCATGTAGCAAACTGCACTGCAATGGCCCAAAAAACCGTGATTGTTGACAGTTGACGATTATTGACCGCGAGTGGCTGATCAGTAGTGTGATTAACCTGCGTTTGGATAGAGCAGTGACGCTCATTTTTCAATCACAGTTCACGTCACGTGATGTGGTACTAGTTGACTCATCAAGTAACGACTTCCGAGAATGATATCCCATGCGTCTTGAGGGATATCTTCGTTTCCGAATTGAAAGGACGCTTAGGTTTTGTCGGTTTCACGTCAGCCTCGAAAGTCTCTGTGGCTGCCTGCCTGATAGCGCACACCAGCAACCGAATTCTCCATCCAGTGATCTCGCCCCAGCTGTGTGCCACATGAGGTGGTTAGAACCGAGGAATTCAACACCCTTTGGACGAATACAGTGTTGATACAAGATATGTTAGAGGAGATCTATGTCGAGATCCAGCTGTCAAGATGTAAGTGATATACGTCTACATAGAAAATATCACTTTGTATCCAGTGGAGCCTGTACGGAGACCGTTAGCTGGACCGGGCAGAACGGATCGCTCCAGAGGGCTGAAACTTAAGTACATCTCATACAGAATGTACTTTCCTTATCTGATTTTAGGTACAGAGCGATGTAGGTGGGACAGGGGATCTGGATAGTTGTCACCGTTGTTATCAGAACGACGGGCCCATTGTTTAAACGTGATCGACCACAAAACTTATACTGAGTTGGTTGCTGTATAAAAATCGAGTGGCTTGTTATACCTTTAACTCAACTGTGCGCCTTCCTTGAGCCATCAGGAGTTTCTAAGTCCTGTTACCTCAATGGATGGAAGGGCAAACTCGGAAAGGATTCTAGGGAGCTCTCGCGTATCATCAACGTTCGACAAAAGCCAATAACCTGTGGAGTTGTTCAATGGTTCCTTGAGAATTGGCTTCAGGAAAAACGCATGGAACTCCAAGAAGCATTAATCCCACTTCCACAGTCGCTGTTTTGGATGAATCCCAGATTTGCGAAAGCCGCCTGTTTATTTGGGTTTTCGCTGTGGTCCTCCTGCGATTCACCTGTTGGGATCTTCTTTGATTTGGCAGCTCAAATTGCTCACCTTGCCAACAGAACCCATTGATGCAATCGACGAAGCAAGTGTATCCGTTGTGGGAATATGGCGCAAATCGCACTTCAGATGATGGAATAGAGGATTCCTTCGGGATTATCTCACTCCATTTATTTAATTTTAGGAAATCGACGGAGAGCTCAGAGTTGGGGGATGGCAGTTTAAGCGGAATTGGCAATGAGACGACTGTTCTGGAGTTCATCGAGTATAGAAACATAGGGATAGAGAACCCCCATCCGAGGCATGACAATGGCATTCTGCGTACGAAAGGCGAGCCTGAGTTTGCGTAGCGTATTTTTGAGGCCAGAGGAGAAGGTTGTCTATGTTGGAAACACTTTTTGCCGGCGGTCTGAAACGAAGAGATCAGAGTAGATTAGGAGCAAATGTCAGTCCAAACATGTTGAAAGACGACGACTGTAGATTACAGTCGGGATTCAGGTAACTGTAAATACAACGGAGAGAGAAGACATGGAGATATCTGCAAGAGTAACATGTGGGTGGACATAAGACTCACTCAGTGATTTTAGGCAGAATGACGTGGTACTTATCCGGTGGTCGCAAACTCCTAAGGGAGTAAAACGTTGGGAAGAATAAAGAGTTGAGCACTCTCTGTTATGGGTCTGAAGGGTCGGGGAAGTTCGGTCTTATTAGGGAAAAATGGTTCAACATTACAATAGCCATACACATCCCCATTGTTGTATCGAAGTGGAGAAGGGGTCTTGAGCTAGAGGAAGTAATCATCCGTCAGCAACTATATGGGTGTTGGAAATAAAAGTCTGAAAAACGTTGATGATATACTGCAAAAATAGAATGTGTAAAATCAATCCCTCAGAGGCTCCCGCCATGGTAGTGCAGGTACTTGAGAAGACCCCAAGCAGACGCAGGTGGTACTCAAGGAACTGGGTGGTTAGTTTGGGCATGGATTAAGCATTGGAAGCTTGGTGAGAAGGTCAAACAGCCGAACAAAAGCCTTTGAGCCGTATAGTGGTATCATTTAGGTCTGATAACGTGATACGGAGGCAGAGGAGATGGTTGGAGACGTGAAAGCACAAAAGCAGCAATGATGGATTTCGCCATGCTCGAGAATGAGCGACTCAAGGTGGATGCATTAAATGATATGTTGGTCTTGTAATCCATTTGCGTTTTTGCCTTGTCGACCTTTCAAAAGCTTCAAACAAGCGCGTGGTCGGTCCCATGGATTGCGCTGTTCTCACCAACACATCCTCATTCCCTTCAACGGAGTGACTTCAATCATAATCAAGCTCTGTGGGACGTTTGCCGGGTTTGGAAACGGACGATAAATGGTGACATACCGGCAAGCAGTACATCGATTAAGTGACCCGAAAATGTCAGTCTTATGGGGTCTAAGCGGAAAATCAACTTGTACGTTTCACTTTTTGGAAGAGTCCTGCCAAAAAGAAGTGGACGAGGGGTGCAGAGGCAACGAGCCAATGAGTCGAATGGAATTCAGACTAATGAACTGAGAGATGGTTGTCCAATCATTATCTGTTAGTGATTAGGGTTCATTTTTGGAGACCTAGGCCAACATATTGTGAAGTTCCCTGGAAGATGCAAATCGCCACTACCAACTGAATTGTCATTCTTTAAAATAGAATTAGGCGTGTACGAAGCCTAACGCGGCGGCAGCAGGAATGTAGGTAGATGTTAGTTGTTTAAATACGGTAGACCACAGACTACTGATGAGGCCATGACAAGGAGATCTCACATGTGAACCGAAGAAGCGCATAAAGGTACGAGGACCAATCACGCTAATGCAGCTGTCATGTTTTTGAGATACCAGACCAAGTCGCCAGCTTATGGCCGTTGCTGAAGTGAGAGCCGCTGTTATCCGTCAGATTCGCTGTTCTGGCCTAGATTAGCCCTAGGTTTTACGAAAACTTTAAAATGGTCAAACATCACTGATCAGCCTCATTTGATGAACACGGATAGGGGATTTCTTACACTGACTAGTCGGCCACTTGAGCTTTCCGAACTTTCATGCATCCAATTTCCTAGAGAACAACGATGAAAATGGTAACGGAATAAACTGAATTCAACTGTTTATGTTATCTTATCTTCCTGCTGGGAGAAATCAACTTCAGGTTAAGACAAGGTAGTCGGTAAATCTGTGGATAACCAAACAAAAACAAACATGCAAAATATTCACAACTACCAAAGGCGGCATCCAGTGTTAGTCTGGTTGTTGGGACTTGGATGCTGACCTGAATTACTGCAGCTTCGTCAGTCTTATCACCGCACGGCATTCATCGCCACTAATTCAAATCACTTGTCTTAACCGCGGAATTGATCGTATGTAAACGGCTGACTAGATATTGCGGGGCAGCTGAATACAGTCTATCCTATGGTCGGGCATGTCACTGCGTGCTTTCACCAGTGCTTCTATGTTGTCGACATAATCAGACTACTCACATAACCGAGTAGTTAAGATTTTACGAAAAGTTGAGAAGGAAAGGTGCTGTTCGTAAGTAGGTGAAGGATGGGGTAGGCTCGAAAATGTATTCTATGTTTGACGTTCAGTGTCTTCTTCATGGTTATTCTGTCCTCTTACATGGCGGGCTTTATTAGGGAGCCTGATGCAGGCCATCTTCCTGAATGGACAACAATGTGCGTGAATTTTTATGTGTACACGAGTTCCGACCATTTTCTTATGACGCAGGGATTGGAAATATTGTGCGACAACAGGATGAAGTTTATTCGGATTGTGCATGAAAGCCTTCTGAATAAGTAACTTTGTTCACCACTGTCTGCAGCTAAATCCTACGAGAAGGCCAGCGGGTTCGAAGTGACGTTACGTGCTTCAGTTGCTCATGCTTGATTGTCAGTTGCAATGTTCACTATTCAGTCTCGTTTCTAGTGAGAGACTGATACCAGGGCTTTCATCTCTTCTGAGCCCACAGAGTTGCGCTCTCAACTGAGATCCGCGACGACAACTGTGAACTCGACAGGATGCCTTCGCAAACGGTTGTCGGTAGCTGTCTTAAAGCAGTCAACACATACATGAAGGACGTTTTTACTTTATGCTAACGACCGGAGAAATAGGTTTCAGTCCGTCTAAATTCTCAGCTGTGTGGGCGGGCCAATATATGCATGGTAAATTCTCCAGTTCTACCAGTATCCTTGCCTTCAGACGTCTGCAGGCTTTTGAAAAAGTCCTTTTCACCGCACGCTCCATCATACCGTTTTTCTTGCGCTGTCCGGCATCCAACGCTCAAATCCGCGTCACACCATGCACGCCGGTGGTTTCCTAAATCCGGAGAGACAAGGTTACCTCCTGTTAGTCACACAACATCTGTGTTGCTTTCAACCATAATATGATTAACTGACAAGGTCGATTAGTGTTCCAGTGCTCGAACGGTGCATGTATATCAGTGCAAATTGCAACCACCACGGTAGACGTGTGTACCACACTATCAGAGTAAATGGACGTTACACGTTATCAGGTAATCAGACTTCTGTCCTAGCTCAATTTTGGTACAGTTTCCGGCTAATATGGTCACCTCACGTCCACAAATTTGCAGCTGCATGGGAAACTCCTTGATACAGTAAGTCGGAAGGCTATTCTTTCCTAAATTAATTTAGTCAGCTTATTTGAATCAGGCCGAAAATGTTTAACGAGATTATTCAAACTTTCTCGAGCTTGTACAGTTTAAAAACCGTTATTGATTTAGTTGCCGTAGCAAATCTTTACAATCATCACGAGAATCGAGAAGGTCCAGCCAGTGTGATTAAAACTCGCGATTTCGATCGAATGGCTCACAAGGAGATCACGAATATCGATTGAACCAGCGATATCAACCGAGTCCAGTGTTACTAAACTGGACATGGAGGAACTGAGGCGATAACTCAAGAATTCCACAATCAAACTATATGTAAAAAGTTGGAAAGGAGCGGCTACATTTATAGTCAAGAGCTTATTTCGCGTATACCATTTCCTCCACAGGGCCTTTTTGTATAGAATTCTCATCCTGACAATGTCAGAAGTATGGCTGAAGATGCACTATTCTTTAAGATGCAAAGCTAGACGTTTGTTGTGGCCAAACTAATGGAAGACAACATCAGATTTCGCCGTTTTGACGGAATTTCGATTTCTAAGTGGACGAAAAATTCGTCTGTAAATTATCAGTATGTGGCTGTATGCACAATCAAAGTGCCAGACAAAATTTAGTAACCGAAATTTCGGTTTGCAACGTTTCGACCACTGAGATTTTAATAGCATACTTTTCCAACAAAGATTCCTCCGAGAATTCTTCCTGTGAGGCTGTAAAAACGTTTTGACGATTAGCCACACACCTCTCATGGAGGCCATTAGTTTTAATATTGCTTTCACTTGAAAAAATCCCCAAATTTCTGTTTGTGACACTTTTCCTAATGCTTATCATATAATTTTGACGCAAGTCAATGAATCCAGCAGATTCATTTTGCGGTCATTGATTTTTTAAAATGCCGCCAGGAACAGTTCATCCTGTTATGTCACAATTCAGTGGTTGTGCCAAAATATCGTTGAGAGCGAATACCTCCCGAAACAAATGAAATATAAGCAACGTAGCGGGAAACGAAAATATCCCATGGACCATCCTGTGCCAAGTGATGATTCATTCGATCACGTGACGTGAATCGCAGACCGAACATTGGGGTGCTATATCCTGATTGTTTGTTTGCCAGTTTGGCAAATGGATTGAAATTGTTTTGTTCTTAATCGAGTAGATATCGTCATGGTGTACATCTTCTGGAGCTTTGAAGAATCCAATCAACTTGGTTGATTCTGCTTTGGAAGTACGATTCATTGGAACTGTATCGCATGTGTTCTGCACTTCAGCAGCAAAATTTAATTACCTTCTTGTCCAAACGCAACACACTACCCAAGGTTTGCTGATTTCTTGGCAGATTAACTAAAGATGTGATGGATATTTCATCATTGATGGAGGGGTAATCTTCAACTATCAACATCTAAGTGATGTTTTTATCAGGCTCAAGTAACAGAACCATAAACAAATGCCAAAACAAAGCAGGCGATGCGAGTGTCATGTAGCTGACTTTTTAAATAACAGGGATTAGAACGAACTGACGAGGTATGCTTCAAGAAACCAAGGTATGTGTTAATTCAGTTCTTAGAAAAATTTCTATAACTTATAGAGATTATTGCTCTCACAATCCGCTTTTTTCAGCATGATGCATATTGGACAGGAAGCCTTCATTCGGCAATTGGTACCATCATTAACCGGATCCCGGTACAGTTGTTATATTTCGTAAGATAACCTCTTAGTCGATCAGCTTGTAGGATTCACCAATGAACGCAACAAAATTACTTCCTTATCAGCTGCGGGGCAAAACTGCAGATCTCGTGACCCCAACCTGGAGTAGAATATTCTCTCGCGGAATTTCAGTAGATGAGGTGCCAGCCGCTGATGGTTACCTGCCAAGGCGACTCACAGATGGATTCTAAACGAAAGAGCAGGTACACACATGCAAGTTTTGTTGACGGTAGCTAGCACTATGTGCCTGGCTGTGGTCTACCCATGCCTTGTTACCTACGGTCTACACACACGTGATCCTTTTGCTGCAATGATGCTTATTCGCCTTGCGTGGCTACTGCCTATCTGGCTGTTTCCTCGGCTTTACCACCAATCGACAATTTGTCTGACAGCCTCGCAGCTTCACGGCTAGGGCACCAAACAAACAGTGTTGTGTGGCCGACTTTCGAAGCGTTCGTAAGTGTGCGTGCCTACTGGATGTTGCCCAGTTGTATCAACGAGACATAAAACTAAACGTTAAAAAATTCACCTCAAGTAGGTGTGCAGCAGGCAACCTGCAGACCTGAAAAGTTGACTGTTTGCATACAACAGTCGAGGGTATGAAGCACGACACCGGTAAGCAACAGGAGCAATTAGTACCCGAACGGAAGTTCAAAACTGCGCAAGCGTTGTCCATGCCACTTTATGTTGGGGATTTTTCGCCGCACACCTTTTTTGGATTGGCACATGAACAAATGCCATGGCATCAGGTAGTCATCAGTGTCTTTACTGCATTGCGCCAAATTGTTTGTAATGGATCGATCTGTCTGCGAAGACAGTGTCAAATGTTTGACGGCTGCCTTTTAAGTTTCAGTATACCACTTACCCACAACCAACATAATGAAGTAGGTTGCTTCGTTAGCATCAACTTCCTACGTCCCCTCGCAGTTGATTAAAACAGAAATAGGATTTTCAGGACAAAGTTGGTCGCTCAGTTTGTAAAGTTGACGTTGCGTTCACTATAGGCTAGAAAGCATAGGTGCATTGTACAATTGTCTCTTCCTTGTTCGGAGTTATCAGCGGTGTGCATCTCACAGGGTGACTGGAACCCGCGACCTCTCGAGGACTAAACCATTCTTCCCCGACAGCTCAATTAGTAGTGTGTACATTAATCTTGGATAGCAATTAGTGCCACCCACCCTTCAATCACGCAGTTCACGTGACGAGATTCACTAATGAGCGCCTCCTTGAGTGACGGCATTTTATAATTCCACACACGCAGTAGAATCTTTGATCCTCAGAACAGATTTTCCCGCCTCAGCCACACGAGATTCACTACAGCCATAAAGTATCTCTCGCCATGTTTCAAAGAAGCAGGTGACCAATGAGACATGGGTATATGCCTTCTTCCAGAAAGTCACAGTACGTGAATTATCAATATCACGTTTCAATACTCTTGGTTTCTTTTAAGAATCCAAGAACTTTTATCGTCTTTTCGGCACCCCGGAGCATCTATAACCAATTCCGTACCATACCTCATTGTACGTCTATACTATACCATACTATATTTTGCTATACTATGCTACACTACACCATACTGTATTATACCATACTATAATACAAGGTAATATACAGCATTTCCTACAGTGGGGATTGGATTTTGCTTGATGTCTCCATCCAACATTCATTAACTGGACGCCGAATGCTTGAAGGAGATGATGATTCCTAGTCGCACTTCTACCACGATGGTTTGAAGACAGCGCTTGAAATTTCGCCTGGGAACAAACGACTGAACCCGTCTTGACAATGAATTGGTTCATCGCACAGACTCAATGCATGCAGCCACCGCGACATCGGATTCGGTTAAATAAGGTTTAGGGGAACAGAGGTCTACAGATCACCTGTTTCTTAAAATGAGAATAGCCGTAGCTGGGGCTGAGTGAAATTCAGACTGTCCCGGCTTTCGAAATCGGGACAGGTGAAAAACCATCTTAGCATGATAGTTGATGCGTGTTTGACAATGTTGAGAGTGGTTTGTGAAAAGGCCGCACATCGGATATATTAAATGAAACTCTTTGACATTTCGCCCATCGAGGGTGATCACCATCGTTTAGTATGCACACATTTTGGCGAACAAGCCAGCAACCCACAGTTTCTGAGCACTTTCCAACTCCTTTGGACTCACTCCGGTGGGACAGAATGCTGGGGTGTATGAAATGATGCTTGGCTGACTACGCTGACAGTCGTGGTCGGCACGAAAGCACCAGACGTGATTTCATTTACGTGCACCTTAACAAATCATGAAAGGCAAAGGTTTCGAAAGCGATCGTCTCCGTCTGATATAATCTACAGTGCCAGGAACAAGAAACCTCATAAACTATTTCCTTGATCGTGGTTTTCTTTATCACAACAAACCCTTCCCCTATTGTTTTCTTACCTTGTTAACGAGAATCTAATTCAATCAGTAGCAGGGCTGATGGCGCACCGGAATTTTTCAATACTACCGGAGCGAATAAACGCCTCGTCCTCACCTGACTGGCAGTAACAACAACAGAGTTATGTCGTTAATTCCTGTTACATGGGTCACTTCAAAACAGCCGTTTTTTATCGTGCCCAGTGAAAAAGTTTGACGGTGAACATGTAATACATTGTGCAGCGGTATCGGCACAAACAAGTCTAAGCAGGCTGGAAACCAAACGCATATCGATTTGCCCCGCATTGTTCGACCCTGTTCTCTTGCTTTCCTATTTACTAAGCTCATAGCATTAGTTCGATAGTTTCTTGTTCTGTTGATAGCTGGCTTGGGGAACTCGATAGCGATTGCTCACAACCTAAAAAACGGTTGACTGGTGTCCATCATATTGGGATATCATAAATAGTAGAGGTTTTATCAAGACTTGCCTCGGTAAACGATTTTGCACCTACCACGAGAAACCTAGCAGTACGCACTAAGCCGATTCTCACAAATAAATGTATTTGGATGACAGCACAACAGAACTGGATTACCTCGTCTTGTTTACACAAACTTGAAAACAACAGTGGCAAGTGAAGCTAAATGTGAAGAGAGTCACGTGTGATAAAGCGATAACGTCTGCCTGGAATTTGTGGGTGCGACATCCCAAATCGACGTTTTGGTGAACAAAATTGATTGCCAGTTAATTACTAGGATCCATCCAGTCTAGGCTTTTCGTGCTCGTACTGCAGGGAAGCATCAGTACCAACAGTCACTGATTTTGACGACAGTAAACGTACGGAAGTCTCTCCAAAACGGGGTCACTTCTACCTGAATAAAGTCAGCTGACTCTGTTATCCAAAGATTGACCCCATATCCTTGTCTCCAAACAAAGGCCACCCACTCCGACCCTGTGATGCAAAACAACGTCAAAGCCGCAATGCGAAATTCTTGGAGACGTCCTTTATTTAGTTTTACAACGCTGCAATCAGATGTAGTTAGTCATTTGTTAATTTTTCGAATGGTTAGGTTTCTTTTAGGAAGGATCAAGTGTCGGAAGAGATCAACTTTGATGAGTTCCTTTGGAAGCGGAATAGCTTTAGTAGGACTACTTATGTATGCCTGTTGGCAACACAATAAAAATCATACATTATGTGAAAACCTTCCATGGCAGAAAGCGAAAGAACTCACGAGCAGTTTGGTATTCGAGTATGATGGAAATCCGGAGACTAGACGAATCTGGTGAGTTTCATGAAGACAGAAACCAGAAGTGGATTCGTCATAGTTTTCACCAACTTCATGAGCAGTGTCATGTGAGTGGAAGAACCTACTGTTTCAGCTGGAGAGCATCAGCCTGAATCCATCAAAAGATGAGGTGTAACATTACTGCGTTGCTTCATTGTAGTCAATGTTACCACCCACAGTTTGGTATGCTTTCAGGAGACTGTGCTGTAACAACAATGGGAATGTGGCCAAGCTGGATGTGCACTATGCAACCAATAACACAACATGCTTGACGGAGTATTTATCCAAAAAAAGGCTTCGTTAGCTAAAAGACTGTATGACCTGACAGAAGAAAACGTGTTAACGAAACCGGACAATTGTACTTCCGTTCCATCTTTTCAATCCAGCCTGCAGCCATTCATTCAGTTCGTAAAGATGGACTACCTGCAATAGCTTCCTTCACGCATAGTGGAAGGCAACTCCTATTCGAACTCTGTCCTAGACCGAGTGAATTTAACTGAGTTTTTGCATATTCGATTCACTATGTTCAGTTGCTGGGTATCACTGATTGGCTCTGGAATGCTTGGAGCAAGTTGAAGGCTTCGGTCATATTCACCACAGTTGAGCGGAGTGTCAACTCAAAGACTAATCAATAAAGCACTCTGTGAGCCTGACGCTCAAGAATTTCGCAATATCTGATAGGTTTTTCGTCTGGTTGTAATATTCTTGCTGGATGACCATGTAAATTTTGTGAAACTCTACCAGTGAAGGGAGAACGTAGAGACGGATTTTCATGAAGAGGTAGACCATGCCATTGAGTGCTCGATGTGTCACACCTCCATGGTCAGGACATGTTCGTAAACGTGAAAAGTGTTGAAAATTTGGATGACATTCGTAAATAAGCAAAACAATATCGGACACATTCGAATTCGTTTTTCGAATAAACATGTTCATTCTCTCTAGCCGTGGGGTAGCCTGCAGCGGTACTGCCCTGTCCATAGACTTGTCGACGGAATGCATGCTTGGGTTGTCCAGATAGGCACTGCATTTGGTCACATAGGTGGACGCTTTTGAAGCAATAGCAGTCGCAGCGTACCGAGCTCGCGTAGTGCCTTAATGTCGTAGCAAAACATGGGCGCTATACCGACGACAAAATGAACTGCACGAAACAGTCTACTTACCAGTGCACTTTACCATTGATTCGGATGGTTTTCAAGCAAGCCAAAATCATCAGACTCTGATGCTCCTTGGTATGCAATGAGCTAACCCCAATAAGCAACGTGAAGCGAATGGTTGGTTAAAGTCAAGTGAAGAAAGGAGCTCGAATCCGAGAGCAGCAAACATCCCACTATTGTGATAACTTTCAAGTAAGTTTGAAAAACCGCAACCTTGTTTTCGGATATAAGTAGGCCTCTGATAATTGACGGTGAACTATCGTCTGCACAAGTTTGAGGCTGCGTAGCAGAATCGGAGCCGCAATTCATTGATGCATTCACACACCAAACAACCACAGAAATGCCAGTGAATCACCCAGATAAGTCTCCCCCACGAGCCTACATCTTCTGAAGGTCATTCTGCTACGATTTCTAATTGCTCGACTCTACTGTCACATGACGAAAGAGTTATTGCAACTTCGGGTTCGTCGCCCGAGTATGCATTCCTACCTAAACGGCCCAGTAATGGGCAAGGAATTTTGCTACGGCAAGTACGAATTCCGCTAGAACTTGGAGGAATTGACGGATAAGGCCAGTGCCTAGATGTTAAACAGCCGGTGCTGGTGCTCGTTGTTACGCCATCATGCCTAGGCCAACTGATGGCATCCAAAAGGCCTCTGCGTGTTTATCCACTGATCAAATTCCTCCAAGGTTTAGGTCATCATCATTAGGTTTTGCGTAGCATCACATTCGGTTCCGCGCATACCGCTTGTGATTTACTCGGACGTCCAGTGGATTGACCATGTTGGCTCGCAGATCCGTTCCGAATGCTCGAGGCATAAACATCCATACGGTTCGTAGGAGATTGAGTCTGGTAAATTCTTTCTTTATACATGTCCATTACAAATCACTTTCTTTACACCGATAATTTAAAAAGCCAAATATTACAGTAATAAACGAACCAACAGTAGAAGAAGTTGTGCCGAAAATCCAGGTAGACAGTGGTAAAACGCTGGTAGACAGAGCATTCAGATCCTACCAGTCAAAGGCCGAATCCCTGAAAGTACGATAAAATTGATCTCTTCACTGGACTGTATTTTTGAAGTGTTCCACGAGATCCACGAAAATGTGCCAGTTCTAAGATATGGTATCTTACTCTAGAAGTGGACAATTGCAGTTGTCTCACAAAGTGACATCAACCAGTATGAAGTGCGTGCGAGCGCTGTGAGAAAAATGATCGTTTTTAGGAGCGTACGCGCGAGGGTTCTGAAGAGTTCCGAATAGTATTTTGCGGTCTGCTCAAAATATCCAGCCTAGAAAATGTCTTCAAATCAATGGCTTTGGTTTCCTCTATGTTAGTTGTGCAATTCTTCTGATATTTTTTAGGCACTGAAGTCATTCCGTCCCGAATGTGTGCTCTCATCTGTACTGATTCTTTCCTCTAAAAGACGGCTATTTTGATCTTTCTGTCCGTAGACCTGGTTCCCGGCTAACGTGGGTAGGAATAAGCTAGAAAGATATAACTGGAATGTGTAGGGCGACGAAATTCAGTGATATTGTTTCTTGAAATGGAGGTTTGAATTGAATGTTTAAATGAGCTGAAAAATGAAATACTTCTTGAACTTAAATCTGAACTGAAAATACTGTCAGAGTTCCGAAAAATACACTCATTTGGGTTCCAATTTGGATTCAAATAGAACATAAGGTTGACGTAAACTTGGGGATTGCGCCTACCTGATGCGCCTCAAGAAAGGTGAAACTGGGTCGTGACCTGTCGAAGAGTTTTCAGCAACCTTATGAGTAGTGTATTACGTCCATACTGTCAGAGTTTATTCTAGAATTACTGGGTGGACAGATGAACTCAAAAACAACGCCTACCTAGTGAGCTTCAAGGAGGAAGGCGAAACCAGTAATGGGTTATCCAATAGTTTTGAGCGAACTTATAAGTGGTGTTATGTTGCAAAAGTGTACTGCAAAATTTATAGCTGTAATTGCGGGTACATACCCAACGGCCCGACTAATCCTGCCCCCTTCAAAGAGACCTCTCTAACTCCGGTATGCGCCGCATATGCAAACACTCTTTCGAATATTTGTCTCTTTTTTTAGTCAGGTGACTGATTGATCGATTGATTGACAGCGTGAAAGCTGAGAACCTCTTCAATCGACAAACATTCTATCAATTACAAGCAGGAATGACCCCAGTATATCTTTCGGAATTTTACTGAGCAGTGTCAACTCAAAATCGTTAGCTTTCAGGGAGGTCATGTTGATCAATCAATACTGAATCAGCTTGTGCGCAAAAACCGCTCTCACAAAACCTACCAGCTTGCCTCCCAAAGGGCTAGATTGGCTCATAATACGACTGGCTCCCTCCCACTGTTTTATAGCATTTTGCTCTCACAATGATGTAAAATTGGTGGTTTTTTATTATTGCGGCTTAAGAGTTGAAAGCAAAACGCCTACACCCCGCAGCTTTTGTTCGCTTGCCGAATTGTTCATATTCCACCATTATACCAACTAGAAAACTATATAGCCCCTGTGCAGCACGTTTAGTTAAAGAATATCATAAACGAGAGATTCAGCTGGGTTCCAGCTGAGTCTCTAGGGAAGAACAAATTGGTATACCAATGAGTGTACTTGCCGAATTTCGTGCAATTTAGGTTCAAGTAGAACTTAAGGTTAACGGAAATTCGGAGAACATGTCTACTTGATGAGTCCGAGGTGGAAAGCCGAAACCGGTTGTGGGATGCCGGAGAGTCTTCATCAAACTTGTGATTATTGTGTTAGTTCTAAACAACCTCTTGCGATATCTCAAATATCCTATCAAATGAAACATGGGGCAGCCTGGAGCAGCACCGTCAGTTGAAGAAGAACATCATAGAAGACGTATTCAGCTAGGATTTACCTAAGTCTTCCATAACAAAATTGGTATGCAAAAGATTGTATTCGTCGAGTTCATTTTGGGTCATTTTGATGTGGCGGATAATTTGAAAGTTTTAGAGGATATTTACCCGGAATTTGTTATGGACTGATTTCGATTCTAAGCAGCCAGACGATAGCCAACTTTCTAGCACAAACCCACTAAATTTGCGACCTCAGTAATACGTGTGGTGCGGTCCATCAACTACCACTCTAGGGATATCAATCCCAATGTTCTGTACCCAGGGGACAATGAAGTCACCACCCCCATCTCAAAGGAGACACCAAGTAAGGTCTGATAATTGAGCACGCATTCCGTGGTGCGTCTGGGCTGAATGGATTCAATATCGATACACTATCGGTCCTAATTTTGTCTCAAGGCAGTGACCGATATGCCAAGAAGGGTGAAAAACAGTTACTGACATTCTGATGACCGCACCTCGATCCATACTTCACAGTGGACAGTTGGTCAGTAACCATTTCGTTAGGAGTCATTCGCAGCTTTCCTCAGCTAGACAGATTGTGGTTTTAAATTGTGGACCTTCAGCACACCAAAGCAGAGTTATCACAGATCTCAGTCTCTCACCACATTCTGCGCGCCTTCAAATAGTATATTTTAACTATACTTGTCCATTGAGTATCACCAGTGATAAGACACCTAACAGACGAGTGGAAACCATCTGCACTCCTGTGCGCACCTAATGCTGAAAGCTTGGTTTGGATAACTTGGCTAACGTCACCTACAGACTGATTCACTACTGATGACTCAGAGGCCATAATCAAGGGGTGGCGGACGTTTGCTTCCCCAAAAGCATTTTTCTGTGTGCTGCGCCTCTCCACTTCGGTTATGGTAGAATACTCCATCTATTCGACAGTGCGGCGAGTGAGTGGGTATAACACTTACCAGTGGGACATGATACCCATTGACTGTTCTCATAGGGACTTCCTTGAATAGTTAAAATGCCCATTTTACTACCCTAATATTACGGCGAACAATAGCAGTTATTGGAAAATCGATTAATAACCCGTTATCGCGCGGTAGTTCACCCTGCGTTGCAAGTCCCATGAACTTCAGTCCGCATTCCAACTGTATGTGCAACTTTGTGGTTCAGATCATCCGAACAAAAATAGTAAATCAAGCCATATCCCACAGAGCCCCTTGGTATCTGACGATAATACATCGGTGGTGCTAATGGCGTCTGTCGCCCCTGTGTGACAGCGAACTAACAAAACACTCCTAAAGTGCATTTCCATCACGTTAACCTCAACTGTAAAGGGAGACTTTTTCCATCATCCTTGATAAAAAACAAGAGTACTTGTTTCTGAAATGGCAGGCGAAAGTCAGCTACAAGGAGGATTTGGACCTGAGTAGTTCAAGAACAAAAACACTATGTTATCCAGTCACTACCCGCGCGTGAATCAATCATTTATGGAGCCATAAATTGTTCGTTTTATGGTCCAGGGAAAGGTTGGAAAGTTGTCAGCGCAAAGAACTATGTGTTATGGGGCATTTCCTTGGATAAATGATTTCTTGTCAGGGTGATCCTGAGTAAAAGAATAGTTCACTCAATCACGCTCGTTCGTTCGCCACCACAATCTTGCCAAGCAGCCACTGCGGTACGCTGACAAGATAGGGTTTTATCACTGTGGAAGAACAAAAGATTGACAATAATTTATATCGCCGTATTATTTGTTATTCACTGGCAAATGAGGACAACAACTCCTGAGTGAATAGAATGACAGAAACAGAAAAATATCGAGTAAACGTAAACATATTGCTCGTTTTCGGGTGCATAAATTCCTGGTCCATTTTAGTAAGGTGTCGTACTGTCGTGTTGATTAGAATGTCGGAGTTGCGCTGGGTCACCAGGGGAGAAATACGATGAACAGCTGTGATGATTCAACGAATCGTGTGGCCAAAAACCTGTCATCGACTTCGGTAAACCACAGTTAAATGATTAGGTGAACCTATGCAACGAGACGGCTTTTTGTGGGAAACACTGATCTTGTTTACAAACGTCCCAGTTTCCTGAGAGAACTGAATCAGGTCGATGAAAGACGGTGGTAAAATAGTGCAACGGGATTCCCCGGGGTTGTGTCTATCGGTAAGACGACGCCTGCTAAACATTCGGCACACTGGGAAAAGTACCATTCACTCCCAGAAAATAGCTTGTCGGAGTCAGCTAAAGAAATGTGATGAGATCTTTTATGCGTACCGGTGATTGGGTGATTACCACTACTATTATGCGTTCGATGTCAAATTTTAGTGCTGCGGATCAACGGTCTTATGAAGATCGATTCCTAAAGCAGCCAGTCACTCGATTTCAAATCCAATGAAGTGGCTGTAATGCTACCTGAAAAAGCCGACTTTGGGCTCCATTTGTCACGAGCACTTAGAGTTTAACAAAGGGGGTATTGGACCAAGCGCATATAATATCGACTGTAGAGTACGCTGGCATGCTGATTAAAAAAAACCAGATAGAAAATAGTCACTGCTAAAAAGTAAATGACGAGAATTGCCCGATGGACCGACAGGCTCCCTCTTGCCCTCTTATGACAAATGGATTCTCTTTGTCTGTGTGATATCACGTGACTCGCGTTAATAACACTGATTAATCTCATCCCTCATGCCAACCCTCACACCTGACATAATCTGGCGGAACTTATCAACTACTCTTATTTGGTTAAATACCCTACGGCTAAGCTGCCACTGGAACGTCTGTGCTAAGGGCATCCTGGGTCCTAAAATTTATCTTTTTCATTTTCACACATAGGACTGAACAGGTAAGACACTGGGCACTCTAGACTTCATCTATCCAATATAAACTACTTTGCGAATTCCTCAGACAACAGGGTTTTTTAAGACCCCGCACCTGAAGAACTGAATATTGGTCGGGATACATTTGGGAATGAGGAACATGATGCTGAATTGTGAATGCAAAAGTCTTAAAATCCAACGTGAAGGTAACAAACTGCCGTGTTCTTAACCCGTATCGAAATACCATAGTCTGTACCAGATATACACTACCATATACAGTTCCTCGAGTCTGTCCGCATAAAAACCGCACAGCTCACTCATCGTTACCAGTTGTAATACCTTAGGCTAACTGCACTAATGCTTTGGATTTTTGATTCTTTTTCTCGATAACCGGCAATACAGAATAATACCAGTGTAACGATGGATACTACTAATGAGGCATGCGAGTAGAATGTGGTTTTCTCGTAACTTTGTATCGCGCCTAATGGAAAGTGGGGTTTATTACGGAACCTGTGGTTTACAATTGGTTTAAAATTGCGTGATAGTCAATGAATATCCACGAAAGTTCAAGAAGATGCGTGAGGATGTTCGGTTTTTTTAAATAAGGTGCACATGAGATGTTTACTTTCCTGTCCAATAGTCTGTAACCGTTTAGTTGGTGTTTGCTAATAAACAACTTAACGGTGAAGGTCTTTCCTCCTTACACCAGTAGTAGGATCTGAGAGACGAATAGAAAATTAGCCTGAAGTCGCACGCTCTTTATTTTATAAATTTACAAGACCATTTATGGGTAAACAATTAAAAACTTCGGTACTTGGTTGAATCCTGTAGAAGACCATGGTGTTGTGGATTTTCCCTCAATTAATAACACAATGTACTAATGTGCTGAGTCCGCAGAGTTGAAAAATGTGTCCATTATCTTGGAGGTATTTGTGAACTTGTCCGATATTCCATTTGATGGTTCTCTCAATATGCCACTCACCCAGCTTCAGCTTCCTTCATATAAGCAGCCGACTGGATTTACTCCAGCTGGGTTCCAGGTGAATCTCTCGCAGAAACAAATTTGTTTGCAAATGAGTGTATTTCGCTAATTCCTTGCAATTTGGTTTCAGGTAGAACATAACGTTGACGGAAACTCGGGGACTGCGCCTACCTGATGAGCTCCAAGAAGGGCGAAACCGGTCGTGGGCTGTCGAAGAATTTTCAGCAACCTTATGAGTAGTGCATTACGGATGACAGTAACGTTTGGCATATAGCTTTGTTACAATCCAAAAATCAACTCAGAGTGACAGACAGAAAGTATGGCTAAAGCTACTCGCGGTTGATCTCGTAGTACAACAGGGCTAAGCTTGCCAACAGATAGGAAGCTGTGTCCGACTAGCAGTCACACAATATTCTGCTTCGGTTTAGTGGACAGGACAACCACTGGCTCCCCGGACCGTTGAATTAAAATGGAAAATAAGTGATAAATTGTCGGTATTCTTGCGAATACCAAGGTCGACTTTGGTTCCACACATTTGCACAAACCGCACTCGTAGAAAGCATGAACTAGCATGTCTCGTATGATGCAAAGTTTGGAGATCCAAACCCAGGTTCGACCTCGATCATTCAGCACCATGGTAACGCTCGTAGGCAGAATACCTCCGCGCATTTTCACCCACCGCGTACTGAAGATATCAACTTGAATGGGGATAGACCGTTTTCAGTTTCAGTGAACTAATCAGCGGCTCCCAAGGCAGCATAAGCTACTGAACTTCTTCTAAGTAAAAAGCTCCTTTGTTATGACATTGGTAGAAAGGCTGAGGTATATCTGCTAAGAGTACATGGTTCGCTTCCAAGATTCAGCAATCTAAATTCCGTTCCTAATGAACGGACTCCTCAGCCGATTTGCTGAAAATAATCTGAACTAACTGGTTTTCAATAGAGGACACTGAGTGCTAATAGGCAACTCATCTGACAACCAGCTGAATCTCTCTTCAGACGGACTCACTGCCCACAGGTTACTTTGTTTCAGTTAGAACGACCCTCAGGATGTTAACGTAGTCTCCCTGGCTCAACACTACTTATTTAGTTTCACGAACCGCGTAAGTAGCGTTAAGTCAATGTGTCTAATGTAGCAAATGGCACGAAGACTGACTGGAATTTAAGGCACACTGAAATCAGGATGAACCAACCGGAACAAAGCCACTGAAGTGGGGTTATTCCATGAACTAGCCAGATGCAGATCACGTCGCAAAACAAATTCCGAAATGACTGAGTAAATCAGGTGCCAAACAGTTTCAAATAACGAATCACGCTGAGCATTTAAACAACTTTTCAAAAGCTATATTAACGCAAGCAAAAGTGAAGGAATGATCCACCCAACCGACGAATTCTTGTTGCATGGTGACGAAGATGTTTCAGGCAGGCAGTGGTGCCTCCAGGTCTCACAGGTAAGTACAGTGATAGATTCATTCTCCCAATAAATCTAAACCGTACAAAAGGCATTTACCTGACAGAAATATGAGGGAAAAAGGTCATATCTGCGAACCTACTACATTTGATATGAAATGACGGTTATGCTAATGGAAGAACTGTGATCAACAAAGAGGTGGAAGTCATTCACCTGGGGAAAGGCTGGCACTTCTAGATTAAAAAATCCCACTACGGATTCAATGTGTTGGTCATGTGTGGACATTGGTCATGCCTACTGGACATGTGTGAAGTCAACAACAATGCTGGTGATACACCGTCTGAGAAAAGGCAAATGAATGAATAAATCTGATGATTGCAAGTGGATGTAGCATGCGCCTTCATTTCCCCTGATAAACTAATAACTAGAACCTGACCTCATTTATGAGGATGCTGTGCAACTCGGTTTAGCTACAAAATTTCAGGACAGCAGATGAGTTCGCGGCTATTTTAACGTTGCTATCACCATTTGAAAAGTCAGTTAGTCCAGTCAGTTAACAGCCTATCTTAAAGCATTATCACATTTATACCCCGAAAATTGTTTTAAGCAGCCTAAAATATTACATTTTGAAGGTTCACACGATAACATTTCATCCTTTGGCTGGAACTTCCACACTGTTGCCCTTCTGCGCCGAAAACCATCCGGTATACATCCTAAAAATATGGTAGAGTTTTATACGGACAAAACTTTTCACGCCAGCTGGTGCGGACCTACTTGAGTGGACCCTTACTCGCCAAATATCGAGACAACCTGGATTACGTATCATGCAGCAAAAAAGTCATTTTCGACTTAGACCATCCAAAACCATTTCACAACTGCGCATCTTATTCCGGTGAAAACTTCAGGGAAGCTCCCGAAAATGTCATGAAAGTGTCATTCTCATAAGCAAGCGATACAAAACTAAAGCCATTGCATTGCACGCACCTCCAGTGCGTCGAACCGCTATCAGTGATCTGGTTGAAATGGATAAATAAACAAACCCGTGATGGCACCACTGAAAAGGCACGCTGTGCCCAGACGCTTGCCTGACGAACGGCAAACAGAACAAACACACTTTGGTCAAAGACGCTTTTCCACCCTAACTACCTCCAAACAAAACGCATATCCACGTGAAATGATTAGTTGTGTCTCTTGTGAGTGTGTTTCCATCATTCCTTAGCAATCGGCACACACACTCTCCCACAGATCCCATCCGACAAACTTTGGCCCAAATGTGTGCTAATCGGCTTGGTTGTGTCCTTGGGGTTTATCTCTGTGTGACAGCCAAGAGATCATAGCAAACTGCCACTGGGCATTCGCCGAAAAGGGGGTCTCAATCACTTTAAAACTTCAGTAGCGATATTCGACCTTCCTTGCCAGATAGCAATACTAGAAGTTGCGTGTTCATTCATTTATCTAACTCAAAAGCACCAACTGCTTATTTGTTAACACGTGGACCAACAGTAAATCTTTGTGAGGAAGTGTGCGTTGTAAAAACCATCCGCACGGCTGAGAGTCCTTCAGCATAGAACTTCACTACTTCCGTTATGTCAGCCTTCATGCTGAGGTAAGATCCAATGAGTTGATATTTCATGATCGTTTATGACCTTTTTCTTACGGAGGTTTGGTTACCACGACACTTTTTCATGGCCTTGGGTCAAAAACTGTTCATTCCTTCAGTCAGCTTTCCAACAGTTCCACAGCCAGTTTCAGACCCAAGTTATCAAGTGCTTTGGAAGCATATTCGAGCAGTAACGCTGTTAGGATACTTTGAAAAGGCCACTTTGAGGAAATAGATGTCACGATATGATTTACGGAACCCCGAGCAGGTGTAATGTTGAGTTTCAGGTATACACATAGATGAGGAGGGAAAAACGTAGCATAATTGAACAGCCGTCCACTGGTTCATCTCAGGACCACTTTTGGGTAAAGGGGCAGATAATGTAATGATACCTCACTACGCCAAACAAGACAGAAGAGCCTGATACTTCCGCATTGGCCTACGTGCTTAGCATGTTTAACTGCTTCCATCTATTAAGTGATTGTAAGAAACTCGGAGAGTGCTGACGTCCGGACGAACTGCATGGGTTCATTTGCACGATGAACTACTCACAGCCACCAGGGTTCAACTGAAGTCCCTAGAGGGATGATTGGCGAACAGTCAGTGTTTGCGGACCAGGTACAAAACAGATGCAGTTGGGAAACATGCCCGGAAACGCAAAATGCCAAGCACAGCCTCACTGAACAGCAAGCAAGAACCACCGAATGCTTCAAGTCTTGATAAACGTGATTTCAATTTTTATCTGAAATCGATTCCCGCCAACTCCGCAACAGCAAGCATAGGAACGAAATAACAGAAACACATCATCAGCAGAGCATCTATTTTAACTGGACCGTTCTCTAGCCCAGAAGGAATACCACCTCTCAACTGACGCGTGAGCCTTCTATCTCAGAAGTCGTTATTCGAGAAACTGGTCAACATGTGACCATGTGGTGTGAGTCACGTGAGTGGACAATGAGTAGTACTCTATTCTTTCTAAGTACAAGTCCGTAATACTGCTCATCAGCCTCTCACGGTGGAATATTTTGTCTTAAACTATTGGCCGGAATATCGCGGTTTCGGATCCCTTCATTGAGGGGTACAATGTTGATTATTACGTAGAAAAAATAAACGTCTGGGTCTTATCTAAAGGACAAAACCTCGCTTAGAAGTTTCTAACACTCCTCATACTCTTAACGAAATGCTCTTCCGCTTAGCCACAGATGAATATCGGTCACAATGTCAGAAATCGTTGTGACGTGCGTCCCTTGAGCACGGTGGCTGGAACAAACAACCCAGTACTAGTTGAATCATTGCATTTATGTGTAGACATCCAGAACTAATGCATATTCTTCTGGGCACTAAATACGGATGTTTGTTCATCACCAGTAAGGATCGAAAAACTGAGAGGAAATATCCCCAAAATCAGGCTTTATCACCGAGATCACAATGCAGAAACTGGAGAGGGTCGTGGTGCCAGATATAAATCCAAAATTGTGAGTGCGTTATGTGGACAATAATTTTGTCTTCACCAAAAAGAGAGAACCCTTACGATCATCAGCGTCTTCGATAATATCAAGTTCACGACGGATGAAGAAAGCAACAACAAGCTGGCAGTTTTGGATGTTCTCATCACAAGGTTGCCAGATGAAAACACCCAAGTGGAAATCCACAGAAATGCTGTGCATACGGATCAAATTCTGAACCACCACAGCAACCATCCAAAATGTCACAAACAGGGCTGTATTCGGACAGTATTCAAGCGAACGAAGATACCATGGAACACAGTGAACTCCAAAGCAAAAAAGGGAGAGCCATTCAAAAAACGGGCACTAAAGCAATTTCACCTACAGATATTTGATAAAATGCAACTCAGCCAACGGATCGCGCGAAAGACATTTCGGAGATGACTGCAAGGATGCTAACAAAAACATGATCTGTGAGTCGCCTGCAATCCTACAAACACGCTGAAAAGAGTGCTACGGAAACCGAAATTGAAACCTAATACAGTGGAAAAGATAAGTGCCAGCCACAAAATTAGATGCAAGAATTGTGAAAAGCACTACATGAAAAGAACCGGGGGAAAACTGTTGACCAGAATCAATGAACACAAGCTTGCTACTAGAAGGCACAACCAACTGTCGCTCATCTATGTACATGAAGACCTGGAAGGATAAAAATTAGACTGGAACCACGTCAGTATACTAGGACGAACAATGATAAAGATAGAACGAGAATTCACGGTGGAGTGGTACTCTGCTGATGGAGCAATAAACAGACGAATTGAGACCTACCTTGTCTATCAGCCTTTGAGGAGGAAGGAATTCCAGAACCATCAAGTCCTGAACCGAACAAGGAATCAAAGAAGAAACCAATTGAACTAAAGCGAAAAGACATTCGGGTTGAAGGGACAGATTAGTTGGGGCGGAATTTGTAGCCCTCACCAAAGATCACCAAATCCGAGAACCAAACGGCCCGAACTAGTGGGAGCTCCACAGAGAGAAGGCTGACAAATCAGCCTACCTGGACCACAGAGAATAACCGCAAGTTGAGGACGTGCCAATCAAGCTGAAGACAGTAAATTTATAAGGTATTCAACCAAGCGGTCAACCAAAAGGAAGGTGGACCACGGTGCAATGCAAATCATGAACGGACCAACCCGAGCAAGAAATAATGAAAAACAAGGGCAGTATTTAGCGGAGCAGTTGAAAGCAAGACTATGACGCAACGCAGGTCATTAGCGGACCAATCAGATTTCATATGAGATGGCCGTCGATAGCCAAGCAAGTTGTGGTTTAAAGCAGCTCTTTGCAAACTATATAAGCGGAAGCACGAAGAGAGAAACCGCCCATCCAAGTGCGCACCAATGGCATCTCCCAGAATAGTGATAAAATGCTGCAAGTCAGCTGCTAAACTCAAAGAACCACAACCCGATCGCCTATCACTGAATGCACCCGAGCTACCAACATTCCAACACCACCGACCTACTCACTGTATTCCCTGCTTGCAGTCGGTGTACAGTCACTGACAGGATAACACCAGAGGCGGCAGGTGAAGTCAGGCCATGTTTGCGATTACAGTCATCCAAAGACTTAGTTGCTCAACCAATGCAATGCCACTCTGACAGAAGCAATATCTGTTTTGTATGCTGATTTCCATACATGTGCGAAAATTTGTACCTGTCCATGAGTGGCTGGTACCGCAGAAAGGAACAATTTTAGGCCAGTCGCTTCTCTCTCTATTCTTGTAAAGCTGTTTGAACGAGTGCTCCTGAATCAAGCAAAGGTTCCGTTTTGGACCAATTCATATATCCTTAGTTTCGTTCCATGGTAGGAGTTGCTGCGTATCTACTTTATTCAATCACTTTGGTGCGCTGTTCGTTCACGCCATACTCTTGTTATTCGTTGGCTGCACTGGCGTTTTTGTTAGTACCGACAGCTTTTCACTGGGTCAGCAGATGAACACAGCCTTATCAGGCTACCTGAAGACTACGTTACAAACCACAAAATTCACAGGCGTGGGCGGCCCTTCAGTTTTCCGTTGCCAACTGACAGGGTCGACCACTTGATTGGATTTTCTCCGTTTTCTTTCGTTTGTCGCACGTAAAGAGACATACATATCTCTGTTTATGTCATTCAGTAAAAAGTGCTTGCGAAACGGGAATTTGACGTAGCTATAAGGTGAATGGAGCTTCTTTACAGCTACAAACCCTATTGAAGGGAATCTCAACCTGGTCAGGAGGGTGCTCTCTCACCCCTAGTATTCCATAATATTGAGGTAAGTTGTTCTCTCATCTCCGGCCTACAGTACAGTCATCTGCTCTGAAGCCATCAATCTCTCACTCAGTATATATGCCCTCAAAACTTGAACTGTGGAAAACTTGGACTTTAGCCTACATCTTCTCACCATACATCCCCACTGCATCCAAGATGGTTTTATCGGAGTTCAAAGTCTGCAGTCTGACTCCGTGAGATAAGAAGGATTTCCGCCTCTGTCATTTTGATGCATTAAGTTGTTGTGGCTCGTACCCTCGTCCACTGGATTTTCATTTCCTGTTCCCCTAGAATTGCCGCCATGTTGGTAAGATGATTCGACACCATCCTGTATGCAATGGAATCCCAAACGTGTCTTCATCGGCTTCATAACAAGCAAATTTCAGACGCTTGTTCCGGTTTCGTCCAAAGAATTGTACTGACGTTCTCCGCCCCTTCACTATTTACTCAAGGTAGCTACGTCTGACCGATATACTCGTTTGAGCTCAAACGACTACTGGCGGAACTTCCGCTTGGCGCAATTTGTGATTCCTTACTTTGGTTGTATTCTGGTTCCACACTACCCCGAGTCTCGCCTTCTTGTGTGAGGCGTGCGCTGATGGTCATTTTAGGCGATTTTTCAACGAACATTTCGTAATATAGGTAGGATAACACCATAAATTTGTATGTTAACATTCATCTTAGACTTCATAAAAATTTAATTGACTAGATAGTGAGAAGCAGAATTTTTACAGTGAAACAGTAAAATTGTCAAAGCTAACATGGCACAGATGAATGCGCTTGTCAACTGAAAACCTTCATTTCCTCTTTGTTAAGACGGTGCGGAGGGCAGCACTTCATACTCGAAAACGTGCACCAATATCCAGAACCTGAGTTTGAGTTTTTTTCCCGGGTTAACGCGTTTCTCAAGCGGCTGAAGAAATGCGAAAAAATACCGGTCGCAGCTAAGTGACAAACAAAGCCTCTAGTGGCATGAGTTATCTATTGAGCTGGAAGCATCAGGAAATCAATGAATGACAACCGATAATATTTTTTTCGTTTAACGAAATTTTACTGATAGGAGGAATCTTGGTATTGCACTCCTTAACAGAATCGAAATGTAAGAAATTAATTCATGGCAAGGACAGTGTAATAAGAACGCGAAAAGTTCCTGCAGGTTTTTAAGGACAACGAAAATCTGTGAGGTGCAACTGAGGTTACACGTCCACGGTCCTTTATACCCTAATGTTTCGCAGCCCTTCAGCTTAGATTGGCTCCGCTCCTGCAAAATTTCCAAATCTTCTCAATCTACTAGCTCGCAGGATGAGTAAAAAATACACCAGATGAGTGAAACTTCCATCTGAGAAGTCATCGCTCGAGCAGCCAGTCAACATATGCTACCACGTGATGTGGATCCCGTGACTGAAGGATGAGTGGCGCTACATCCGGTCTAAGTGCGAACTAATCACACTGCTGAGCAGCTGTTCGTGGCCAATCGGTAGCGGGTTCGAGACCCCATCAAGTTTCGTGGGATGCAAACTCCTGACGATTCCCATTAAGCATTAAACCGCTAGACAGCATAGAGTGGCTACATTAACAGCACGAATTCTCTATGGAGAATACTTAATGGGATAATTGCACGCAAAATGCGGCAAATTTGACCAAATGTAACATTTACGTGAGGGTACTTTTAGCCTGATTTGAGTACTTATAACCACACGAATATTTTTCTTCACACTCGTTTTCACTTCCGCCCTTAATCTATGTGCTTATCAGTGCCTATTGTGAAGCTTGTTCACATGGTAATAAGATGTTTACTTTATGTCCAAAGTAAATCTCAAATGTGTACGAAACTGCATTCAACATGCAAGTGACAAGTGAGGTCACTGTTAAGGGGAAGGTTGCACATTCATTTCTATGTTGAGTAAAACCATGAATAGTTCTGCTTCTGTTAACTGTTCACTTACCAGATTTTTTCGAACTTTACTTCAAAGTCCTGTAGAATTCTGGAATATGTTGACGATAACTGCTTCTGGTTGATGCACGGATGACACTCACGGTGTTGAAGATTCTTGACTGCAGTAGTCGGCCGGCAAGAGACTCAGATTTCAAGTGGACGAATGTGTCTATTAGTGGGCCGTCACTTCCTAAAACAGGAGACTATCTGTCTGATTCCATTTTCAGCCTATCACGTTTTATTTTGTCTTCTACATTGAGGTTGTGGTGTAAACCACAAAGTTTCGTTAAAGCGCAACCGGTTGATACCTGCCTAAATCTGGGATGGAGCCGATTTGTCTTACAAATATTTCGATTTTCGATGAATAGGTGAAAACGACGATTTTATCATGCGCCTACGTGGGCTATTTCCGTGTCAAGATCGATAACTGAGGTCAACACAATCTTGCTGATTTTATCGTTCAGATCACAAAAGTTTACGGAAAATACGACAAAATGGTTACATTTCCAGCTTCAAGAGGAAACTCCCCCACATTATTCCATCAATCATTGCAGGTTATTATCATGGCAACTCGCTATGCCTGAGGGCTATTCACAACGAGGTTGTGGTGGCCTTCTCATTGAAGCACGTTAACATTTCTATTATCCTTTTCAGTTTGAGACATAAGGTGTATAGTATATAGTATAGTATAGTATAGTATAGTATAGTATAGTATAGTATAGTATAGTATAGTATAGTATAGCATAGCATAGTATAGTATAGTATATAGTATGTATATAGTGTATAGTAAAGTGTCCAAACATTAACGACCTGAAAACCAATGGGTGAGTTCTACAGGTGCAATAATCCATGGCACTGTAACCCTGTGCTTAACTTGAACGGGTTTTCGCCTCACTATTCGTCAAGGAGACCCAGTGGACTTTTCACGGATTATCCACACAACAGTGACCTTGAAATTTAGACGATAAAATGGGCCGTACCGGTGACGTCGTAACAAGTCCAACAAGTTCAAAAGTAGAAGGCTGTTCAATCACCCAATCAAGTCGAACAAAATCAGACCACAAAGCATGAAGGAAACGGCCTGATCACAACGGAGAAACAAAACTTTTGAACCGAAGGAGCCAAACGAACTAACCAGATACAAGATAATGATATCACGACGCGACTTAGACTCCAACCAACTAAATTACGCGAAGACCACCTCGAAACCAAACACTCACTTCAGAGTTAGTAGGTACAGTTTAGAATCTACGTAAGTACAGGCAGACAGGAGGGATTTACCCAATAAACGTCGCACTGATGAAGTCACCTGGATTGTTGGTGAAACGTTCTCAGTCCAACTGCCAAGCTCGGTGAGCAGACCAACAACCAAATCCAACTTTGTTGTACACAAGGTCGTTGAAACAAACAGCATGTTGACCCTGGCGTTGGCCCGATGAGAAATCGACGTATAAGTCAACACACACATCTTTCGATGCCTTATTTTTTCCGAGCCGCATGGTTCATATCTGCCAGTGAAGAGAGTAATAGGGATGCAACAACATGTCGTGTCAACTTCAGTGAGGACTATGGTTTTACCGTGTTACCAGAAATTTCAGAATTCAAAAAAATCAATCATGTTCACATGTTTGGGTGCGACCATTCAGGGGCGGCCGGTGTGTGCTGGCAGTGTTGGTGACATGTCCGCATCATATGGCAGATGTCCGGAATTCATATCCCAACATGGACAAGGACGTCGACCGTCTATGAGCTCTGATCACTGCCAAACAAGAGTCCAGTGATTCCTCGCTTTGATGTAAACAAATTTGACAATTGTTGCGCTAACAGAGGAGCGATATAAATCTAAGCTCAAAAAATTACCCTCATAATGGGATTCTGTGTAGATCAAACTTGAGGAGAATGATGTCTGTTTCGTTCAGAGACACACGCCGGTCGGTTTGTCTTGCCCGAAGGCAATGCTTCGTCATTTGATTCAGTAAAACGCCTAGCTTCTTGCGATAGTTGAGTTCCCTGTTCCCGACAGAAAAATATTTCTCCATAATAAAAAATAAACGAACGTCTGCCAACACTATTTTTCTGAATGATTTAATTAATTAATTAATTTGTCACTTCAACAATTGTTTTTTTCTCACAGGGGCAGGCTGTTACCTTGAGAACTGGTCCACAGGCAAAAGTACATTCGTTCAACTAACCCGTTCAACAGATCCCCAAAATAAGCGTGTCTTAGTCTACCCACAGGAGCTTTGACGTCACAAACCCTTCAGTTTCGGTTTTGTTCGAGTTGAAAATCAGATGGGGTTTTTTGTGCATGTCTGGTCAACTGAGCGTTCGAGTGCACCGCTGAATCTCGTGACTGCCAACAACGAAAGTTTTATTGCATTTCCTGATCATATGACGTTTTTACTCTCATTATTGAAAACAGACAGTTTGCGTCTGCAAGTTCAAACTGGCGTCAAATCTGTCGATTTTTTCTTCGTGGTTGTTTCGAAATGGAATATCAAAATGTCATATGAATGTTTTGGCTTCTTCAAATGTTCCTATAACTTGTCTTGTCTGTAAGTTAATTCATACACACACGTCTGCCTCTCCTGGTGGAAAAATCTGTTTAAATTGGCCTTTTAAAAACAGAACGTTCATAGGTGAATAAAAAATCATTTCTTTCTGGGAACCATCGTATTGTGTCGATGACAAACATCATCAGCATTGGCCTTTCTTAAACCGAAATTTCCACAGACCACTCGGTAATTTACCAAGATTATCCTCCACCAAAAGGAAGACCTTGTCAGCGGCGAATGCTCTCAGAAACTTGTTGGGTTTGTAGGTCTTTAGGGAATTATTAAATTATTGAATTAATGAATTAAACACGATAAACAATGGGAAATGTTACTTTAAGAACGAAAACGGAAGAATTCCGCACAGTGCCATAGTTTGAGATGTCAGTTTCCCAAGAAACCTAAATTCCTATTGAGAAACAATATAGATATCAACGGAAGACTCAAGTGAATCTCTCATTTGCGATATTCTTTAACCAAACGCGTCTCACAAAAGGCCGCTTCATGCTACAGTTGACATGATAATAGGCATATTGCAGCATATCTTCTCGAAACCAGCGCAATCTGCAAATGAGCATATCTCATCAGTTGCATACACCTCAGTGTACCAGTAGAACATAAAGTTGATGGGAACTTGGGTACCACGCCTACCTGATGAGCCTGAGGTAGGGAAAACAGGTAAGGCGCTGCCGAAGTGTTTTCAAAAACTTTTTAAGCAACTCGTTCCGTAAAGTATGTATGTCCTCAGTTGGAATATCTAGTAATTTGACCTGACGAAACCTTTTTGTCAAAAGCGAAACGTCGTCCAGCAATGAATTTGTCGAGTGTTATCAAACTTATGCGAAAACCATTTATTAGTTTTCCTTCGTCGTTCCTATGACGAGTGAGAATTTCAGTATAATTTTGGTCGGACAAGTCTAAGTAACACTGAGTTTGTAGTTTTCAGATAATGGCACGGCAGAAGCCACATTTTAATCTTCAGTTGACTTGTTTGATGATGCCAGGAGGGCGACGTACCACTGACGAAGGGTTTCTAATCAGTTCACGCTTACTTGTAACTAAACGCTGATCTGAATACCGGTGCCTTTGAAAGGACAGTAATTTTGGCGTCTGATGCCCGTGGATAAGTTTGCGTTTGTAAGCTGTTCCTTCCTAAAGAACTTCAAAGCGGTCGTTAAAGAAAGAGTGGGAAATTGTGCACCCCTTTTTTGAGCAAGAAGCCACCTTGACAGAGGATCCGATTGTGCGTTGTATGAATAGCAGCATTAATGAAATATGCTGTGTGACAGTACGGTAAGAGAGCATCTGCCCGATCGATAAATCACAGTCAAACTTTTGGCAGCTTAGGAAAAATTACCCGTTGGTTGCGTCAGGAAACAAGAGGCAGTGCTGGCGAGTGTCCTGCCTAGTGAGTAGTTCTCAATTGCGGTGGTGCTACAATATACGAAGAATTGATATCCAGCCATACCTGATGAAAACGTATGGTAAGTAGAACTTGTTTTTACGTTTATATGGAAACTCTTCTGGAACATGCTACACTGTTAGAAAGAGATGAAACACCAGCAAGTAACTCATCTGGTGGTGGGATAGTAAAAGACCAGAATTCTGTTTGCTCAAATGAATTTTTTCCGCCCTTATGTGCTGCAGCTGAAACGGTTCTCCACTTTCCACAAGATTTCTAGAAAATCTATTTATTTTTCCGTCAGTTCTGTGGAAAGAAACGGCAAATCGGACACCCAATTCCGCCGAATCGACCCATGACTCGAATATGTTTACATAGATATGTGTTTTTGCGTGGGTATGCTCAGCTGTGCCTTTATATATTACCATATATTTGGCAATATTTACGGGTATGTTCTTTGTGGACGTGCTAGTATGTTCATGTTTCTTACAACTAACACGCACGCACTGGGAGGGGCTTGGGTGATATCTGATTGGTGCGATCAAATGGCGCGTCAAGTGTTGGGTTCGTGCACACTCCCATGTGACCGTTATATAACTATTTCTTTGTCATTGGTCACCCAAAAATATCTACCCACCTGCGTGCCTGTGTACCTGCAACTCATTGTGCATTGTACTTCCTTCCTCATTGTTGGTGTCATTTTCTTTGGACAATCCACCAATGGGATTTTACCAAACAATGTGTGCGATCCAAATTATTGACCCTACAACTCACTGCCCATGTCAGAAACGACGAGAGTTGAGTGCTTTGCTCCCATCAGTTGACTCGAATGTATAATAGAACTCACACGGCTCTATCTACTGCTTCGTCATGTCACACTCAACCTGGATTTGTGAAATCCGAAAACCAGCAGACCAACAAACTTCATCATCAGCAAGCATTATCTCAGTCAACCTGTCAACACGCTGTGCAATTGCGGTCTTCTCATGCTCGACCCCGAATGGTGGCTCGATCTTCAGTGAATAGTAAGCGTTTGACAGGCAACAGCAGTTTATCCCCCGTCTCGTCTCAGTCGGATTCACCCAAGTTACATCCATCCACTATGCCGCGACCAAACAAGTATCCTTCTCATCCACGCGGAGGTGGGCAAGTGCTGGGATTTCGACCGACCTCAACGTCTGGTGCCAACGATCGGTCCTCCGGTGGCCAGTTACAGGGCTACACCTGTTCAATGTATCCGGACAATTTGGGCACATCAATGGATGATAGTTCACACCTGTTGAACATTGATGATCTGTTGCTCAGGCGAAATCGAGCACCTAGTAAAATATCAACAAGAGACCGGAACAGCCGGGATACTCAGTACCGTACTCCACCCTCAACCATTCCCACCACACCTATTATTCCATACCAGGAAAATGCCATCCAATCCGACATGGATTTAGTGAGATTAAAAGACGACAAAAAATCCGAAGATGAGCTATCTCAGATGAAACTTTTGGAACCGGTTAGACATCCACCGGTGAGTTTCTGCTCAGTCTGAGATGTATGTTGGCACTGGAATTATTCCATTAGGATTTCTTTGCTCACGTGGCGCGTACAATAACAGCGGAAGAGGGGAAATTTACTGTAGGTGTAAACGAGCCTATTTTCGTCCGCAAAGTTTTACGGGACTTGGTTATATTTCGTGCGTCCTAGAGCGCTTTTTAGGATAATAATCTGTGGCCGGGCAGACAAAAAGACATATTCACAAATCTCAGGCGTATGTGGACTCACAAACCCTGGAAGATAGGAGACCCCCAAGGTGTTTGTTCTTGGGAGTGGGCTGGAAATATATCAGAGTGATGCAAAAGGTAGAAAATTGCCTTTTCCCCTCTTAATGAGAAAAGCTTACTCGGTGGGGTCCCGTGGTGAACATTTTCATCGAAAATTTTTAAATCGAGAATTTATGTCCCTTCATTTTGACCGGTAATAACCAGGCACGAAAGATAAGCTGCTATGGTGAAACTGCGCTCTAACAGTGCCAATTCTGGAATAGACCTTTAACTGTGCCCCGTAAGAAGCACCCTCTGCTACTTTGTCCTGCAAAAAAATACTCACGCGGTTGCTGAAAACTCTTGGACAGCCCACGAACGGTTACGCCCTTTTTGGTGCACACCAGGTTGACGCACTCCCCGAGTTTCCGTCAGCCATACGTTCTACTTGAGCCCAAATTGGATCAAATTCGTCAAATTGTTTGGTTTTGACAATGAACTCAACTGAACTGCTCGTTTATGCTATAAGGGAAGTACGCCTACTTTCTGAGCCCCAAGAAGGGCGAAACCGGTAGTGGACTGTAGGAGAGTTGTCAGTAGGCTTAGGAATAAGATCGCTTCAAGAAAGCATACTGGGATGTCTCAAATATTGCACCACCCACAACATGCATCGGCCCTTGTGCAGCATATATACTGGAAGAATATCAAAAACGCGAAATTCAGCTGAGATTTAGGTGACTCTCCCGTGAAGACCAAATGGTATGCAGATGCGTGTATTTGGCGACCTTCTGCCATTACTTACCAGGATGGCAGCCACAGCTATTGGTTCCTCCAGCTGAATGTGTGCCACCATCCATACAGAACAGGCTCCCAGTGGGTTTCGGATGCGTTTCATGGTTAGTGTGAATTATCTACGACTGTTTATCAGGGATTACCAAACCACTGTAATCCAGCCCTTCATTGCAAGTGTCGCAGTTAAACAGCCTTCACTTCACTAGTGTCGAGGTTTTTGTTCTTGCCTCTCAATCAAAACGCCGTTTTTCGATTTTCATTTGACAAAATTAAACAGTAGTACCGATCACCGCTTGGAATTACTTCGTCTTATCACGATTTTAGTTACCACCAAACAAGGTTGATGTTCTGTACCAGGAGGGTTAAATTTTACTTTGCCCATGAAACCAAACCATCGGCAGGATCTGACGACTCGCGAAAATGCTTTAAGAATAAAGGAAGAGATGATACGGTTTGTAGACCATTTTGAAGTTGCAAAAAACAGTATTATTCAAGGCTCAAGTGTAGAAGCGAGGATAGCGTCCGTTTTGAAGATTTGTAGACAAGCAAAAGCCTTCGTACTTTTTTCTTGAAGGGGGTGATTGTTTGGCAATCTTAACAGCGTGTTTCGAAAGATATGGGACGAAATCAAGCTTCCTTTGAGTTTAATTTTGAAGCGGCTTCAATCAGAGGGTTGGGAAATATGACAAAAGCGCTGTGAGCAACATTTAATTCAGCTTCCGAAAGTTCGAAGAAGGCCGACTGGTATGAGTCAAAGGGTTATGTCTGTTAGATGAGCTCAAAACTGTTTGCCTGTCTAAGAGAGCCGTTTTGCTTATGAGGCACAATCCTTTGTTGACATTTTGCGAGTTGATGAATAAAAACGTCGGTTGGTTCTGTGGTAAACTGCAGTGCCTCTGGAGTTTACTGCCTGTTGTTTTACGGTTTATCTTTAGAAAGCGGGTTATCTGTACACGGAACAGAATAAATTAATTTATCTAGCTGTCACGATTTAGTCTTCTCTTTCTTGTCCACTCGAAGATTTCGGGCTGGTTCGCCATGGAGACACAATCACTGCCTTTTTTATGCGGAAGGTGGGTGTCACAGAGAAGGAACACACTACCGTTTTAGCTGTACACCGCACGCGAATATTTCACCCACCTCTCATCAGCCTTTGCTGAACTGCTCTTCAAACCTTAGGTGATTGCACATCTCCCAGAATTAAAAATCAACCTAGGCTTCTTGAAGATTTTGAGCAGCATCACAAAGGTCACGCCAGTGTTAAGCATGGATTTTCACTTCGGCTTGGGTTCCCGGATGCTTGAACAATGCCTTATCGCCTGCTAATAGTCAGCTGACTTCTCCATATGAATCTAGGCTACTGCCCAATCTAAACATGAACATTACTGACATTTTCCAGTAGTATCGACGTTTTTCGTCCACAGTGCTGCTTCTCCGAAGTGTCATAGTACCACAACACCAGCACAACACCCGTATATGACTGCTCATTGCTAGTCTGCTGGCTAGTCTTTGGGGGCGTAATACCTGACCACCTAAGGCATATCCCAAACTAGATACGATCTAAACAACCATGCGGGTGAAGAACATGAGCGGAAAGCTTTTGTACCATTGACGTTGAGTTGGACGTCGTGGGGCATAACAATTGAGGGTCTCGGAACTGGCACTGATAATCTCTTGCACACGAATAATCTCAGCCATGCCAAGCTACACTCTACGCATTGTTAGTGTCCAGATAGTAGATAGATAGATAGATAGGTAGATAGATAGATAGATAGATAGATAGTTAGATAGATAGATAGATAGATAGATAGATAGATAGATAGATAGATAGATAGATAGATAGATAGATAGATAGATTGATAGATAGATAAATCTGGTTGGAGACGGTTAAAGATTCAGTGCAAGGCTCACGTGTTTCTGTAACACGACTGATCTAACTAGCGGTTCAAATGACTTTCCGACACACTTTCGATAAACTAACCGACTTTTTGAAAGTTTCCCTGAGGTTTCACAGGCTTTTACTTATTGCGCAATAACACCAGGGCATTTTTAACCCAAGCGCATTGAAACTAAACGCGGCGTACTACAGTAAAATGCCCTGGGGTCGTCCTGATTATCTATGGATTGCCATTAATAAAGGACTTTTACTGAAGGTGGCAACATTGGTATTTCTCTCTTTTGGCAAAGTAGTATGGATGTTCGGTAGAAAAGATGGTCGTTAAAGAGGAGACGGTGTTGTAAAGGCGGTCGACGCTAAGAACAAAGAGCAGTGCATAGCGTATCGTAGATTGTCAATCTGGAATGCAAACAAACTAAAGAACCACGGGCGGAATAAGTTTTTGAGACTGGTAATGTCGCTTGAGTCAGTCGCAGACGGATCTTTGACTTGTTAATTTAGGTGACATTTGCCACCTGGGTCGTCCGACGATGAGGCACGAATGCACTACTCATAAGCTTGCTGAAAATTCTTCGACAGCCCACGACCGGTTTCGCCCTTTTTGGGGCTCATGAGGCAGGCGCATTCCCCGAGTTTTCGTCAACCTTATGTTCTACTTGAACCCAAATGGGACTGTTTTCAAGAAATACACTCATTTGCAAATCAATTTGGTTTTACGAGAGACTCAGCTGGAACCCAGCTGAATCTTTCGTTTATGATGTTTCCATGCAACTGAATGTGCTGCACCAGGCCGCCTCATGTTCATTTATGAGGTCACCTGAGGAACCCTTGTTTGTTAGTCTGATTTTGTATTTTTTATCCCTGATTGTGCATGGAATGTGCTAGTCTTCTCGGAAACCTGCTAATTCTTCAAAATGTATTCTATACTCCCAGAAAAACACAGATGAATTTGATGTTTGAGTATGTCTCAATTTTGTGGGCTATAATAAAGAACAAAATAAGCCAATGAACTTTACCAAAGCTGAAGATTGACGGGACTGGCTACCAATCGCTGAATGACTTGGTTCCGAGTACCACTGGTGCAAAAAATAGGCTTTAGCCCTTGGTATGATACTGAGATGGCGCCGGTGTTTGCATGATGGCTGATGCATCTGTCTAGAACCGGTGTGAACAGGGTACATCCAGCATGTACTGGAGGCGCTTTCGCCGACACAGTACTTATTCACGCGGTCTAATGAAACAGGTCGACGTTTGAGTGTTACGGGCTGAGTAAACACCGTCTTGTTAGTTGTCCATTGCTTACAGAAGGCTTTCTTGGTGGTCAAGTTGCATGGGTGAGATCAGCTAATTTTGATAACCAAAAGAGGCGGTGCATCTTCCTGTGGCTAAGCTATGTAACAGCAAAAAGAAATAGGCAGGAGAATTAGTGCAAACGTGCACTCCGTGTTTACAATTAGGACATGTGAGAAGAGGGAACAAAGTGTGGTGGCGGTGAGCTTTCCGCTCGAGAATTTCTGCATAACTGTCGCGTTTTTTTCGCAGCTTTGAGCTTGTGTTCTCACAGCATCAAACAGGAGGTGACGGAGCTTTCGAGAAGGCCATTTTCCCGCACTATGTCAGCAGCAAGGGCTACATTTGACATTGAAAAATCATCGGAATATTGTTCTCTAAACTAGCACACTATTTGTGAGGTTTGTGGGAACTCTTTAGCGGTTACTCCCTTCTTGTGTCTCATCGGGTCAACGCGATCCTTGATTTTTTATTAGCCTTTTGTTCAACTTGGATTAAATTCCAACTTATCTTATGGTAACGGGGGAGTTCAAGTTAGATCTCTCTTCTTTGATATTCTTCAGCTGAATATAAGACCGTTTTCTGTTTCAACTGGGACAATAATCAAGATGCCGAAACATTTTTATTAATATAACTCTACTAACCGGTGATGAGCTGTCGAAAAGTTTTTAACAACTTTATGAGTAGTGTGTTATGTCAAGAGAATATACTGGGCCATCTCGAGTATCGTATCAACCGAAACATGAGGGGCCTTAATGCAGCACACTCACTGGAAGGATAGCACAATCGAGATATTCATGCTTGTCAATTTGTAATTAGTAGATTGGCTTGCTAATTGTTCATGTATTGTCAGCGAATTTGGGGAACTCACTCTTTACTCGTGAAAACTGATGGCTTGGTGGATAAGGTGTACGGAAGTGAGGTGAAAAACACCAAACGATGTTCAGACATCTATCTCAAAATAATCGGTGAATTTCTAAATATGATCCCGCGTCAGACGCTGATTTCTAGGATAACTTGTATTACACTGAGATGTGGAAGATGGATCAAAGGATTTGCCGTGTTAAGGATCTGTTAACGGGAGAGTTAGTGAGTCGGAGATTTTTAGTCCGTACTTTACTGCCATGCAGAAGGTCCTCAATTTCTCCAACGCACCACTGTCCTTGCAACCACCCAAATAAGGACTCAACTGATATGGTCCAAGACAACCCGAAAATAAGTTTGAAATTGCTGGGCAAAGTGAAACATTTCGCGCAAATGAGCAATGGAATTGGATTAGTTGACCTGTTAGACTGAAGAGCGAAACTTACGACTCAAAATCCCGTAACTATTTGTGGGGGTTTCTGACTAAACTTTAAACACCGGAACAGAATGGTCAGCTGCAAAAATCTGCGAAATTCTACAATATCTTGTCATCCGTTTTCGTTGTTAACTATGTCCAGCTGGTCACTATATAGTTCGAGATTCGAGGGCTGAATTACTGCCTGGTTTCCCAAGCCTAGACGGGTGCACTCAAGACGCTAAGGTTGGGTTCGAATCACGGACATTCCGGTCAGTGAGCTGGTGGCCCAACCACTGAGCTAACTTAAGCTTGAAAAATGATTTCAGGAGCGTGGTGTGAGTGAGTTGGCTGTAAGACGAAGTAAAATAAAAGTTGAGTACAACATTTCCGAAATCAGTCCACTTGACGACGTAAAATGTGGACACTTTGTGAAACCCAAATTGGGGAATGGATGACACCACGAACCGATTGCTAACCGACCGGCGTTTCGTGCTCCATGGATGACGTTTTTAAGGGCGCAACAATGGAAATCACTTGTACGAAGCATTGAGCTGACTGGTACCACTGAGTTTGGCACGCGTGAATAAAGTTGTCGTCACGGCGAGTTTATGCTCAGTAACCTGAGCGATTCCCAGCTAAACAGCAGACAGTGTTGACCATGTTTCTTACTGGTGCGGTTGCTTTGTTTGTGAGCAGTCACAGATTATGCACACAGTCGTTTAATTAGTTCAGACAAATTTTTCCGTGGTTTTCTGGAAGTGCATGTATGGTTAGGACTTTTACCAATATGAATCTGCTGCTGATCGGCTGCGCAAAATCACAGCTTTGTTTTGATTAATTCTACGTAAGTAAAGTTGTAGTCCTCGTATAAAATTCCGTGTACAGCACCTGACCTCTTAGTGGCGTCGGGTCCTTCAGTTGCCGGAGGTACTGCTCTATAGCTTTAAATCTTTTGACAATTTGGAATGCTATGTAGTGGTGTTCCGTTTTAACACCTTATACCAAAGTTAATTATGGTCGCATAACTGTCGTTCAACTGTTGCATCCTTTCGGCGCCTAACTGCCATGCCACCCGAAGGAAGCACGAGGGCTGTGGTACTGACAGGTTGCCCATGCCTAGATAGAGGAAGTCGAGAGGCAGAGGTAGGGTTCGAACCACGGACCTCCCAATCAGTAAATTCACGCTCTAACCACTCTGCCATCTCGCCATCTTGTCACAAGAAATCTTCTAAAATTTGTTTTCAGCACAGGAATTACTATGAAATATGAAGGTTCATTTTTGTCCAAGGATGCCTCGGTTCAGTTTGGTCTGTGACGTTGATTCGGTCATACACCTTCCAATTTGTGTAAGATTTGTAAGATTTAGAGTGGTGAAAATACATATTCTACAACTCCCACAGTTACCCACCTCTAGTCAGTAAGCATTTAACGGGTTTTAAGCAGCCGTGACAATACCTGGCTGGGAAATCCAAACAAAGGGTCACCCAGTCAACATAATCAAGACAGTCGCCGGATCGCCGTTCAAGGCAAACAAGTCAGATCGCTCACATGTTCAACCAGTTCATCCTCTATAACTCAGTGTCCTGTGCCACAGTAGTGGTATCACGCTCACCTCGCATTCCTGATGTACGGGTTTTAATTGAATATTGATGTATCGCGATATCTCGAATATCGTACCATCCGAAACATGTGGTGGCCTGGTGCACGGTATTCACTTGAAGCGGATCATCATAAATTGAAACATTCAGCTGGATTCAGTAGAGTCTCTTGTCAAAGGCAAATACGTACACAAATGTGAGTTTTTTTCGAAATCTGTCCAATTTGGGTTCAAGTAAAACGTAAGGTTGACAGAAACTGGGGACACTCCCTACCTCATGGGCCCCAAGAATGGTGAAACCGGTAGTGAGCTGCCAAACTGATTTAAATAACGAAATACACTCATTTGCAAACAAATTTGGTTTTGCGAGAGGCTCACCTGGTCGTGGGCTGTTGAAGAATTTTCAGCAACCTTATGAGTAGTGCATTACGAATATACATGTATCGCGATATCTCGAACATCGTAGCAACTGAAACATGAGGCGGCCTGGTGCAGCACATTCAGTTGCGTGGAAACATCACAAACGACAGATTCAGCTGAGTTCCAGGCGAGTCTCTCGCAAAACCAAATTTGTTTGCAAATGAGTGCACTTCGCTAATTTCGTGCAATATGGTTTCAAGTAGAACATAAGGTTGACGGATTGCGCCAACCTGATGAGCCCTAAGAAGGGCGAAACCGGTCGTGGGCTGTCGAAGAATTTTCAGCAACCTTATGAGTAGTGCATTACGAATGTTTTCAATAACCTTGCGTTTGGTGTGTGATGCCTTGTTAAGGTACTACCATTAGGTTAGGACCTCCTCCAAAGCTAGATGAAGGTAAACAGCAAACTTTGTTCCCCAGTATGCCCAGAAGTGTGTATGTACCACATTCTTAGAAACCATCGTATCGATTGCTCCAGTTAGGTTACAACGCTAAAAGCCAGCCACGATATATGGCAAAACAGACCTGAGCATGAACACGTTTTAATACCTGACAGTATGATGTAACATTGGACAATTATTCGGAATACAGGAAAAAAACCTGAGTTGGTTGGAAAATGTAACGAAAATATCAACAACAACGACGGAATTTATCGATTATGGTGAGAAAAAACTTCCATACGATTCGGATCCGTACAAACAATATTTTCACCTTAAAGCTCATTGGTTTCAGTGCACCTTGCTTGCTTGCCGTAACACCTGAATTCCTGAAAGCCACCAATCTGATAGGAATTAGAAAAGTAGTCGCTGTGAATACCTTTGGGGGTTAAGTAGGACCTACATAATCTGTCAAAAATTGAAGACTCTTCCTCAGTTTGAAAGATTTTACTCTGATCTAATGGGCTATGAAAGAGTGCTTGTCAAACTTCAGAACGTTTGTGAACATGAATGGTATTCTTCATCAGCTGGTGAATAAGGGCACGTCACTAGTCTTTTAGCCTTGTTGTGAATAGAACTTTACCGAGGACTGCGCACAACCCGGTTGTGCTTCGATGGCGGTTGATTTCGGACCGCCAAAAATAATTCAACGTTTGTGCCGAATGAGCCACTGGCCAAAAACAGTTATTCGAAAGAAACGGATGATATGGTCCCTCATTGGTTGTTCGGGAGTCTACGTATTTATCTTGGTATTTGCGTTTGTTGTTTCGATTTTGAGGGCATGCAGTGTGATTAATCGATATGTAAATCTCTGATGACACATTTCCTTAAATTGTTATACCAGCCGTTTCACAGTAGTTGGTAAACAAACGTGGCAGAACGGACTGTTTACTTTTAACGGGTGCAACCTGTGGATTTTTCCCTGTATCGACCATTTTCTGTCTATTGAAATTTGCAACACTGCTCGTCTAGCCATCTCTCTGTTTCGGTCCTGAGGTCAGAATCCTGCACTGAGTATCCGAGTTGTGGGCTATTTTATTCAATAATAAAATACATAATAATCGTCTAGTTGTAACACCCCCTCGGTGCCTAGCTGCCTCGTCACCCGAGGGAAGAACGAGGGCTGCGATACTTCCAGCCCGTGCAAGTCTAGCGAGGAGCAGTCAAGATTCCAGAGCCGGGTTTGAACCACAGACCTTCGGTCAGTATGTTCCCGCACTAAGCAAAAAGCTATCTCAAGTAGTTTTTGAAGATTTCCAATAATCCCGCTTTGGGATTTGGATCGTCTTAATTACCTGGTTGAGCTTCTTGATTTCAGCGTTTTTGTTTTTCGCAGTTTATATAGGTAGGTTATTTCCTTTCTGCTGTTACCCCATAGAATTTCGCTTGCGAAACTTTAGGTTGAAAGCGACTTCGGAAAGTTCACTTACCAAGCGGTTTGTCTATATCCCGTGATTTTTTATCTATGAGGTAGAACTAGAGAAGACTTTAAGTGGTTAGCGCTGAGAATTTGATGCCTAGCTTGGTAAACTACATAAAACCTGTACCGCACATCTACTGTTTATATCGTCATCGAATTATGTACCATACTATGATATAATGAAATGCGTGTGATCCGTGCATAATGTATTACGTTATAAAATGCACGATATACAATTTTATATACAGTGCACATCTATTTAAGCTATCAACAGATTAATTATCGATGCTTATGGCCGCCATCGTGCATAGGTGCAGTTTACAGAGGCAATGTCGCTCTAAGTGAACTGCATCGTTCGCTCGTTATTGCTGACGAAAAAGTTTAGGATAAGCATAGGAAACAAACTACAATTCATCTATCAATAGGCAGCATGTTTTGCAGATTTTTACAGCTCTTTGGGAGGAAGCTCGTAAGTTTTTAACCAATCTGTTCGGAAAACCTCTTCGTAATATCTGAAGGCCATCAGCTATAGTTCTCACTACTCATGGCAAACTTGTGTAAACGTAAATTTGCTTGTCCGCAACCAGTACGTTTTTTTCATGTGGAGAGGTAACCCTCAGGATAGACCACCCTACCTACAAACTCTTTCTCTGAGGGGACGGCTTTGTTGAAGAGACCACGTTTGCACGTCCATCTCAGTGAGTTAGGCAAGCGTAACTGCTCACGGGCACTTAAACAAACGGGATTACTCAAACTGGTTCTTTTTGGTTCCAAGCAACCTCAGCCGATGGATAACTGTACACAAAAGCACGTGGGATTTGTTCCGTCGAATGCCACCAACGCAATTCACTGATGCAACGGACATCACACTTCAGCTTCAAATTGTTTCATGTGCGGTGACTATCCTTCAGAGGAGGGGACAGGAAAGTTACGCACGAAAAAACAAAAGCTGTTCTAAGAAAGCCAAAAGGGTAAATCGAATTTGTGTTTCAGGAACCGGAAATTCATTTGCTCCAAGACCTTGTCACGTGATTAGCACAGCTGGTGCTACCACAAAGGCAAAACGCCATCCACTGCGAACAAAAATGCAACTGACAAGAATGTTCCTGCTGAAATTCGGAGTAATACGCAACATTCTTTAAAGGGTTAAGAGGACGTGCATGTGGATAAAAGATCGCGCACCGCAAGGTACGTGTTGGAGTTTCTAAAGAGTCCGACAAAATGATGCCGGAATTTTCCTCTATCTTGTTTACTCAAATAACAAAGACCACCAATCTTAATATCTAAGTACAAAAACTATTTCGAAACGGAAGGTGAGTTACATAAGGTCTACTTAAGCCTCTTGCCACCGAAATCACTTGGTCTGGCGTTCTCTGTGTGCACAAGTTTGGGTAGTTTTGACTGATCACCAGCGATCCCACGCGCTTCTCTCAAACGGTCTTGTGTCACTGTTTACTCCGATTGGATATATGTTTATAATATATCTGGTGTCTCTCACATACCTCAGTAATGTCATGCGGGGGTTCATCTCGAAGGATATGGTTTTCTATTTATTCTGTGACCTCAAACCTATCTCTCATTTGCTTGGCACCAGGAGCGAAGCTACTCAAGTTGGGCCGGTTGCATTTTCAAAACCACCTGAGACTGACAGCAACGGTTCTTCCGATCTAGTAAGCGTGAGTTCTATTGTTTCGTCTTAGCTGGACTCAGTGTTTGGGGCGTGAATTTACTGACCGGAAGCGCCGTGGTCTGAACCCGATCCCGTCATCTCGACTGCTTCTGTTTAGGTTCAGGCAACCAGATGGTATCTCAACCCTCGAGCTCTCTTCGAGTGACTTGGAAGCTAGGCAGAGAAATAATGTTTAAGCTGGATGATTATTCTGTTGTCAACTGGGCTTCAAATATGAGGGTACTTGGTGTACCATTCTGGCAGGGTATCCCACCAAGCGAAACGTGCATGAGTGAAATAGACGTTGCAAGGCATACCAGGAACTCAGAGATAGCCTTCAATCGTCTCATCAAGTGGCACTGCCGCTTAGGTGAAGTAAAATCTATTGAAGGAACCTTGTGGTCTTGAATGTGACTAAAATCTCTTCGTATTTTGTGACCGTAACGAAAAATAGGAACTTATTATCATCAAAGTTGCTCACGAAAAGAAGCTTCGTATCAAGCCTTATGACATCTCGTATAACCTTCAATGTGTCCCCCCCCCATGGAAAATGAGCGACGGCAACAAACTACATTCGCTTTCAATTGGGATTTCGCCTTGTCAGGAACGTCAATCTATGCTGAAAAGCCGAAAATCACTGTATAGCTGTTTCATCATGTAGCTCAAACATGAACACGTCCACCTGTTCAGACGTGATAATGCAAATGGGCGCCGCATGCGCCGATGGGTGCTGGTAACACGTAGATCTTTCAAGTCAGCTATCTGGAGTTGAAATCGCAGCACCGACAATGATATGCAGTGCTGATGAGCTCTAGTAGGACTGAAACTGAAGTCCAGTGTCTCCTCTCTGTGACTGGGACTTACCAGAATAACTGCAACAGGACAAGGGAAAGGGTTGTTCAACTGCAACTAAACCCCCCTTGAAATAGCAGAGTCTCGATTGTTTTTGAACCGGCGTATGAGACGATGCATGAGCAGCACTTAATGAAGTGACTGAAAAGCTTGAGTTAAACAACAGGTAAGAATTATAAATGTATTATTTTGGAGGTATTTAGATTCGTGTTACAATTGTTTCATGTTTGTAACCATGATACTCAGGCGGTTGCCACCAGATGTGCCTCTTTGTGTGTAACGGGTGCGCCCGATTTTGTTCTTGCATGAAGGGCGCTGTTTGAAAATATTTCACTTTGAAGGCAGTCGATTTAGTCCTCTCACGTAGGTTATCATACCCAGCATCCTGGTGCTGCCCTGGAATTAACGTCTACACAATTAACGGATCTCATAGGAAAGCTGAAATTGTAGTACACATTTTGTTTGCTGGAAAAGATAGTGTGCTCTATCAGTCCAGGATAAACATGGCATGCGAATAACAATCTTGTGAACCCCGCTCAGAAATGCCACATCAAATAAACTAAACATCTGTGCACACCCTTATCAGGTAGGACGATAATTGGTTATGTGCATTCCACCGGACTTCAAACAGCTGGAGTTTTGCCGCGATTTGTTATGTGCTGGATTCCTGCAGAACCCAAACCAAACGTAACTAGGAGATGAGCTAGCTTGTTATGCCCCCCCCCCCACGCTGTTGCAAGTTGCGATTTTTTTGTCGAATGAGCTGTATTTGATATTCAAATTCGTAACTGAATGAAAATCAACCAGAATGTCGAGACGGATATACTTCTTTTGCGTATTCAAGTTTCCTCAGCTTATCCATGATAGCATATATCGGAGCACGTTTTACAAAAAGGCGACTTGAACACGAAAAACTACATGGGGCGACCAGGCTCGCTCTGGCTTAAAAGTGGCTTATCTTAAAGTATACTACAATTGAGTATACTTTCAGAAAAAGCTTAGCTGTTAAGCAATAGGCGGCTCAAGTTTGACGTTCCGATTTTGTTATTAGCTGCCGACAGTCAAGGATTTGCTTCGAAGCGTTATTCATGCAATGGTCATCATCATAGGTACATAACTCATTTTTCGAGCCTGGTTTAATATCGATGCCTCCATGGGAATTTGAAACGTTTTTGCCTTCCTTGAAACCTAGACTATTACCGAGTCGGTGCACTTTGACAAGAGACAGTTTAAGCATCCCAGAGTCCCGTCTAATTAGTCGCTTATCTATTTTCATCTAAACGTATGTTCTGCCACCGATGGGCGAATTGCATCGCCCAAGGGAACTAGCCCAGTAGAAAACGGTGGTAGTGCTCTGTCCAAGTAGGGGTTGACGGAGGGCGTTACAAATGGCTAACAAGATACCATGTTTACTTAAAAGCTTTTTGTCACAAATTTCCCCATTAATGCCACCCGCTGAGGTCAGAAAATAAACGGAGAGTTAAGCCCCACCCTGTTAGCCACCAATGAGCAGTAAAACTCCAAATATGCTACGCATTTACCTTTTCTGACGGGGATAGAAATTCATTTTGAGCTTAGTGTCATAGCGACCTGACTAGATACGGTGGTAGTCGCTTCAGCCTCACTGGCTGCCACCTACACAAACGTCGTCAACCACCATTACTTCATAAGAATGGTCCAGCAGTCATCCAGTTTCACTTTTTTTCGGTCTAGGTTCTTTCTCCAGAGATTTGCGCCGCTATATGTCTGTGTGGTTTGCGTCACCGACTCACCGAAAGTCCTCCGTCCGACCAGATAACGTGTACTTTTGGATTACAGTTATTGGCTGACAAACGTAAATGATTGGCTCCGTCTGGTTTTGTTGAATCAGGTATTTCTTCCTTTTTAGGGTACTACCTGATATGAGGCGAGTAGCAATGAGTGTTTGACATAATTCCAATAAGTCGTCCAATTCGACCAAATTGCCCTGTAAATGAACTTGCATTCCGTTGGAATATTCGGTCTTATAAATTATTTGGTGATGATCTGGACGACAAAGAAAAGTAAATATGATAGGTCACTTGTGGCTGAAAGCCAAATGAATGAAACACAGGCATAAGGAATACGCTGGCTTCTTGAAGCATGTGATCTTGATAGATCGGATTACGTTTCACATGACTAATATTCAATGTGAACAGTCGACTGAGCTCAGCATAGTAGCTAGACATAGTTGGTCTTTTTCCGAGCCCAATTTACCTGTTGCTTGCAACACGAACGAGTAAGGAAACTACATTCATTAATCTCTGTGGCTGAATTCCACGTCCCGCTAGCATATGGAGTGCGCAATCATGCGGCTGGGCATTCCGAAAACGCGGAATTCCGGCGCCGCAATGTTGATTGCTACATTTTATCTTCCAGTAAACCTCCAAGGGATCTCTCAAAAGAAGTGATTATCTGGAGAACACCGTAAAAAATACCCAGCTCCGTGTGTCTTTTCTTGGCTAATATTCCAAATATCTAGCTGTGAGTCGAACTCATTCTTCGATCTGCGTACACAGTCAAAATGAAATGATTACAAGCCTTCACACCAGGCAAGCTAATTAAACGTTCTATAAACTTGAAAAGCCACGCCTCACAGTATTGGTAACCCGGTGGCATTTGCTGGGTTTGTTCAGATGGCGGCCGATGTGTGCGCTAGGCTTGGTGATTGGCTCTCAAAGATTGTATCCTCAGTCGAGGAGACAGCATCCCTGCACGGTCTTCACAAAATCAATTCAACAAAGCATTTCCGTCCTACCTATTTCTTGGTTGCGACATAATTTTCTTAAATTGATTGCGACTTTAAAGTTTGGACGACCAACCTTTGCCGTCTTCCCAAATAGTCAGGCAGAGCGCTGTTAGGCGGACCGGTTTTTCATAATGTCCAAATTTCTCTATCACAGTCCACCATATTGGGACCTGATTGCAAGATGTGCGTCATGGTTTGCTGTTAAGTGACCGCAGAAAAAAAGGTATTTGTTCGGTAAAAATTTATCAGTGCGACCAGATACACCGTTTATAAATATCTTATATCTGGTGCCACTGTATAAACAATAGCCAGCCACGAACCGAAGTGCAGGTGCACGGGGAGAATACCACTCACTGTCCCATCCAATCACACATGCGTCTTACAGCCGTTTGGGTGCGAGAATCGTAAAAGTTTGGAATAAAATCACTAAAACCTGTTTCATGGTTTTCAAATCATGCCTTGTGTGCTGACACAATCTACCCAACTGCTTATTTAAAACGGATTTATTTTGAGAAATAGTTTTCAACTGTTGATAGTCTCAGTTGATAAAAATGTGATAGATTATTCCATTGTTAAATTCAGTATACTTTTTTGGCGGGGGGTTACACACCGACCGTTTCTTTTTTGCTTTGTGCCCGGTTTAATTCTTTTGTGAATTCAACTCAGGATTATTCCATAGAATATTGTGGATTAGGTGCAGCTTTGCAGAATGATGAAGCTGGATCTCGTGTCGAAGATTATGAACAAATTACAGCCGAGTCAAATTACAGCCGTATATATTGGTCAGTAATGGGTTGCGGGTTATTTCGTCTGATAGCCAATGGAAAGCGTTTCCGTTGACATGAAAGTCGACGAAAAACTGTAAACATCAATGATCGTCGCAAGGTTCGTTCTTTTCTGGTCACACACAAATGAGCATCAATTAAGTGAGGCGGTCATTGGTGGAAAGCGAGGTTTGTGTGGATGACTGTCGTACAGTAGCAATCTGAGAACGTTATGATTCAGAGAGTGTACCATCTTCCAGAAAGCCCATTCATGTAGTGGTGGCTTGTCATTTTGTTTGCTGTTCGACGCTTCGAGTTTTCAGCACCTTATGAGTAATGTGTTACGCCTAGACGAGTTTTGGGTAGTTTTGGTGTCAGGATTTTGCAGCACGAACCTCGTTTATCTCATTGTGGACTCTGTCTCAATCAGACTTCAGTTGTTCCACGATGAAGGAGGCTTGCCATGACTCTGCCTTAATTTGAATGGGAACTTACTGATGTGATGCCATCAAACACTGGAATACCAATGCTTCGAGGAATTGGCCAGCTGAAATGCGTTTCCGGAAAAGATACTGAAGACGACACATTAGAACACACTAGAATCCAACAGGCAGAGATTTCAAAAAATTTCAAATTAAGCTGAAATTTCACTTGCACTGTTTATCAAAGAAAATGTTGGTTTTCAATTGCAAGCCGCGCTGGCCAAAATGTTGTTGGGAACAGAAAACGACCCACCTACAGGTAATGGCAGCGGTTTTAGTTAAACTTAGTACTGCGGAATCCTCGCGACTTTCTGGCTTCAGTCCAGCTAATGCTGGCTGCACCGGCTGGAAAGATATGGCATTTAGGCAATCACCCTAGTAAGGATGCTTTCATTTCCATGTCCGACTGTCTGGCTGGATCCACAAAGGCTGCGAAACCAATCATTCAGATGCCATCGTGCTCCTAACTGGTGCTCATACCTACTGATCAGACGCATGACCCCCTGATATTAATTCCTTTTTTGGAGGACTTCAGACTTTCTCGTAATAACTTCACATTCGTTTTTCTTTCCACTGTAATCAGACGTTCTCTGCCCCCCCCCCGTTGGATGTAAGGGACTGGCCACTGTTAGGCAATGGTGTCACGGCGTCACTGGTAATGAGAAGCAAACGTAAGATGTGAATAAACTGTTCAAACTGAGAAGACTGAACTCACAATAGATACTGCAACGTAGATTTATGTGGATCGGAACAGTTGTGAAGAGATGATTCTGGGTTTAAACTTGAATTTGAGTCCGACCGACAAGTGTGTTCCAAGTTTTAAAATTCTGAATCGATGGCACGTTGGCCCATTTGTACATTACAGAACTGTCATCTGAAATTTGGTGCACGTTGGTCATTAGATCATTCTACTGAACATTTTGGTTTCTTGCCTCAGATTTAGAAATCTTGTGACAAATCTGGCGAGGAATACTTGCCAGCGAGTTTTTTGTAATATAGAGAAAGGTTTTCGGAGGGGCGCATTTCTGTAGACTAAACTATCAAACTAAACCAATTTTCAAATCAGTGAGAAAATGCCTAAAACCGATTGATAAGGCATCGTCCAGAAGAAGTGTGGACAGCAATCGACGGATTTATCACTGTGCAACCTTTCGCTTTGCCATGAAAGTTTCACGTTTGAAGTCTGATCAGCAAGTGTGAAAATCGACGGGGTAGGTGGAAACTTGCATGAACTGAGATCTGGTCTTTTTTTATTCTCGTATGCTGAATAGTTAGAGAATTACAATCGAGAATTGATCATCACAAAACCAACAAGAAATGCGGACAAATATCAGGTTCATAGGTAAGTACTACGTGGAGTGAATCTGAAAATGTGGAAGTTTTAAGACGACGGATGTAACTACAGTGGCTGAACGCTGAGGCGGTGGAAATCGCCAAGCATGCCAGTGTGAACAGAACAGCAGATGTAGAGCTGGGGAGACAATGAACAGAGGTCTTGGATAGGCCGAGTTGATGTGTCTAGGTGTGCTTGCCAGTTAAGTCGAAAAGTGGTAAAGAGCCCAATCCGAACAAAATTTATACAAATCATCCCCGATCACATTTTTAGCATCATTCCTAACAAACAAACCCAACTGTAAGTGTCATTCATAACACGAAGTAATTTGGAAGAATCAGACAGTAGAATCCACCGAAATTGGTGCAGCATGGTCTGTTGGGTTTAACATTTGCTTATCCCACGAACTCTGTTGAGCGACATTTAACAGCCGTATAACCAGCTGGTAGGAGGAGGTGTTGCTGACCTTGTTTTGTGGCCAATTCACGTGACCTGACGAAGTTTTACTAACGAAGAGTAAACTTGCACACCAACAACCCTGTCGATTTTCTCGGAGTAAACTACTCACAAGGTTTATGGAGACTCTTTGACAGCCCACGAGCGGTTTCGCCCTTCTTAGGGCTGATCAGGTAGGCGCAGTCCCCGAGTTTCCGTCAACCTTATGTTATACTTGAGCATAAATCGGATAAATTTCGACAAACACACTCATTTGCATATCAATTCAGTTTTCACGACAAGCCCAAGTGTCTCTTCCGTTTGTGATATTCTTCAACTGAATGTGCTGCACAAAGGTGCCTCATGTTTCATTTAGTACGAGATTCGAAATATTGCTGCATATTATCATAAAAGAAACTACTCACAAGGTCGCTCCAAGATGGACTAAGCAGGTCGTGAGCTGTCGAAGAGTTTTCAGAAAACTTGTGAGTAGTTTCCTTGGTGAAGATTTATTTTCATATTTGGAATATCGTACTAAATGAAATATTAGGCTTCCTTTGTGTAGCACATTCAGTTGAGGAATATCATGAACAAATCAGGGGAAAGAAAAGATAGGTGGAATTTCGGGAATCACACCTGCCTAGTGAGCACCAACTAACGCCAAACAGGTGGTGCGCTGTCAAAGAAGTTTCATCAAACCTTTATGCTGTGTTTTATGCGTAACTTCTACATATTTATTAAAATATTGCGTTCCCCTATTTTCTCCAGGGCCCATAGTTTCCTTGTGAATTAGAGAACATGTCTTATCTCATATGTGGACATTTGTCAAATGGTTAATATCCTAAAGGAACGTATCACAGTTTCTCAGGTCCAATCAGGACTGACCATGGACAAGCAACGTCTGTACTCAAATTTAACCAGAAAATCAATTATTGTGAGCCACTAAGCAGCTCAGAGGAAGGATAATTTGACCGGATGTGTGAAACTTCCTTCTGAGAAGTCGTTACTTGAGGGTTCAGTCAACACGTGGCTTCGGTTACTACAGGATGAGTGGCGCTAGGTCCTGTCTAAATGAGAGCTAATCACACTGTTGATCAGTCACTCGTGGTCAAGCGGTTAAATGTTCAACCAACGGCCGGAAGGTCGTGGGTTCGAAATTCTCTGAGTTGCACACTGCTGGTGATTCCCGACGAGGATGAAACAGCTGTGCAGTGCTTGTCGGCTTTTCAACTGAGATTGGCTTCACAAACCGGATGAAATCTCCCCACATTACTGCTTCCGTGTACATAGAAACGCCTGCAGACAAACACATATTTTGCTAGTGGCGCAGAATGTTGGCAGTGGCAGGAGTTCTATAATCACGTTTGAATTGAACATCCAAAAGATACGGACCACGACTCTGTTACTATATCCAGAGGTGCCTATGAATTATCTCCTGAAAGATATTTCAATGTTAGATATCCTGATTTTAAGCGTACCCCCAAAACTTGATACCAAATTTCCCCCACGGTATGCGATACGAAGCAATTTTTTATAATCCGTGGCCAGCTTCTTCACCCTAATCCCAGCATCAAACAACCCTGAGATAACACCAAATCTGCAGATGCTGATTTGAAGCCTAATTTGATTTTATACGCAGCCAGAAACAAAAAACGACGCAGATACCGCTTATTTACATGCCAGTTCCATGCCAAAGAGGATAAAAGCCTTATTTGGATTCCAAATGGACCGCTACCCCAAGCAAAACCTGCTTAGAAATGCAGATTGCCTCACATTCTCATCACCGTTGTATATCAAAACAGGCTAAAAATAGGCTTTTTTGCTTCGTATGGGGTAGAGTGCCGACTTGCATAAAAGGCCTTCAACAAAGCTACTTCCACCCGTCCGTCTCGAAATTGGTTCATATTGCATACGCAAGTGCGCGCGCCCACTGCAATCGATTCGGTGTAACCAAATGTTATCACATAGTGCTGTAATCAGCAAATAAGAGGACAAAGTTCATTGTGGAATTTCGAAAAATTATACAGTGCTGAACCAAGTTGAACCAGTGGATACATGGGATTGCATGCGAGACAGGCAAAATGACATGAACTCAATAAGCAGTTATCTTGAGGGACGCCCATAACTAACACCGGCAGCAGTTTTGCCGGCCAAAGTCTGATTGCATGTATTCACCTAATCCTGGCTTTATTAACGAAAGAATTCCCATGATCATACTTTGTTGCGTTCGGAATTTCACACCTGACCAAGTGGTCATCGATTTACTCAAACCCTGAGGTCTTTGTTTTGATATTCCTGTCTGTTTTAGCCATTCGATCACTGATACTCATCTAGGCGTGAATTTGTGACACGATCAAGCAATAGAATAGTCTATTTTTGAAAGAACTGAACCATAACGAATCAATTCCAAGTACGCAAATTCATCCTTCATAGCGCTTGTAATCCTCATATTGAATGAGAAACCAGTAGGAAATGGTTCGGATATTTCATAGCACAGTACTTGCTCACCAATTACTGCGCTTGTTCATCAGCTAAGGTAAGACACTACTTGGAGCTTTCTTCCAGCAGTTCAGTGGGTCTAATTTCAGGTCTACTTCCAGACTGTTTTTTATGCTTTGTATAAGGTCCGATGAAACGTCTTGTGCTGGACCAGACCTCATTGTCACAAGCAGCCATTCATTTCTGTAGTGTGTCTCATTGAGTTTCTACAAATAAAACAGTGGGAATTTAAATACGCTTTGATAAAAACCCAAATATATCTTAGTATAATGCTGAAAGATTCTTGAGGACTTGCTTAGTGTTTTTGGTTTTTCGCCTGTTGTTGAGCGCCCGTTCGGGACATCCCCGTCTCACATTCGGACATCTCCAAATTCAAGGACGTCCCATTGCAAAACGTGTTCAGTCCTAACTCCATTAAACTAAACAGTTAAACAGATGACATTATATAATACAAGCTACACAAGTGGAGATTTCGTCCTCTGAGTGAGTTCTATCTGCTCTGAAAAGTCGAGAAGTACTGTACAGTTGAATGAGTGTCTGGAGGTTTAGGCACCTCGGAATGATTGTAATAAGCTATCGCTAATTCTCTTCCCCGTCCACCGTTATTCTTTTCTTCACAATAAGTCTTTCAAATAAATCACGATTGTACGGCGGCGAAGCATCGGTGTTGAACACTGATGTCGATGATGATGATGATGATGATGATGATGATGATGATGACTGTACAGTTGTTTCATCTTGTTGGAAATCAGCGGTGCGCATCTCACCAAACCCCGTAGATTCTCAAACCCGTGACAACTCGGTAGCTGGAGCACAACCGTTTGGCCGCAAGCGGCCGATCAGCATTGTGATTAACTCGTACTTCGACAGGATATAGCGGCTGTCATCCTTCAATCGCGGGATCCTCATCACGTGTTCACAGGTGTAGACTTGCTGGTCGACTGCTTATTGATCGCTCGTAGGGTAAGGAGACGTGTAAATTTTTTAAGGTAAATTTTCAAAATATTAACCAGGAAGGTGCAGGTTCAGGACTCTGTGCAGTTTGGTGATATGCGCACTGTTGATGATGCTCAATTAGCAGGAAACAGCTGTGCACTGGTTGTAGGCTCTACTTAAAGGACAAAGTATCCATCAAAATTCCAAAATTCCCCCACACTACCAACATGCTACACCGTATAAACCTAACCAGAAGACCTGTTAAAAAGCTTCCTGAAGGATTACAGAATGTTTGTCCACATACTCCCACGCTCAACAAACAGGTCAACCGCAAATGAACAGATCTACCCTCAAGTCAGTCTGGTTGTGTGATATCTGACTAAGTCACCAATCTGTTGTATCTGACTGCTGTTCCCACTCCAGTGCCTGGTGCCAGAAAAAGAACTCATCGACAAGGAACACAACTGCTTTATTGCAACAAGGGAGTGCAAAAGTTACAACAGCCCCACGCTATTTAAAGAGCACTTTCTGGCATTGATCCAGACTGTATGATAGGCGTGTAGTGAACAACCATCAACATCGATCGTGCTTCTTGGAAATGCCTGAACACTGACCATATTCGGTCGTGCTTTTGTGGCGTGCCGGACCACTCATCGGCTTTTGCTGAATTGATTGGAAGATTGACTGGCCTGGATGCTTGCCGGCTTTCCTATTGAGATTTTGGTGGAGTTTTGGAGTATCAGTAGGTTCCGGGCTTTCTGGGGTTACTTTCAGGAATCTGACCTTCGTGATAGGTTCACTGACATTGGAGGGGCTTTTAAAGAACTGACATTTTACTATACATGGATGGAATTCTAAATTAAACTATATCTTCGACAAACACACTCATTTGCAAATCAATTTGGTTTTCACGGGAGACTCAAGTGAGTCTCTCGTTTATGATGTTCTTCAACCGAATGTGCTGCACACAGGCCACCTCATGTTTCAGTTGGGTTCAAGTAGAACATAAGGTTGACGGAAACTCGGGGACTGCGCCTACCTGATGAGCCCCAAGAAGGGCGAAACCGGTCGTGGGCTGTCGAAGAGTTTTCAGCAACCTTGTGAGTAGTTTCCTTCATGAAAATAAACTATATCTTGTTCGATTCATAAAGCATCTTAACTTTTGAGAATGTTTCATCAGGTGTCACGGACTCTTTTACAGCTGACTGTCTGCCCGCTACTGAGCAACAAAAACGGAGTTTATAAATACGCGTTGCACTTCATTAGACGAACAGTAACCATAAATTAGTAGACTGTTGACAAAAGTTCTCTATTTCAATGAGTTTTGGTAGATTTATCACCTCAGACTCGTAAACTATTGTTGTATCGGTATCAGACAACTTACCATTTGTTAAAACGATTCAATACTTTCAAAATCTTCACTTAATTGTAACCAAGCGTCACGCCCAAACCTTGCTGTTCAGGTAAAAATTGTTACGGACTTATCATAATCAGTGACAGAAACTTCATGAAGATGAAGACACATTAATTGAAACTGTGTGAGAGATTAGTAACAATCTGGTTTAGGACTCATGATGGGGATGTTCAGAGGGAACAGTACAAAGAGTTTCATAAATTTTCGAAATGTTTTGTTGTTCTCTTCTGTTCTCAGTCCATGGTTCTGTTGGCATAACGTATCTTGGAGCAAAATTGGTACCAGGTTTTTCAGATTTTCATCTGTGGCGAGTCATTCTATCCAACCCAAAGGGTTGTTCACACAGATGGCACGCACCAAACAGACTGCCCGTAAAAGTACTGGTGGGAAGGCCCCGGGGAAGCAGCTCGCGACCAAGGCTGCGCGGAAGAGCGCACGCGCCTCTGGCGGTGTGGAGAAACGCCCTCGTTACAGGCTTGGAACCGTTGCTCTCCGTGAGATCCGTCGTTACAAGAAGTCCACCGAGCTGCTAATCCGTAAACTGCCCTTCCAAAGCCCGGTTAGGGAAATCGCCCAAGACGTTAAGACAAACCTCGGATTCCAGAGCTCGGCTGTCTATGCTCTACAGAAAGGTTGCGTTCTACTCGCCCAAGTAGACGTATTTCATGTATACGAGATTACTGATCCAGGGGAACCCTTATCGTTCACTTTCTGGCTTGTGCTAGACCTTTCACAACAAATACATTAGTACGAAACGATGACTGCAAGCATTGTAAACAGGGTCCGTGTTCTGTGTAGGATCACAAATTCTCGGATCCGGTTTGCAAGTCGTCACATTCCGTGGTTCTCCAAGCTCACTATTTTGGGCATTACGTTGGGTATTACATTTGGCAAGACAAACATTTTGCATAAAATTTCACAAACACTTGATTCCACGTTACTATAACTGTGGTCAGTGCGATAGACAGAGAACCCTACACGCGTTATTACGTCGAGAAAACTCCATTTCGTCATTTGAGGAGGCGAGTAGTGTTAGAGACGGATGATTTGGACCGGCAGTCAAGTTGATAACGGCAAAAACGACCAACTAGTTTAGGCTTGAGATTCGGGAGTGGTATTTGACATTCACGGTCAAAGTTTTTTTTCGATTTGCCCGAGACGAATGAAGTGGAAATTGGGCTCGTCTTGCTTCATTCGATTGACGGAACCTCAGATAGCCAACGATATACTGGCGAATCAGCCACACACGTAGGTCTCCTTTGAGGTAATAAACAGATTGTAGCTTTACGTGTGAAAGTATGATATCCGTGTTTTTCGTTTTTCTTAAACTACCGTTTTTTGTGAGGGAAAACTTGGGTCATTAATAGAATATAAACTGTTTCTATGGCGAGGTCATTTCTGGTTACAATATGTATTTTGTTGCCTGGGAACTCAACGCAATTTCAAGTGATATTGCCGATATGCCAGTTGATTGAACTACGATTTGAGGGGGATTTCGCTTTGTTTTCGGCCTTTACATGTTATCGTATTAAGGAAATTTTATTGCAATGTTCAGCTAGCAAACTGACAACAAAAATTCACAAATTGTGGACCTTTGGATGATATCGTAGGTTTCAAATCCACCAAGGTGCGTTTTAGTTGTTTCCAAAGGATGTTTTCCTCTTCTTAAGGAAACATTTTCCGGGAGGTTCCAACGCTCTTCCATGGAAGGAGGCCTCTCTCGTGGGAAAGTGACTATCAGGAAAGTTTTGCATACTTTCTGCATTAGGACCACAACGATTCGTCTGTATATTTTTCGGCTTTTCTAACTACTTTCATGAGGGAAAAATGGAATTTCGCATTTTATCTGAGGCGTGTGGTGCCGATATGCAACACTTTTCTACCGGTGTTATTACCAGTACAGGCGGAACATTGTAGTTGGTTGGCTGTCATCTTATCTATCACAAACTAGGGATTTGCATATTGGGTTATTTCTATCTTTGGGTGAAGGCAAAGATAACAATCGGCTTTCAACAAATACCAACACATACTGTTGTTTGTTTTGTCCCGTTCTTCGGTTGTATAACCGTCGGCCTGCGAAGTAGCGTGTGCGAAACCAAGTCTAATTTATCAGTTGAATCAACTTCAGTCCAGTGAAGAAAAGCTCGCCATCAGGCGTGCTTATGGCATTGATTTTTTTGAAATGGCCATCAACCAATCGATTTGGGTCACTGGCATCGAACATTTTCATTGAACGTTTGGGAGACCAGAAAATTTGTTCATGTAAATTCAGGCGGATTGGCTACTTCTAATGGGGGGTTGCATTGAAATAGCTCTCTCGCATGAGTGGTTTCCCGGAAGAAATTGGAAAAGTACACAGGAACTTTGTATTATTTCGTAAGATCCACAAACGCTATAAGAATTCACCTTGATTATTAATGTTTCTAGTTAGCTCACTTATGTTCAGCGCAAAATATAAAAAACATCGGATCCGGACATGATAACTACCAGATGGCCATATATCTCCAGAATTTTGCATCATGATCGGTAGACAGAAAAAGTTGATGGGCTGCTTATCGCTAGTCAAACAATGCAGTTCTACCGAGAACAATACTGAGCATGTTTAAAAGACAGTGGTAGCAAACACCAATCGAGACACTGAACTTGATTTTCCATATTAAACATGTCCGATAGGAACCTGAATATTCCAAGTGGGGTAGATCCTACGCGTCTCATAACCTCGTGAGATGTTTTCATAAGATAATACATCATAGCAAAACCACAACAGTAGATATTTCACCGAGCTTGTATTGTCGTTTCTGCAATAGGTCATTTGTCATACAAACTGAACAGTCAGTGTATAGAGGCGAACAAAATAACTGGTAACCCTATAACAATCAATGGAAAAAGCCTTTGGTCAGTCGGGTCACATAATATCTTTTGGACAGTAGAAATGTTACTTACGCCACCTGACGCGGTCACTCTGCTTAATCCGCGCCAAAGCGATAAAGCGCTAGACTTCAGTTTTGTGTCCAAAATAATCCATCTGCGACGCATATCGTCGGGCATGCTTGGTTGTTTATTTCAGACGTCTGATATACAGGACCACAGTGTTACCACTACCCGACCAAATAACTTTGGACGCAACTGGAATGCCAAAGGTGTTAAATTTTGTGACATGGGATTCACCGGCCTAGACACACCTCCAAAGCTGTACCCGGAGACACTGCAGAAAATACTCAATAGTTAATACACTACTCATAAGGTTGCTGAAAATTCTTCGACAGCCCACGACCGGTTTCGCCCTTCTTGCGGCTCATCAGGTAGGCTCGGTCCCTGAGTTTCCGTCAACCTTATGTTCTACTTGAAACCAAATTACACGGAATTAACGAAATGCACTCATTTGCAAACTAATTTGTTTGCAAATGAGGGTATTTGTCGAAATCAGTCCAATTTGGGTTCAAGTAGAACATAAGGTTGACGGAAACTCGGGGACTGCGCCTACCTGATGAGCCCCAAGAAGGGCGAAACCGGTCGTGGGCTGTCGAAGAGTTTTCAGCAACCTTGTGAGTAGTTTCCTTCATGAAAATATACTGCGATATCTTGAATATCGTACCAACTGAAACATGAGGCGGCCTGTGTGCAGCACATTCAGTTGAAGAACATCACAAACCAGAGATTCGGTTGAGTCTCCCGTGAGAAACAAATCGATTTGAAAATGAGAGTATTTGTCGAAATCACTCCAATTCGGGTTCAAGTAGAACGGTTGATGGAAACTCGGGAACTGCGCCCACCTTACCAGCCCCAAGAGGGGCGAAATCAGTCGTGGGCTGTCGAAGAGTTTTCAGCAACCTTGTGAGTAGTTTCCTTCATGAAAATATACTGCGATATCTTGAATATCGTACCAACTGAAACATGAGGCGGCCTGTGTGCAGCACATTCAGTTGAAGAATATCATGAACGGGAGATTCGGTTGAGCCCATGAAAACCAAACTGATTTGCAAATGAATGCATTTGTGGTGAACTAATGTTTTTTCATCCTCAATTTTCATCGGATTTTACAATCGTTGCGATCAAAATGAGCGAGCTCCGGGAATTTAAGCAACCAGTTTAAATAGGATGCTTGTCAGAATAAAATGTTTGATATATTAAATCTGGAGTAGGTGTGATCAGGGATCTATAATCTATGTTGAGCTCAAAAGAAATAATACCTCACGTGATGTGTGAAACCTCCATCCGAGAAATCGTCACGTGAGGAGTCAGTTATCACGTGATTTAGTTCGAAAGATAATTGGTGCTATATCCTATGTAAGTGTGCGTCAATGCTACTGTTTTGGGGAGGCACTCGCGGCCGAAAAGTTAACTGTTCCAGCCGGGGGGAGGGGCGTAGGTTCGAAACCCCTTCAGTTTTGTGAGAGGTGCAATGCTCACGTTTACCACTAAGGACAACACAGCTGTACACAGCTGTACACAGCATCTCAACTTTATGTACAAAACGAAATTTCATTAAAAAATAGATATCCTATTTCTTACTACATGTGGCCTTCCCGGAGATAAACGACAGAACACAGCCTGTGTCGGTCAGTCCAACCGTGTACAATAAATCGCTCTATTGGCCTTTCGATTCGCACGGTAACTAACAAACTTTCTATTTGAGATCAAACCATGTTTCTGAAAATCACAGAAAAGTATAGCCAGTTCCTCCGGTTTTTTATCAGTTGGATTACGTACCTCGTTGACCAAAAGCAGCCGAAGTTGTCACTTTGTTTACAGCAACTGCAGTACATCAACAATGAGGTGACCTTGAAACTCTGAGTAAGTGATCATCTTGCCAAATATAAGGGCTTTGTCTGGGCCCAATTAGCACTGCGAATTTCGTAAACCATACTCCAGAAACTGTTTTTTGGGGAGATAATCTCATTATTTCAAGTCCGCTCAACCTTCCCGGGAATTGGGAACAGTCAATAAGAATCATCATATGAAAGCCTATTTCCCTTTAATTGCAAGTGTATGCATTCGTTTCTGGCGTTTAATTCTTGATTGCATCGGATAAAAACTTTATTAGAATATGGGGGCGACAGTTCTATTATTTCTAAGGTTTTGTTAGTTTGCTGATCTGGTTTGAGTAACCTGATCTGGTCTCTGGACACTGGATTCCGTAAGTTTATTCAACCATTCTTATCGGACTTCCATCAAAGGAAATCGATTAATCATTCGCTGAATTTTTTGGTGTCAAAGATAGGATCGGAGTTAAAATTTATAGAATAAATTCTTCCAATATTCTTCAGTCTAAAACTCGTCAAAATAAAAACGGAATCTTTTTTTGCGCATCAGTCTTTCCGTATATTCTTACCCTCTTATACTGCCGTAATCAAAATACAACCCTCTATTTCCGAGGAAATAGGAGCTTTATGCTCATTTATTTTCGAACAAAATACTCGCTCGTGTTCTCCGACAGTCGATCTTTCTGAAGGGTACACGTCCAATTTGTTCGTTGTTGTATCACATCTTTCCAGTGCGAACCTAAGCATGTAACAAAGACTACTGAGTAACTTCGTCAGTAGTTCAACCGGTTGCATGCTGATTAGAGCTTAAAGGAACCCTTCATCCGCAGATTTATATTCACCACCCAATTTACTCTTCTGGAGTGTGAACTTCTTACCTTTTTAGTGGGACAGTATGCGACGAATTTTATGATCGCGAGGATTGAATCCTGCTTGAAAAATTCTTGACTTTCCTCTGATTATTTGGCTTGCCGGATATGAGAGTGCTACGAGGAGAGTAATGGTTTGGTTTCCACGCAGCGGATAAAATTTTCCAACTCGGCGTTGTGCATGTGACCGACTTTAACCAACGGTAGCGCTGTCTGGACCACGAGTGTAGCCGATACTCAGGCTTTCCTCCCTAAACTTTTCACTTCGTTCGAGAATTTGGTCTCTTCAATGTTAAATCTTCTGGGCTGCATAACTGGTAGCTCTGCGCTTAACCAGGGAATATACTGTGTGCAGCAAATTCCTTAAGAACTAAACCAAGACATTTCTGATTAGACGTCAAAAGCGTGCCATGCAGAAGTCACCGACATCTCAATAGAACGACAGTAAAGACTCATTACGCACAATTTTGTGAGATTAAATCGCAGTTCGGAATTTTTCTGACCGAGGTTGCAACGCGAATGTCGGTTTGTTAGTCGATCATGTGAATGCAAACTGGTTTTTCTCACTACTCTTTTCATGCTGTTTATGAGTAATAAAATCCACACATGTGGGATCAAGTGGCATAGAAAAACAAAATTTTGCGGTTAGCAGATGATCACTGGCAATTATTTGTATTAGGTGGCCATGCAGGGCAAAGTATTCACTTCCCCTGTCACTTCTCTGCACACCTAGACCGAACTGAGGTTTTGCCCAACCTGCTAAATACATGTTTATAATCTTCTGCGTGAAGTGAATCTCTCACAGATGCCATACTTTCGCAGGGTTTCGTTTACACAGTTTGATTTATCGATAAATCTTCGATATGAAATGTCCATTCTGAGGAGGTGTCTGGTGCTAAGGGGTTTAAGTAGTTGATGGGATTCCTCCCGCCACAAGAAGAAGTTACATCTTAAGAAATCGCCTTCTGATAAAATATCGTCTTCTTCACTCCCGATCTACTATCTGTATGGGGACGTTTCCGAGGAAGTTTTCGTACGTCTGGGTATTGATCGCCGATGATTTCGGCTTATTTCTTTGTACACAAGTGGACTGACTGACAGTTGAACTGCTGTGTATGCAAGCCCAGTGGATTATTGGTAACTGTGAACATGTGAACTTTGTGACACGATGAACAGTGTCCGTAAAATCGATTGTCGGCGTAATGTGCACTCGGGGAACTTGTGTTCCATACAGTCAAGAATGTGTCAGTTGAAACTGAAGTAAATAGGATGTCATGTTGCGACAAGTCTGTTGGTTTTATGGATTAAAAAAGTTGTGCACATTAGACTTCAATAACAAGACGTTTTCGTCATACAGTTTTATTTTCGAGTTTGATTGGGTTGAACTATTCAAGGTGACGTTAACTGGTTGAAAATTCCGCTGGGTCAGTTCGACAACTGCCCCAGCCCAGTGACGTCCTAACTTAGTACACCGACACCGAATTCGACTATACGTAAGGAATTTCCAGGCTGTATTCTATGAGGTACTCTCATACCAATGTACTGTTTGATACTACTGTTGAAACACAAGTAGCGTCTGGTCAAATGTCCAAGGGCCGTCCGCTCAATTGATGGAAGGTTGCCACGGAAATCCATGAACCGTTTTGTAGTGTGTTCATTATTGATTAATATTTAAAGAAACTCCAGGAAAGTACATGAAGAGGCTTGAGGATTTTCACTTTTCAAATACTTTGTGCGAATGAGATTTTTTCTTTCGTGTCTAATAACTTTTAACCAGCTAACTTGGGGTTGGTCAGTAAGCAACGACGCTCTACTCTTTCCTATCATTACTTGGTTGCATCTCAACATGGATCCAGTCGGCGAACGGGGGAGTTTGTCCAAATCCAAGACATTCACCTCAACCGGGCTAAAAGTGCTCACTTCAGAGTAAATTGAGTACCTGTAATTGCTCCAATGCTCCAGAAATCATGGCGTTTAACACTGATTCTCTGGGTAGAATAATCAAGACGCCTGAACGGTAGTTATGAAGCTTCTTGATATAAACACGGAGATGCGATGCTGCAATTTTTAGGCCAGAATTTTCAAGTTCATTCGACAAATAAATCTTAAGCTGAATCATCCGCACATTTCTATCCGGACACCTCTGGAATTCTATCAAATTAAGGGTTACAAAAGAATTTGTCAAAATTTCTTAGAAAACACCTTGATATCTTCCTGTCCAAGTGGTGTAAATGAGCACTACCCGAAACACAAGCCCACAGGACACTCGAAAATGTGCGTCCGAGGACAATAAACATGAATTTGCATGTGTTAAACACCAATTTTGTGTTGTAAAAGTGCCTTAGGCTACCAAGAACTTGTCCCTAGTACCAGCTAACAAGGGGTTATTACAAGCATAGCCGAACATGTGTATTCGACGGTTCATTTCCGTTGCAAGGGAACGTGGACGCAGCAGGGATGGTTGAGATGCACTCAGTGAATCAAATTATGTGGGCAAAGAATGACATATATGTTTAACGTCTGACGATATTTAGAGGGTGTTATTGTCTCATGTCATGATAGAGGGCGGATGAGGGACTAACGAAATGTGGAAAATTCGCAAAGGGGTGAAATACTTACGTGAGTGAACAAGGAAGTTACATTTTGTTTTATCTGTGCATGACGAACGTTTGGAAGTTTTAGAGGAAGATAAACCAGGAAGAAAGCTGACGCACTGCGGAGTCGGGCTGTTATGGATTGACGGCAGTGAGAGATTTCGTCCTATTAGTGTGACCAGTCATTACTGATTAGACGGAAGGCACTGTATACCTGCTTGATCCTTGTTAGGAATCATCAACCGTGCACATCTCACCAAGCTCAGAAGCTTTCGAACCCGCTACCTTAAGGTCAGTGGCTGAACGCTTATTCTTTGGGCCACGAGTGGCTAAACTGGGGTGCAGTTGTCTCCTACTTCGACAGAATATAGCGCGGGTCATTATTCAACCGATGAAAACACGTCGCACGGTCACATACAGCTTAGTAATGTATTGATAAAAAACGACCTTGACAAAACGAGGTCCGGACTATATATTACAGGTGGGATTCCATTCACATCTCAACCCTTTGTTGATATCCGACACTGGCCATTGTTCGTGATGGTTTGGGTCCGATCCGACAAAAAGTTGAATCTCAGCTGTATATTTCTGTCATAATCAGCACAATTTTATGCGCTATTGAAAACCTTCGTATGGTCTTCGGCCTAAATGTGAATACAACCCGTTCTAGGTGAATGAAGGTTAAAATGCTCCATCTAGAGCCTTTTTCTTGAACCGCAAACACATATTCCTTCAAGTTTCAAAAAGGTCAAAAGATGCGTAAAGAAGCACGCATGCCAGCGTTGTGACTCCTCAACTGATGGAAGAATTACACCAGGTATTGCTGTTTCTACGTCAAAAGCCACTGCGCTAATGGGCAAAGCTGCCTGAAAGGAAATAGACGTTGCCCCGTACACCCGTTTGCGAATTAGATTATGGGGATTCGGTTTTACCAGGAGACCAAAAGGAATATCACGTTTGTGAGATTCTTCAACTAAATGTGTCACACAAAAGCCATCTCATGTTTTATTTGACACTTTGAAGTACATTTTCTTGAGAGAAGATATTACTTTAAGGGTACTACTGAAGAATCTTCGACAGCCCACAACTGGTTTCATCCTGCTTAGGGCTCCTCAGGTGGGTGTAGTCTCCGATCTTCCAACAAAAATTTTTTGCACGCTAAATTTTATGCAACTGGCTGGATACAGTCATTTGGGAGTAATATTGGTGTTAACCTTGAAGCCAGGGTTTGCCGCCAACAAGACATACTTTGAGAGCCTTAATATCGTGGCAGCTAAAACAGAGACCACATTTGTGCAGAACATTCAGTTGAAGAATATCTTGCGTGAGAGATTTCACCCGAAACTATGATTAACACCGGTGTAATTTTCAAATATTCGTACCTTGCACTTGCTAGCAACATAGTGTTTTAGTGTAACATCAGGCTGATGAAGCCTTGAGAACTACACCTACCTGCTTCATTGCAAGAAGGCTGAAACCGGTGGTCTGTCGAAGAACTTTAAGTTAGTTTGTCCGTAGCGTATTATGTCCAGTAGATGTTTTAAGCCTAAGGGGAATGATTTAGCAATCTATGAAAACAGTGTCATCAGCTGGCTTTATTCTTTGCAGTATAAACGCTTTCCTTTAACTATACCATCTGAACAGAACATACTGTAGGGAGAGAGCGAGATCTCTGTTCCACAGCTATACCAACAAAACTTCATGCAGTAGACGAAAAAACAGACAGGTGGACATCGAGCTGCTTACAATGTGTTCCTAGCTAAGTTTTTATGCTTGACGGAATGTTTCGGAAGTTTTGTAATTTTGCTGAGTTAAAAAGCAGTGCATCAATTTTATTATCTTGTTTCATTTTGAACTTTTTTCACACGGAGGAAGAGCTTTGTATCTTTTTCTCTGTTCAAACGGTCTCCGTCGGTAGTAATTTTACGGTTTTCCCTAAAGGCACTGTAAATTGCTCAAATGGTTCAGTTTTTGCTCTGAAATTTTCTCCCATAACTCGTAAAGGTTTGCATGAATTTACGTGCGACTGAAAACGTTGAACCAATTCTCAGTCAAGTAAAATTCCAAACGGTATCTAGCGGTAATGGGGCCATCAATTAGACGAAATGAAGAACGTTCAGAGTGCTGACGGATACAGCACGTCCTCACCGCATATCTGAGATAGTGCAGAAACACGAAAACTTGGTTTTTCGTTTCTCTACCTTTAAACGCCTCATTTTGTAACCTTAAACACATGTAGGCAATCCTCAATACTTTAATTGTACCAGACAGTAATATCAAATCCTGTTTGAATCGATCGATCTGTCCAGAGTATTCAATCTAGTTCACGTGGTCAGGAAATAGTCCGCGCGTCGGCAGGTTAACAAACAGATTATTGGGAAATATTGATTGTAAGCTATCGAACCATCAAGCCGCACCAATTCGATTTCCATTAGGCCAGTCTAGAGCAGAAGAGAAATCTTGTGGTGTGCGCATCAATAGGTCACCAGTGAATTAATGGCACCCTTACCCAACACAGTCATTCCTCGGGAGTCTGTTGATTTCTGGATGACATGACAGTACTGCGTCAAGAATGTAATCAAAATAGGGTTGATTAAACTGGATGGTAATTCTTCAGGCCAAGCGAGGAGCCGCATTTACGAAAGCAAACTGCGTTGCTGCCTTCCTAGTAAGTGAGGGTTGCACCGTATAAGACGAGATAATAATGGATCAAACTACGTGGCACAGACATGTCAGAAAAATATCAGGCGGACAGAGAGGTTCTTGAAATGCGGAGAAAGCTGTACTGTTGTATATGCTTCATCAGATGCCATCCGTGACTAAAAAACGACGTCGCCTTGACTTCGCCCAAAAAAAGATATCTGCTTTGGACCTCAGTTGAAAACAAAACGCCCTAGACACCTTTGACGATATAATGGCGATTTATTTCAAATTGCCGAGGTAACAGTGTTTAAATGACCCGGTACCTTTCCTTGTTACTAAACTAAGCTCACCCTGAAGCTAAATAGGAAGTGGGCTTTAGTGAGTACTTATTCTCATTGCACCGTCTTCAAATTGAGGGTTTGGAATCTCAACAGGTCTGTCTTTCCAAAACAGTGTCCACCAGAAACATATAGGTATATATATGCTTACCTGTGGCAGAGAAGCTTGAGGTACCTCAGTCGTTAAATCGCCAATCTGCTGACCGAAAAACCAGTGGTCCGAACCTAACTTTGCATCTTGACTGCTCCATGCTTTGGCAACCTGGCAGTATCTCACCCCTCGTGCTTTCTCGGGGCAGCGTGGCAACTGAGCACTGAAACGGTGTTAAAGCTGAACTATTTGATTTTTGGACAGCTTAGGCACAGTCGACTCCAATGATATTCCGAACTGCTTCAGGTGATATGGCGGCTGGGTGCCGAAACCATGTTATAGTTGAGTAATGATTTTCTTTCGTGCAATCCATCATCCAAAAACACATATTTCTGCTGAAATTGGACCCTCCTGTCTTACATTTCTAACTAAAAAAAGTGAGGAAACAATATTTTGGTAAAAGCTGGTTGCCACAAAATGCAGTCAAAATTGTTCCCCCCCCCCCGTCAGGTCATTCAGTTATAGTTTTTTTTAAGTCCTGGGGTTGACAAAAAAACAGGTTATTCACTGGTTCGTCTCTTGTTGGGCCAAAAATTTGGGCAGTGGAAAGTTGCATTTATCACAAGAGTCAGGCTATCTATTTTTGGCAGAGTAATTGTGTAACAGGACTCGCGACCGATCGGTCGATCGACTGACACGGTACACAAAATATGTTCACGTTGCTCACCGGTCGCCACAAGCCTACCCTCATAAGCCTGCATCACAAACGAGAGATTCAGCTGCTTTCCAGGTGAGTCTCTCGCAAAACCAAATTTGTTTGCAAATGAGTGTATTTCGCTAATTTCGTGCAATTTGGTTTCAAGTAGAACATAAGGTTGACGGACTGCGCCAACCTGATGAGCCCCAAGAAGGGCGAAACCGGTCGTGGGCTGTCGAAGAATTTTCAGCAACCTTATGAGTAGTGCATTACGAATATACATGTATCGCGATATCTCGAATATCGTAGCAACTGAAAAATGAGGCGGCCTGGTGCAGCACATTCAGTTGCCTGGAAACATCACAAACGAGAGATTCAGCTGGGTTCCAGGTGAGTCTCTCGCAAAACCAAATTTGTTTGCAAATGAGTGTATTTCGCTAATTTCGTGCAATTTGGTTTCAAGTAGAACATAAGGTTGACGGACTGCGCCAACCTGATGAGCCCCAAGAAGGGCGAAACCGGTCGTGGGCTGTCGAAGAATTTTCAGCAACCTTATGAGTAGTGCATTATGAATATACGTGTACCGCGATATCTCAAATACCGTAGCAACTGAAACATGAGGCGGCCTGGTGCAGCAAATTCAGTTGCCTGGAAACATCACAAACGAGAGATTCAGCTGGGTTCCAGGCGAGTCTCTCGCAAAACAAAATTTGTTTGCAAATGAGTGTATCTCGCTACCATGTGCTTGTTTTGTTCAACTTACTGTTCGCCATTGATAAATCATACGAATAGTTGGCCTCGGTTCATGGTAGGACAAGAAAGGTCATTGTGCATTCCCAGAGAAAATTGAATATGATACAACCGGTATCCAAATTTTTAGCCTACATCGACCCTTCCTTGGGTGTGCATCCAAACTCTGGGTGTTCCTGCGCCAAATCGGAACTGTCTGAAAATGTTGTGATGGTAACCAATTTTAGGTTGTTCTAAAGCTTCACTTGTGTCCCAGTTTTTTCAGAGAAACCTTGCTGTCCATGCAAACGCCGCGAAGATAATCCCACTGTAGTCTTTAGCGCGATCGGCTTGTGCGTCCATCATCCAGTTTCTCTTGCTTTGTGTGGGTTTGTGCATCCACATGACTGAACCCACCTGTCTTTTTGACATGGTGTGATTACTTTACAAGCTTTATGCACTAAAATGCGGTGAACTGCCTCAAAAAGGTGAAAAGTGCCAGGTTCCCTCTCTTCTGCCAAGTGCGATACCTGTAGCGAAAATGTTTTCAGCTGGCGTCGACGGATCACGAGACCCCTGGTGAAGAAACTTTGTTCTATTTTGAACCACAGTATAAGTATTTTTAGAGTGTTGTTCTTTTTGAAACTCTGTAAATGAAAAGCGAAAGAACGAAAAGCCCTCTAATGACATTGGTTTTTGCTTTCAAGCATGGTGAAGGTAAATTAAATTTTCAATGAAGTGTTCTATGGAATTTCAATAGATTCGCTCAGAAGAAACACAATTCGTTTACCACCAATTTGGTTTCAAAACCAGGAAGTCACTATTCGGTGGATTTTCACTTCATGGAATGATTTTACCGCGAAGACATTTTCCTTGCGGCAAAGTTCCCTTCTGCGTCTTAATTTTCAAACGAGCGACCTGACCAGTAGTCCTTCGAAGGAAGCATGGGACCTAATTCTACGGACCTCAGAAGTATCTAAATTTTGTTAGTTCATTTTCTAATGTGGCATCCTATTTCTCAGGTTTATTCCTGATCAGTGCGCTTGCCTGAAAGACCATTTATTCTAATCTCATTGTAATAGGTTTAAGCCTACCCAGGGCAAACAGTGCGAAGTACAAACTGCTCGGTAGATGTGAACACCGAAACTGCTGTCAATTACGGTCAAAATGATATCAAATAAGCCATCATCTAATGTTTTGAACTTCAAAGAAACTTTAAAAATCGCGGCAGCACTCACAAAATCAAGATCCTTTGGCAAAGACTTTGAACCGCTTTAGTTTTCATAAAACACTGTGATACGTTAACAACAGAATGACTGCCAATGGAATAGTGGATGTTGATGGTCCGAATTTACGCCATCGTTTTAGACGGCCTTTGGTGGGTTTGGCGGTGTAGCATTTTTTGTGAGAGAATGCAAATGTTACAAAAGAGATAAAAAGAAATCAACGCTGATCAGGTAAGTAACTATAAAGTCGGCGGCAAATGAACGTTGCCAGTTGCACCTTTTGGGTACGGCAGAAATGATAATTAACATTTTCTTGGAGGAAACTACTCATAAGGTTGCTGAAAACATTTCGACAGCCCACGAGCAGTTTTACCCGCCCTCGGGCTCACCAGGGAGGCACTGTCCGCGAGATTCCGTTAAGCTTTTATTCCACTTGAACCCAAGTCGTACAAAATTTGACAAGAACGCTCATTTACATACCAATTTGGTTTCCACGGGAGACTGAACATTAGTCCAGCTGAAATTCTCGTTTATCATATTCTTCAACTGAATGCGCTACGCCAGGCCGCCTCGTGTTTCAGTCGGTACAATATTTGATATATCGCATTATGTTTTCTTGAAGGAGACTATTCACATGATTGCGCAAGACCACTGGACGGCCACGACTGATTTCGCCCTTCTTCGGGGTTATCATATGGTTACAGTCCTTTAAAATCAAAATTGTGTGCAAATTATTGTAGTTCGCAAACTTTCGTACGATTTGGGTTCAGCATAAGGTTGACTGAAGGAAAACTCGAACGCTGTGCCTACCATGTGGGCCAGGAGAAGATCAAAACTGGTCACAGCCTGTTCAGGAGTCATCAACAATCATACTGTAGTATCTCGAACATCGCACCAATGGAAACATGAAGGACCTTTACGCAGCACATTCGTGTAAAAGTTTTCATAGTCGAAGGGTTCAACTAGATTTCACTTTGGTCCCCCTGGAAAAAAAGATGTAAAAATAGTGTATTTCGTGGATACCCAACATTCTTTCATGTCAAACCCAAGTTTGGTTCAACCAAGTCAATCTGAATCGACTGTCGGCTGAGCAGTCAGACCAAACAAAGTGTCTACTCCATTCTACCAACTGAGTAGCGGACAGTGAATAACAGTATACAAAGGAAATCTGCTAGTCGACATTCATCATTATCGGAGGGAGTGGACAAATACAGCACCGTCCGCGTGACCACCAGTTTAATCCTGCTGATGAAGTTTCTGCTATGGCCTGTAATAATCGTCAAGTGACTCGGAGAATAAATGTAATCTCATATAGTGAACTGGAATTTGGGCCAATATGTCTGTGACACCGCTGTGGTGGCACCGATTATGCCCAAAATGGCCCCTGCGACTATAGGGGGAATCGGTCTAAACAGATTCTGTGAACAGCATCCAACGCCACTAGGTCTGGAAACTGCATCAACAGAGTGACCTTGAGGCAAGCAAACGCTTTGGGAGGGAGCGCTCACCTTAACGCACAAACTAAGGGAAGATGGTGATTACGGTGACTGACTGGATGAACAAAGGTGGGTTTGGTGATAACCCACTAGTCAATACGAAACATGAGTAGTACCGTAATTAGATGATCTCTATTAGCACCCCTTTTTAAGATGTTTCCACATATTCTTTTATCATAGTTTTCAAGTTTCGTGGAAAAAATCACCCTTGAAAATTTTGTCAGCAGGCATAGCAACCATCAAACTGACAGGGGATCTTCTCCACTCTTTTAATTGTACAAGGAACCGATGTGCTTGTTGTTTCATGAATTCTGTTTATCCACGGGTTTGAAAGATAGGGGTAGGCAACGAAGGCAGGCGAGAATTCTCGGTTTTCTGTTAAAAAAGATAGTTCAAAACAAAGGAAGATGCGACAAACGCCATGGAAAGATGTGGAAACCACTTCGTGGGTCTGTCCCGCTTGAAAGTCCCTGAACTCTACGAAGCTTCAAGAAAATTTTAGATATTCTCGGAGGATTCTCGGGGTACGAAATATCAGCTTTGTCTTGTCTTTTATTTGTACAAATTAAGAGAGAGTGTCCCAACTTACTCTCCAATTCAAGAAATGATTTATATACCCAGGGAGTGAATGTTTTTGGAGGCGGCTTGATGAGTCGGGAAGTTGAGTGAAGAGCTATTTGATGGTTTTTGTTTCTTTGTGAACATTCACTTTAGCGAAGGAATTTATCCTGAGAAGTCGTTCCTAAATCCTTTGTTTCATACCCACCGGACCCTAAGAGCGCATAGGGACAACGCAAGGATATCACAGTCACCTCAGAGCCAGAGACTCTTTGGATGGAAAAAGCCAATCAGGGTGCTGAAAATCAAACTTACGTCATCAGCCAAAACGTCAGCATCATGGTTAACACAGATGCTTCACTGCCGTATAGCCAGAAAATTTCAATTAATTTTACTCAAAGTCCTAAATTGGAAATATGGCGAGGGAGCATGGGAAGGAGGGAATTGGCACTGGTCTTTTGCAAGCGTTTTAAGCTAACTACGCCACCAAATGCTCAATCAGAAGAGCTGGAACCAGAGTAACGGCACAAACGCCACTGACTTCGGTCAGCCACCTTTCCTTGCGCAATGGAGGCACGAGTATTCCATTCTGTAAGACGAGTCGCACCAAAAACACCTGAACCCTTCGGACTATTTCGCACACTCGTTTGCTTAGTCATACACTGCCCATCTCGCAGTTCACGCTATTCTGAATGAGGCACATAGAACAACGCTGGCCTCAGTAGACGATGCAGCATGACCGAGCCACCGCAGCTGGTGGCGTTGGATATTTCCCGCGACTGAGGTACCCTCCGCGCAACGACGTACCAGTTTTATATTTGCTGTTGACGCCATCCGAGACTAGAAGCACCTCTGAGACATCCTGTTAACGTCTCACGCTACCTATCCGCACAGGCCATGTCTAGCAATCATTCAAAAATGCAGGCCTTACTCTGGCCTGGCACACACGGCACTCGAGACCCAATGACATACCGTTTTGTTGCCACAAGTAACGAAAATTGGTAAACATGATTCTGGCCTTCGAGATTTGCGCACTGACTGCATCAGAATTACGTCCGTCTGAGTTAATACAGCTGCAGAGATACGCACAATTCTCCACAACTCCCAGGACTTCTCCTTGAATTGCTCAGAGACTGCCCATCATGAAGCATGACCTTGCAGCTTGAAGGTGCAAGAGAAGGCCGAAAATTGGTATGATGACAGTCAGACTACTCAACAAAGAGTGTGTTGTGCATTCGTCCTCAAAGATGAGAATGAGTCCGCCTTCGTACTCCAGATCGACAAGGCTCTCACTAGCAACATTTTAAACACACGGTTTTGAGGCCGTTTTAGTGTTAGCCTTACTGATTCATCAATGACGAAGTCGAGCAAGAATGAATCCATTTTTTGCCTTTGACTTAAGGACTAAAAACCGTCGATTTGGGACAGCATCTAAATCTATAATGTAATGCTCTGTGACCCGAAGGCAACGAATACCATACAGCATTATATATGTGTATCCAATAGCATATCTTCTGGAGAATAAACGGCACATTTCGCCTCTGAACAAGGTATGTGAATAATTGTCTACATCGGTTTGACGGCACCCCTTCTCACTCAAATCGCCAGTTTTAGTGCGGATACTAAGAAAAAATCAAGGGAAATATGAAGTGGCTTGGTGCAGCACATTTGTTGAAGAACATCCCACATGTCGAAGTTCGTGCAATTTGGGTTCAATTAGGATATCAAGTTGACAGAAACTCGGGGACTTTTCCCCCCAGATTAGCCCCAAGAAGGGCGAAACCGGTTGTGGGCTGCCGAAGAGTTTGCATCAACTTTATGATTAGTGTGTTACGTCTATAAAGCATCAAGTATGCTCGCTTATTTTCTACTGGGCAGCAAAAATCTAAAGCTTGCATTCAGGTAAAAAACAAGCATATTCTAAAATTACTAACCGAAATACGTCCTTAAGAAGCAGCCCATCAGGTGAAATGTAATGTATTTGGACCCAGCTGAGATAGCTAGTTTGAAGCCTTCTATCTCCAAGGACACCCCTTTGAGACACCACTGTTCCTACATGACAACAGAACACGACAACCTCCAGCTACTTTACCTTTAACGCGTGACGTAATGACTTGCTGGATATCATCTTAGTATAGTGGCGGAACCGCATTTGCACAAGAGAATTCGAATTGTATATAGAAATATTCGAACGCCGGCCGTCAAAACTGGAATCTAAGGTGTAATCTAAACACAAAACACCATTTATAAGGTAGCTGAAAACTCTTCAACAGATCACCACCGGTTTAACTCTTTTTGGGGCTCATCAGGTGGGCGGAGTCCTCGAGTTTTCGTCATTCCTGTGTTCTAGTTGAACCGAAAATCCAAGAAAGCTTTTAAGAAAGCTTTAAAAAAGTTGGTGGTTTTATCCAATCCCAAGGGTGTCCATTTTTTGGGGGGAAAAGCTGCCTTAAACAAAAATGACATTTTTCCTAATCCAAACATTAGTGTTATCCGGAAACTCGGAATTATTGGAAAAGTAAGCGACCAGCTTAACCACGTTTTGTTTACACACCTGATGGTAGACAATCAGATACAGTGAAGTTCCCATAAAAATGACGCGGTGATTTCCCACTGATTTTTTTCGAATCGAATCAAATCGAGAT
>SJOL01002335.1:589794-642468 GCA_004794785.1 Opisthorchis felineus | reverse complement strand
CTTCCTGATGAGCCCCAAGAAGGGCAAAACTGGTCGTGGTCTGTTGAAGAGTTTTCAGCAACCTTGTGAGTAGTTATCTTGCTCACCGTAAAAGTGAGTACACACCTTGAACAGCCGAAATGCTCTTCGGTGTAACGTGACGATGATCGACCTGAGTGTCCAGGATTTACCAAACTTGTAGCAGTCATGCAAATAGTCCGACCGTTTTATTAAATGGCTTCCTTAAATTACGTGCCTATAAAGCACGTAATTTGGGCAGGAGTGATCAAGCTCTTGTGACCCTGTTTTCCATTCGATATCGTCATCACCTTACAGTCAGCCTAGAATTGGAAAAGAGGTGTGAAAGTTGACTAATTAACACTTAGCCATTAGGAATCGGAGACAAGAAAGTTTACTTAAGGTCACAGTTGGTCGGTTCAACGACGGAACAAAGGGTGAAATTAATGGTCCGATGTCTGTTCACACTAACCTCATCGAGATGGACAAATGAAAGCATAATGGGATTACTGAGTGGTTTTCATTATCTACGAACAAGTGCAATGAACAGCTCATTAATTATTTAAACACGATGGCGAAGCTTGCATGCGTTTAAAGATGAACATAAAAGGCCTTCCCGTACGAACTAACCGGTAGACGAAGGAACCATTTTTGTAGGGGACTGTACTAGGAACAGAGGTTCTGTGATTCTTGTTTGTATGGTCTTCGTCGACAAGCAAGAGAAGAACCTCCGTTGATGTTTGATTTCCTTAAAGCGACCCCCTAAACCAATTTCATTTTGTCTGAGAGAGCAAAACGATGGAACTGATCTCCAAAAATGACCTAGACTGTTCCAGCCTGAACACCTTTATTGGACACAAGTGAAAAAATTACTGACCAACCACCTGAAACAGTGCCAGGGTGTTCAAACTGGTATTCAGAGCCACCGGTTCAAATCGCCATAAGCTTCCAAGTGGTGTGAAATGCTATCGACTTCTACTTCTTGGTGCAGTTCGAATGCCCTCAGAGGGTGGCGTCCTCAACAACATTTTGAATGTTCCTGCCAGCCTTATTTCCTTCTCGATTTGGTTGATTTAATCTGTAAATACAATCCTACGCATCAAAGTGTCATCTGTTAACCTCTGGTCTAACCATGTTTCACTGAAAACGCCTTCGTTTTCAGTGAACTAACAAGGCCATTGGGTCGAGCTCCTGAGCATTCGATGCAATGCCCAAATAACGAAAGCGCACTTCGGACAGGTGCCCTCAAGCTTTTAACTGAAACCCATTTGGGGATAAATGGTTTGAAAGGGCAGATGTTTTCATGTTGTTTTTGAAAAGAAAACCCGCCTAAAGTTGAAATCCAGGTGATCGATCCAAGCGATTCATATTTACTTCGTAGAGGGTCGACTTTTTCAGCTGGCAACTAGCTATTTTGTGACCGTTTCAAAGTATTTTATTCTGTAAACTGGCTTTGGATCAGGCTTCAGACATCTTCCCGTATGGAGACGAGGCGCTGGCTGCCAAGTTCGGTGAACAGATCAACTACAACCTGATCAATAACCACTAAAACGTTTCCCATTATGTCGCTCGATCGATACTGAGAACGCTGTGTTGTGCACCACGAGGTGTATACCACTAAATATTCTTGCGAAAACAGAGTGAGCGTAGTGTTAAGCAACACGGGAGAAACAAGCATGGAGAATAGGAGAACCTGAGAAGTGGTCAATCGATGAGCCGGTCAATTTGTGACCGCGTGATTCGGTTTCCATTATTGAAGAGCGAGTGGCGCTATGTCCTGTCTGACAGCTAACCACATTGCTGATCAGCCACTCGTGGCGAAACGGTTATGTGTTCGAAATTCTCTGAGGTTCGTGAGATGCGTACTACCGGTGATTCCGAAGAAGGATGAAACAGCTGCGCAGATTGGCTTCACTGAAAGGATGAAGACTCTACTGAATATTACCTAACCGCTTCATATCACTGTAAATGTGAGGGGCATGGATGTCGAACCAAATAATGATTTAAAAGTTATATTGATAACTTATATTGCACCTTACCTTAGGGTATCCGGAGCGTACCACTTTGTTCCCTTGTTTCGACATAAAGGTTTGATTGGATCGAATGGGGAGTACCTTCAATATGGCGCTATTTATGGTGCTTGGGAAAAGGTGACCGATCTTATTTGATTCTTTTGTGAAAAACTCATCCCTTCCTACTGCTGGTGTAACGGTGTGTACTACTGATGAAACATGCGAGTAGTCTATGGTCAGGTGTCCAAGCTCCAACCGTGCATCTGATGGAAGGTGAAGTTTATTACGGAGATTATGGAACCGCTTTGCAGGGTTCGTTTACTATTTTGTAATAGTCAATGAATGTCCAGCAAATTTTAAGAGGACGCATGAGAATGTTCAGTTTTTAAGAACTATGTGCATATGAGATGTTTCGTTTCGTGTCTGATGGCTCATGACTACTAAGTTCGTGTTTGCTAATAGATAGCTTCGCAGTGAATGGCTTTCCTCGTTTCACTGGTATCACGTTGAGTTACAGTTTTCAGCCAGACAAAAAGTTGTAACAGTCATCGAGCGTCTTTCAACTGTCCAGTTTTCCGTAAGGAATAGAGACAGCCAAGTAGCTTGGCGGGCTTTCGCCACCTCGCGTGTAGATATCACTTTTGACGGTATTTGGATAGTGTTTTATAGACTACAAATATCGAAATGGATAGACAAAAAATGGAATGTTGAGTGAATTAGCATGTAGTTAATGAGGTTTGAAAGTGCTTCAGAAACTATAAGAACTTTCATTATGAACCTATCGAAACAGCTGGCATTCTCTGACTTTTCCGGGGCTACATCCAGTTGAAAGACAGTTTATTTTGACACTATTAGTAGTCAGTTGAGATTACGTTGTGACTTGCCCATCTACTTTCACATAAAACCATCTTTTTATCAGATGAACCCGGCTAACTGAGAATATCTACCGTCAGGGAATTCGTTTTCTCGTAGATCGGATTCCAAACAACCCTGTGATTGGCAAAGTGTTCAAATATGAATAGCACACCGATGGTTTCACATCGCATAGTGACCGAATGTTTGCAAGCCAATTGCTAGACTCGGTGAACAGATCAACTACCACCTGATTAGTAGCGGTTTAAGCGCTCAGTAGTATCCACATTGATCTAAACAACTTACAACCGAACACCATTTGTATTGAACTAACATCTGTTGGGCAAGTTTATACAGACACGATTTGTGATCATGTTCTCAATAGATGCGGAACAGGAACTTGAGAGATTTTTCATTCTCTGACGGCATTTATAAGGCTAAAGACTACAAAATCCTGCCGTCTAGTTAACCGTAACATTGAAGAATTTGATTTTTTCCCAGACTTCAAATAAATACCTATTGGCCGCCGAAAATGGCATGAGAAAACGTGATAATAGTTGTCGTGCAAAAAGCTTTTTTTCCAGTTTTATCTGCTCCCGTTTAACAAAGGAGTTTCGCATTTTAAATACTTGATATCCAGAGCTGTTCATCATCGACTTTTTACAAAATATCGGTTAGTTAAGTATTTCTAGACACGAAGGGAGTATAAAAATCAATCCGAATTCACAACAGCTAATTGGAAGGTGAACAAGTTTCACGTGGTGCACCATCCGATGTCCTAGATTGCTACAGGCCAGGGTTTTGGTATTTTGTGGTAATTCAGCTTGTGTGATATTCCAAGTATCCAGATTTGCTCTCTGTAGCTCACCAACCGCAATCCAGGTCCCAGTTTCCTTGTATACATGACCTTACTTTACACCTAAAAATCTTTCGATGCGTGCGAGCCATATTAGCAATGAATATTCTGGCACACGAAGGTTGATTATGGCATAGGCTGGACAAAAATCATGCTGAGAGATCACTCCTGGACGTCATCTTTGTAGAACAGTGAGAGATGCTGATGGCACTGAAGTAATAGTTTTTGTTTAGACGTAGCACACTACTCATAAGGTCACTGAAAATCCTTCGACAGCCGGCGACCAGTTTCTCCTTTCTTCGAGCCGGCTCATTAGGTAGGCGCACTCCCCAAGTTCCCGTCAAACTTATGTTGTACTTGAACTCGAATTGGCCAAAATTTGAGAAATGCTGTCATTTACACACGAGTTTAGTTTTTGACAGGTAATATCTGCCCACTTCGACGCAGCTGAGCTCCGACGCCGGAGAACATGAACAACTAATATGAGAAAAACGCCTCATCAGTGAAGGTCACTCCAGGCCGTGAGCATCACAGTGATGTCTTTTGGATAGTGTTGGCCGAAAGTGTGAGCATAACTCAGTAGTCATTTGAATGAGTAGAGCAGTGCTAATGATGTTTCACACCGAGTCTGAACCCAAAACAATACTCAGAGTTATTAATAATCCAGAGCTTAATTGTGACACGTTTGGAAATTTGAACAATCGACGTTGGTCTGAAGCCGCCATATAAATAACACGGATGATCTCAACAGTGGTTTTATATACTGCATAACTGCGTAAATGAATGTTTTTAGAACAAAAACCAATGGCGCATACACCTGCTTGGGAGTTCTTCTACTCACAGGAATCCAGTAGTGAGTACATGCCTGCTATGTTTTTACACATGATTAAGGGACTGTTTTGGAAATTCAAATGCCCATAATTTTTCGGCAATCTGAAAAGTTTTTCCGTCCAGTTCTTCTGCCCGTCAGTAATTCTGCTTTAATCGAATCCTACTGAATGACGAGTGACTATCATTCATAAATTCTACATTGTATTCTGCAAGTTAAGTTTGTTTGGTTCTTTCCAGTTGAATCTGACCGGTCTCTAGTTGACGCGTATTGTTTGGAAAGACGGAACAACAAATGGACTGGATACAATAGTTGATATAACACGAACCAAATAGGTAAAGGTGTTTCAATGTCCTGTCCATTACTCTCACAAAGAGAGTAAAAGAAAGTTGGCGATGTCATCGATTTCGGGTATCGGGAAGTCTGCTAGATTTATCAGATGCGCCCATACATTTTGGCGGTCAAAGTAAGGAGTGAATCAACTCCAAGGTGGCGATAAAATTGTCAGAATCTCAGCCTAGCCGCAAATTGATAACACTGAAATCTTTGATCAGAGATGAAGCATTTGCAAGCCTACGCTTGGAAAAAAAGAACGACAGCAGGCTGGTGAAGGCACTAAGAGACTTTTCACTACTCATTCAGACAAGCAGTCGAACACATAGCAGGGAACACAACAATCTCAGATTGTAATCTGCGTATTCTTTCAACAAGTCCATTGTTTAACGAAAGAAGTTCGTGCCGACAAAAACTGTGAGTTTGAAACGCTAGTTAACCTAAACCTGCTTTTGCAAGATACGAAAAGATGAGTTATTAGACGGCAGCATAAAGATTTCGAAATACAGTGAAATGTAATATCGGACAGTCTACTTATATGAAGGCAGAAGATACCTCACTTTCTTAACTGGTCATATTGAAGCTTGTTGGATTCTCGGCTTTGAGTAACGGCTAGTGTATGCGGTCGAAATTCTGGACTTTAGGAGCAGTTACCGTCACTCATCTGATTATTGGTGTATAGCCACAAGAATGTGACGTAACGGAGTTCGGCCATCATTCATGACTCGCTAAAATCACATTTAAAGCTTACTTATGTCAATCGCTGCATAGACCCTCTCTCCTGGAGAAAAGTCATCGGTACCATTCGGATAAAAACAAACACAGTTCAGCTGGCCAGTTACGACATGTGGATCATCAGTAAACTAACTTGAACTGGAGAATAAAATGACGCCAGTTGTATTTCAGTCCTTGCTTGCTTCCGTTCAATCGTGCAGATCCGTGGTATGGTCTTGATGCTGATTCAGTTTAAAGTAGCTGCATTTTATCTTCCCAGGGTAAAAACTTTGAAACACCATCCGGTTTGCTTCGAAAATGTCACATAATCGTTAAGCAAATGATGAGCCTAATTCACTAATTCCAAAGACTTCCAAGACGTACAGTCTAAGATGCCATCGTGTTGGCTTGCGCTCTCACTGTACTGTACATCCGGCTGATCGATTTAGCAGGTTGTGTGTTCACTTCCCACGGGACCATACTTGCTTTCTACTCGCCATAAGAAAAGCGGGAAAATTTTCCTTCAGGATTCGTCTGATTAGCAAAGATAAAATTCCAAAGATTCTCTCCTCTGTTCACTAAAAGCACTAAAGACCACTAAAAGATAGTCAAGTTAACTTGTCTCCAAAACTTCAGTTTTATCGAAAAAATTGTCAACAAGGCTAAACGTTGAATGTGCCACAAGACCATCCTTACCTAGCAGGCAAAAGTGTTGAGTAGTCAAACAGCAGTTCAGGACACTAGGGCCTTCTGCTGAGCAAGTGGCGTTGAGAATTGTTTTAAAATCACCGACATTGAGAACTGCGCAGCATTTCATTCGTCCTCCTATAAACCAACTCACGTTCGAGTTCTGGTATTCACACAGAGTAAAATGATCTGGTACTTCTTAAACAATTAATGGTGTGCAAACACCCACTGACGAAAGAATGTTCAGTTGTCATATCCTGTTGCAATGAGTGTGGTTGGTTTCTCCCTGGAAATCATGATATATTAATGGAACCTATGTACTGTAACTGACGAATCAGAGATAGTTTGAGGGTTCCGATATTTTTCGAGAGAGTAATCTGCCTTTGGGAAGACCACAACGCAAATCTTGATTAGCAGAAATGTACTCATTGTAATCCACAGAAGAGTATTGCCTCCTTGTTGAGTATCTTTTGAAGGTTGGGTTTTTCCTAAGGAACGTTGATGCACTAAGCTTTCTATCGTGTAGCAAATATGACCCAAGGTTATGACAACACATATTAGTTCTGAGTGTATTGTGACAGGTGAGGTCAATGCACGAATCTGCAAGGCTCGGGTCGCGTTTGCTAATTTGAGACACCTATGGCGTCAAAGCGGTATATCCCTGAATCTCAAGGGACGTGTGTATCAAGCTACAGTGCGGGCCGTTTTGTTTTATGGCTATGGGACTTGAACTGTTCGAGCAGCGGAACTGAGACCCCTTCAGGTGTTTGACAATCGTTGTCTCAGAAACATAGCTCGTGTGGGTTGGTGTTGGCGTATCCGTAACGAGGCAATTAGAAAGCGAGTTTTCGGTCGTGCAACAGAAAGTTCCATTGAACTGTGTGTTCAGCACCGGAAACTGCTTTGTTTAGGACATGTGTTGCATATGCCGAACCATCGCTTGCCGAAGAGTGCTGTTGTCTGTGCCTAATTTCATACTGGCGGAAGCGGAGAGGTGGCCAACCCTTGACCTGACAGAAGGGTATGAAGGAGATTACGAAACGTTTGGGTGTTGTCGAAGCTACTCGCTTTCCAGGATGGGGCCAGCATGATCCCCACTGCGCCTAGTTGGAGAGGCTGCAAGACATGGCTGCTAATCGGTATCAGTAGTGTTTTTGTTGTCAGTTGCTATCCAGGTTGCCTGAATGAATGTCTGCAGGTATACGCACCTCGCATTGATTGTAATAAGCTAGCACTAATTCCCTTCCCCCGTCCACCTCTATTCTTTTATTCACCATAAAGCTTTCAAATAAATCATGGTTGTACGGCAGCGAAGCATCAATGTTGAACACTGATGTCATGCTGTCGATGACGATGATACTATGACGACACGTGTGGTCGGTGGTATTGCATTCTCAAACAAAAACGATTGGCCACGGAAACAAGGTCATACTAGTCTCGGTTCTGTTCCTATTAAAGGATCAATTGACTAACTACCGCGTCCTTATATTGCCGGCCTTTCTGACCTCAATAATGTGGTCACGAGTTTAGGTGATGTTCAATTTATCACAAGGCTGGGTCTCGCTTAAACTCCTCTTGTGTTAAAATGTCCTGAAATTCTCCGCAGGGAAGTTTTCACGCACGACCTCACGACAATTTCAAACTGCCCCGATGTTAATTTGCCAACAGTTTGGGGGCAAATTTACGTGCCCCAAAAGATCATCTGAATTCTGACACGTACTCAGAAAAGGTGCGCATCTGCTGTGCATCTGGTCATTGTTAATTTTCCGTTGAAAGTTCTCGGCTTTTTTAAAGGCTCTTGTCTATACACTCCTCAACACAACAGGTCGTCCACGACACCAAGTTGATAGCTCCACCGTTCAGCAAGATAACGACGATTGCTCAATGAAATGGAAAATCCAAAGTAATCGAGTCTAAATCAAAGATTAATGGACGTTGAGAAATGGTTTATTATTCTCAGTAAAATAGTTTTCCGTGTGCTTCATTCACATAGTGATTGGAACTTCAACAATGATCGGTAAGGTCAATCGAGAACAATCCTCTACGCAGATCAAAGGCTGTCTCATGAGTAATTTTGCTGCCCGGAGGAAAAAACGCGACATCAACTTGGACAGTTTCCTCGTGTTTAAATCGGAAAACAGACAAATCAAGCATACAAAGCCATGATATTTCCTTGGTAAATCTTCAGGACGCAGAGTGAAATGTATTCGTTACTCGTTTAGAGGCTTACAAGTGCACGAATCGGGAATGTGTCTAGAAAGGAAAAGTCACAACATACAGGAAAGACATAAACAGTAAATCCACTCTAAGGTCCACAGTGGGCCTTTGCCCCCTATTATTTTAAAAAACTATAGGTAAGGTTTTTTAGTCGGTCAATGAAACCAATCTACGCTGACAAACAATTAGAAGCATTGCACAGCTGTCTCATTCCTATGGGGAATCAGAAGCATCACGAAACGCGGAGAATTTCGAACCAGTAACCTTCCCGTCACTGGCTGTACACACCCGTTCGGTCACGAGCGCCTGATCGGCAATGTGACTGGCACTCAGACAAGAAATATCGCCACTCATCTTTTATTGGTGGAAGTCACATCACGTGACCACACGTGTTGACTGGGTCCTCGAGTGAAGACCTCTCAGATAGAAGATCCATTCTTCTTGCGAGATCGTTCCTCCTCTGAACCACTTATAGAATGATAGTAGTGTGGGGTGATTTGTTGATTTCCAACTGAGGTTTCAGTTCGTCGGTGAAGTCAGGGGGAAACACCTGCACAGTTCTTCTCGGTTTTTCAACATAAAACTGCATCACTAACAGGAAGCAATGTCGCCTGGAAATTACCAGATCTCCTCACACCACCATTAATAAAGTTTTGCTTCAAATTTACTAACCTGCCAAATGACTGCTATTCAAAACGATCGAATGGCGGAACACTATTGAGAGTGGGCGAATTTTTGTTTTGTAATTACATCAAACGTATAACACGTTTTTACCAAAGTTCTACTTCCCTTGGTATTCCCAGGTAAAGTAAGATATTCGAGTAGTCAGCAGGTTATGCCAGATGCGACCATTTAAGCTAAGCTAAACTCGAGAAACTTCGTTTTGTATGTCTGGGACTGCAAACGCCAATAAGATCTTTTTAGACAAAAGCGGTAGGGCGCAAACCTTTTTGCCGAAAGCTAAAGGTGAAGACAGAAAATAACTACACGGAAATTCTAGTCTCAAATTCCTTAATAATTCTTCATTTTTGGTTTAAATATTCTACACAAATAGGCAGCATGTCCTTCGTTTATTCATTTCTCGCCATAGTACCCTGGGTTGTTTTTGCAGAAAACTGAGGAATGGTGGACAGATTAACTGTAAGATGTTCGCCTGGATTAGTTGACTGATCCTTTTGGAGAATTCCCATTCTAAAGCGTTTTTTCTTCCCCTTACATTGTCTCCACTGTTGACGTAGAATGTTGCCTCATCAAGCCATAAATTAAAGTCAGCCGAACCATACAGAAGTCGAAATTCTTGTCTCTTCTCTCTCTCATTAATGTTCATCTGTGTATCTGTCGCTTGTCTCGCCATTATGTTTCGAGATGTTTTACTTGACTGTAGTAACTATCTCACTTTTCAAGTGTCATTGTCTTGGCTGCATCTAGGTCTTACGTCATTTGCATTTGCAACCCTGTCGTTTCGTTTGAATCTGTGAAGGCGGTAAGAGTTATACGAAGCTAGCAAGTCCCATTCGATTAGATCAGCACTGTGTCACTCACAGAGTTTTGCGCTCCTGAGGATGATTGAAAATTTCTGCTGGTTCGTATACCTTTAAAACTGAACAACCGACAGCCTCGAAAACCTTTTGCATGCTAATCAATCAACAAACTGATTTTCTTGCCTTATTTTTTGGTGAGATCACTCCTTACAATCACAGATGATAGGGGTTACGTCAGATTCCAAATATGCAAGCTATGGCCGAACAAATTTGTGTTTATGTCGCCCATGAGTGGATAATGATGAAGGGGGCGGCGAATGCTTCTAAAGTCACCCATATCTGGTATAAAAAAATTCAACAAGCAATAGCACACAAAAACAGTGTGCACAGAATAACCCACTTCATATTTTCTAAATGGCATCCACAAGCCATTAAATTAAATGGATTGCACTGCAAAAATTGATTGCACAAGACCAAATAAGAACCTACACCCCATCCTAGGAACCCGGCTTTTCGCCAGAAGTATTTACCAAATTCGAAGTTTGCTGAGTTTCCAAGAAGCGGATAACATTGTCAACCAATAAATGGATCTTCTTTGTATCACCTCAATCTGGTGGCAACCAGTCGAATAATGACAGATGTCAGACCGGTAAAAGTGCGCCTATTCAGAAGCCTAACTGTCCACTGTCAAAACTCACGAACAACAAATTTTCGACTTACGCGTTATCTTTTTCTGTGACGTCCTGTGCAGTTTCGTCCGCGGTTGAAGTGACAATTAGGTAGAAATAACTCGGGTTTTCAGCAATACTGTCCATAGTTGATACAAATTGGAGGTGATTTGATTGTCCACCGATAGCTACACATCTAAATCAGACAGGCTATAAATGGAAATTTGAAGGCTGTTTACTACAAATTTATCGTACCTTTTTGTCGAACACGTAGTTTTCGGTAAAAAAAGGTGGAATAAATATTTTCGTGCACTGCAGTTTGGTTGGTTCCAAGGTAAAGAAAACAGGAACAACTGTGCTGGACTAACAAAATGCCTAAATAATGGTATTTTTATAGAAAAACACACGGCCTGAGTTTTTTGGGACGTCACAATACGATTCAAAATTGATAATAAAATGCGGAACGTTTAGCTAAAAGCGGAAATTCTAAATTAAATTAAATTTTAAAAAGCCGATTTGAAGTCATCTTGGTGCGTGTTGCGCAGCCTCATGTATTATCGTCGTGATACGGAGTGCTGTGTCAACATTCTACTGTCTTAAGACTTAAATGATAAGGTCCCGATTATGACGTGCTTTGCCCCATTCTCATCCGTTCTCATGGACAAATATCAAGATAAAACGGTTCCTAATTTCAACACAAGATGGTAGATGAATTCTTTGGAAGGGTGCGAAATGTTGCCACCGGTAATTTTCGAGACGTTCCTCATCGAGAAACTTCACGATAGCAGAAAATTAGCGAGTTATTTCCCTTGGGTTACTCGTTTCAACTTTCTGTTCATGAACCACCTAACTAAAATCCACCAAGCTAAAAAAAGGCAGACGAATTGACCGCCACATCTCAGCCAACACACATTTGTAAGATAATGGTTACAATTCTTGGTGTAAAGGCAGCAAGGGGCTGCAAAAAACCCCACTCTTTCGATAGCCCAGTAAGGCTTGGACAGTCATGTGAGATTATAGGATTTTGAGTTTCATTACAACCAGTAACTACGTTTAAAATGTACGTTTTGTTTGCCGAATATGAATTGTATATGAAGCAGCTAAAAGCATGATGCTGCTTTTCCTTTAGGCACAAAATATCACGTAATGTTTTCTCTGCGAATAGATGACGCTAAGCAACTTTGACTCCAGTGTTCCCTTGACCACTTCTTTCACCAAGTCTACCAAAAATCGGCGCAGTACGTGCGGTGCTGTTAGGTATAATTTAACAAATAGTCGACTGTCGCCCCATTTAAAACGCACCACCTGGCAGTTTACGCCACTGTCTAACGCGAGTGCGAGTCTGTTCCGAAAATCAAAGGGAGACATTGACGCAATTGGAGTTTATGATGACCGATACGTCGACAGACATCAATCTAGCCAACGGAAACAAAAATTAACAATGGTTGACAGAAAAGTACGCCCTACGTGAAACAATTGTGTGACTCAGGGAGAAGTCAACGAGAACCTACGATTGTCAGTCCGTTCATCCGCTCTTCGTACTGACTGGGTTTCTGACATTCTGATCCTGACAAGATGTCCATGTAAAATTCAAAAGATGACTAAAATGGAAACTCTTAGTGTCTGCTTTGGAAACCTAAAATGATCGGGCAGCAAGTTCAGCCATCCTGAATTTCTGCCGAATACTCTCATTTGCATGAGAACTAGTTTTTTTTCGGGGAACTCAGCTGAATCCAGCTGAATCTCTCGATTCTGTTGGGCTAGTTCAACACAATCTGTTGCACAAAACCGCCTCATTATTCAGCTGATGTGATATTTGACACATTGCAATATATCGTCCATACGTAACACACGATTCACAAGGTTGATAAAAACTCTTCGACAGCCCACGACCGGTTTTGTTCTTCCTAAGGCGGTTAGGCGCAGTCCGCGGGTGTTCGCTAACTTTACGAGTAAAATGATACATTTATCCTGGATGTTGTTCGAACTCTGGCATGGCACACAAAGATTTGCATATTACGTTAGCCCATTTCAACAATTCAGTTGACACAACTTTCAAAAAAGGAGCCGTGACCTCTCATTATGAAAAAGATGTAGAAAGCAAGGTCGTGGTGAATTGGGCATTCCCAGTTACTCCACCCCACCTAATGCTTGGTCATGGCTCAGAAGGTATCGAAAAGTGAGTGTGACCTGGTATCAGGTATAACAAGGTATGACAAGAACAGATTTTATTTTCTCGGAAAGATATTACTCGTAAGACTACTAGTAACTCTTTAAATATCATAAACAGGAAGTTCAGCGGAATTCAGCTTGGTCTTTCGTTAAAACCAAATTAGTTTGCTCACGACACTCTCCTTTTGGACTTGCACAGCAGCAGCTGAGCCGCCCCAATTCGGGTCGCGAAAAACAACTACACGGCACACTGGCATGATTGCGTGACAGTAATGTGGAATTATAGATTTCTGCAAAACGTGTTGCTTGTTGGAAACCTAGACAAATGAAGTTGTTCCGGAATCGGATCCGTTGTTTCACCTTGGGTTTTACCTGCTCAGCCTGTCCGAAATTGAGACAATACTATCAATTCTAATATTTGCGACTCTTTGAGGACTCAAATTCGCAGGTGTCCGTGTATGATCGACAGTTGTTTTATCGACCCAAGTCATTTGAATCGATTGAAGGGACACGCAATAAATCGCACCGTTAAGTGCCTACATTAAACGCAGCGCAAATTTCCTCGGTTAGCAGAAATGCCAAGCAGCTAATTAGATCAATTTTGGACGTAACCTTTAGTGATTTTCGGAAGCTGTGGGTAAAACTTGACAGGCGGTGACAACCAAGTAGAGCTAATTGATCAAAAGATTTTGGAAACTCTAGAATTTGATGGACACGTGGTAAAAAATATGTATATTAAATAACATATTTTTAAATGGGTTTTTAAAACTTTTGCGGTTTTTCCTGCAACAATTTTACTATGTTTTCGTATGCCTTTATTTCTAAACCTTGGAGTAGACGCAAACATAACCAACCACTTTTTGAGAGTATGGAGCTGTTACAAAACAGGCTAGAAATAATTTTTGGAACAACTGAATTCCTAATGGGGCTGCTTGGAAACACTTTTCAGAAAATCAAATTCGGAAAGTTTTTCGTAGAACACTGTCAGCTTCTGGTGGGCGTCCACCTGCGGTTTTGGGGAGAGCCGGTAAGAATGACAACATTCACAGTAAAATGAGTGTCATATCAGGAGAGAAAAAACTTAATTAAATTTTCCGGAAAGTAAGGCAGAAAGGTATACTCCATTTTACCTGAGATTCACACCCACTTCGAAAACAGTGATCAACGGAGATGAGTAGGCTTGGTGTCTAGCGCTCAGAGTTAAGAAGTTGTACTTTATTGCAATGAGGCAGTTTGAGAATTTTTTAACCGATGTTTCGTCCTGCGAATGAAGACAACCCATACGAAAAGTCCAACAATGGTATCTAACTGTCTTTCCAACTGTTTTCACTCATTAGCTGTGTTCTTAGATGATTCCACGAAAAAATTCACGCGTCGCGGGAATTTTCCTTTCTTCTGAGCGGTTTACAGTTTGTCCTTTGCCACGTGTCGCATATTTCCTAGTTAATGGCGAGCAAAATGTTTGTGACGAGAAAACCAAGTAGGTTTTCGTAATTTCAAGCAGTTTTTTCCTGTTGCATGGCAAAATTAAACTTTCTCGACTTGATAGCGAAAGTATTAGCATAAACCGAGTGAAGAAATCAGTCCCAACTTTTCGACCAGTTAGCCGCCAATGTGACAATACGGCCTTTCTAAAGTCTGTCCCCTTCTCGGATTGCGATTGTGCACGGCCACTTATTCATTCGGCACCTCGCGAAGACGCTGTTTAATATCTTGGGTCGGATCTTGTTCGACATTTTTTCTCCCTTTGAAATCCCTAATGATTCTACCGTAGTGGTTTTCAATCTTGATGGCGGCTGGCGAGGGAGCATGCAGGTTGCGGTCCTTTTTTTCTTCTGTCCACAATCATTTTGAGACAGGAACCACAAATCCACCAGTTGGATTATTTGCTTTGCATTGGGAAAAATGTGGTCACTTGATCTCTGATCAACTATTATTCCCTATGCTGGGACCATCAGTAATACCTCACAGTTCTGAAGGATATTCAAACCTATCTATTTCGATATTTGCGTTGCATAAGGGTTTTGGGTTTAGAAGAACACCAAAAATATGCTTCATGTTGTCCACATGTACCAACCTCATTGTCAGTCAGGTTATTGTCCCAAGTTACATCTGCACACAACCAGAAAAATATCATAGGACAACCATCGCTAATCACCAGCTTTAAACTCTCAGTGGAGGCATTCGAATAGACTTTGATCTGAAGGTCACAAAAATCTCGCAGAAATTGCAAAAGGTGCGGTTACCACACTTAGCGATCTCCAACAGCCCACTACCGACTGTGGTCAACTTGAATTTTATCAGGTAAGCGTGTGCCCCTGGTTAACACAAACGTAATGTACAAACTGGTGTGTTTCGTCGATTGCGTAACCTTTGATGCTTGAGTAGGAGTTTGATGCAAACTTGGGGATTCCGCCCATCTAATGCACCCCAAGAAGAACAAAACTGGTAGTGGGTTGACGAAGGACTTTCAGCTTGCAATCATTGTAGTAATTTGACATCTGACGTATAGGGTCAATGGAAATATGAGGAGGAATTCCTGCAACGCGTTCAGCTTATTCAACTGGGATTCGGTTGACTGTTCCCTAAACACCGGAATTAGAGCAAAATTCGGCCTCAACGCTTCCCAAATCACTTTTTTGTACATATGATGAGTACATCGATAATGGTCCGCTTGACAGTTCACCATTCCTATCCGGATCAGATATTAACTTAAATTTGGGACCATGGACAGTTGTACCTTTGTACCATTATTGTGCTCATATACTCTGAAAATTCCAAACGGTCTGGTTTCAAGACTGTAATTTGACCAGCACAACACGTTCACGAGACGGACAGAAGCCGGCAGTTGAGAGTGCGAGATACGTGAAACCCTGCACTGGCCTCTTCAAGATTTCTACCCTTCTGTGTTCTGGTGATAAACAGAATTACGTATTACAGTGTCTGGATGTAGGCATCGGAATCCATTCAATATTACTGATTGGTTCATATTGTAACTAGTTGAGCCTCTGAAATGAGAACGTATGCTGTTAGAGACGTTGTGTTCAGCGTCAGTCCGGGATGCTTTCAAACACCTTCACACAGAGTCCTTGTAAACCAGAACTGAATTAGATGTCAGACCGTGTCAGCTACGTCTCTATATCATCGCTGGTGATCATGAGAACTTTCATATGGACGAACAAGACAGAAATATATTGCAGTCACTACGCTCATAAAAAAAACTAAATTTTTTTGTAATGCAGTACTGGGTTAACTTGTCATCTTTTCTTTCGAAACGGGCATCTTAGCTTTGCCGCTCTCTTTCTCTAGAGGCAAGCATCCAAAAGTGCCCACAAGCACCCGTAACTTGGTTATCGCAATTAACCGGCGTTCAGTTCATTCCAGTTGGGATGTTCCGTTGATACAGGTTTAATTAGAAGATGATATTGACGAAAACTTGGTGCTAGAGGTTCAAAAAGGCATTTGCATTGTCTTTGCAGCAGGTGGCATGGGCAACTGAGTTTGATATCCGGCCTCTAACTGTATTGATAAATGGTGAACGTATTACCCTTGCTGTGATTGCACGACTACCATTCAAAGTCGGTAGTGTTTCACTAGCCGCCGACTCGACACATCAAGAAACAGTCTACTATCTCGGTATGAACTAGGTCACATATTTTTTCTACTAGAAAACAGCATTTCAAAATACTCAGGTGGCAATTCCACCTGTGTATGGAATACCACAAAACCAATGTGAACGGCATATATGATATTGATTTACAAGTTAGTGAGACGGGAAATAAATAGCCCGGTCAAACCAGAACTAAAATGGTGAGTCGTTCCACTACACAAGGCAGGATTACAAATCATATGTGATCGTTGGGAGAGGAGTCTGGCAACTTGGCCCTCCAAAACATTTTGGAATTGGCGTTGCACCGTTAACATCTGTCCAACCAACTCGGTTTGTGTTTTGACAGATGTTATCCAAGTTAAACTGTTTTCTAAAAAACGGATTTTGCAGCTGTAGTGCCTAAATTGCTTTGGAGAAGAAACAAAGGAATGTCCAAGTTTTCTCGGATGAAGGGCCTGTCCTATTTCACAGAACAAGAGAACACTGATCAAACTTTTTTTCTCACATCAGAAAAGTAGATAAAAATGAAATTCTCTAGGTCATTGGTGCTGTCAAGTTGAAGACAATCTATTCCATACCCGCTGCATCTATAGAAATCAAATCACCTCCGTCGCTTCCAAATAGATGGTTAAACTCTGAAAAAACTAACCAAACCTTGTAATCCATGCGGTCGAATTTTCTGCCTCCAAACCTATTTACAAGACCAGTGACGACTTGTTTCGAAAGCACCCGGTCACTAAGTATTATTACGTAAGAACTTAAGTACAAAAAGGTAATGAGTTACAAGCATACTAAAAATCGACATGCACTGATACACGCTCATTTGAAAGTTAGAATGAGGTCCGCCGAAAATTCAACTAAATTTCACCAGAATCTTCTGTTTACGACATTCTGTAAGTGAATGCGCTGAAAACTGCCTGGTGTGCTGTTCAAGATATCTTAGCAAACCTGCTATCTGTATGAAATATTTGGTGGTGGTCTCCTGAACTTTTGAGGAGATCCGGTAAACTGTTTCAGCAGGGGGGAAAACCTTCTGTAAGAGACCATATCAAACAGCCATGACAATCCAGAACCCACAACTGAATTTCTTCAAAATTCGCTTCAATTTTTGTCTCAAGAGAGCGCCGTACCTCAGCAAATAGTAGCGATTTGAGAAACTCTACTCCCTCACCAAGAAGGGTTACAAGCGTGAATAGTTCGGCTGAGATATATATGGATACAAATATTCTGATGGGAGTATGGTCCTTTTTAAAGAAGCAACTTATACAAAATAGGTCGTCATACGAGTGTATCTGCTCTGCTCCAAACCCACTTGGTTTAAATGACCAACAGGTTGGAATTCCTGGGCAAAAGCCATTCGATACCATTTTCGGTGCTTCTTTGTGGTACGAGGTTCACAACATTCTTCAAAGTTGATTGCTCGTGTGCGTTTTGACGACCTTACTGACCAATAACTCAAACGCTCGTGGAGCGAGAATACGACCAGTTGGTTTTTCCAGTCAACAAATATCCAGGTGGCATTAATTTTTGATGCTACCTTGGTAAACAGGGAGTGTTAAAAAACTGCCACCTTGCCCAAGCCTAGACAGGAGCAGTCGAAATGCCAGAGTTGGGTTCGAACCACGGACCTTCCTGTCAGTAGTTCCGCGTCCTAACAACAGCTAAGCTATGTCGGGCATTTTGGCGATGTCAGACAAGGCCTAGCAAGGCTACCGTACTATGACAGGTTAGTAAAACTCAACCCATACTGGAACCACCACAGCTACAGAAAAGGGGCGACTATGGATAGCAGCTTTTTTCAAATAAGATCTCCTCAAGTAAGGACACCCTTTGAGGCAATCGCAATTCTTTACGCAACGTTTTGCACTGTGTTACACCACCGTCCTACGAGATCCTTCACGTGTTGGCTTCGCTTTAAGAACTACCGTTTATTTAAAAGTAACGCACTACTCATAAGGTTGCTGAAAACTCTCCGACAGCCCACGACAGTTTTCGCCCTTCTTGGGGCCCAGCAGGTAGTTCCCGTCAATCTCATGTTTCACCTGAATCCGGATCTCGGCAAATATTCTCATTTGCACACACACAGTTGACAGGAGACTCAACTTAATCCAGCCGAATCTCCCGTTTATGGTGGTCCGCTACAGGAAGAGCCCCAAGGAGGGCGAAATCGGTTTTTAGCAACCCTATGAGTAGTGTGCCAAGATTAGACATTGTATTGCGATAGCTAGAATATCGTGCCAAGTGGAACCTAAGACGGTCTGGTTCAAAACATTCAGCTGAAGCGGACGACCACAAACGGAAACTTCAGTCGGACTGAATTGAGACTCCTGTCGAAACCAAATTTGTGTGCGAATTTGCGTGGTTGTCGAAGTACTGTTTATGCACTTTCAAAAGTTTCGTCAGCTGATCAATGAAAATGTAAAAAGCCGCGTATTTTCTTTAGGATCACTGGAAATGACAGGAGAAGAGCTTCGTTAAACTCCCCGTCTCGAGGATACGGTTACTCTACAGTACAGTTTTTATTGGTATCATGAGACAAATTCATAAAAAAGGCATTTCCGTTCTCCCAACAGCGCTTTAGGAAGAACATTACATCCAACCGTAATTACCATTCTAGAAACAAGTTTCCAAAAGTTTACAGAGAGATGGAATGAAGCATTTTTCTCTTAGAAAAACACTAAAAAATGGTCCAGACTCGGTCTCCGGCTTGCAGTCATACCCAATTACACAGTCGTGTTTTTCCGACACAGGCAGTACAAACATATTGTGTTTTCCGAAATAGTCATCGGGCAGAAAACTTTCAATTTGGATCAAATGGTTGATCAACTCTAACTCTTTTCTCTTTAAACAGGCTCGGGTGGAACTTATGTTAATTTTTGTCAAGATCGGTCAAGTAGACACGGTCAATGAACGCTATCAGGCCGATATATTCCTACAAGCTCGGTGGAGGGAACCCTTGCTGGATGCCACCTGGAACACAAGTCGTCCACGGAATAACTTTCGAACTTTTAATATGGTTGAAAATCCCGTGATGGAACTGGCCCCGAAACGTCATCTTCACACTGTAAGTTGCATTGCACCCAATTTCCGCTGATGTTTACTGGTGTTTCTTAGTTCATTGAAGGCAATTCCTTTCTGTAAGAAAGGTCAACGAGTATTTATACGGTAGTCTTTTAGATTCCGCGTCGGACGTATCGATGGGTGGCACCAGAGGAATGTATGTTCCAAAGTTTTGTAGACATTCATTCTTCAGTTTGCTCTGACTGTTCATCGTGAACTAACATGTTGGCGATGACAGTTTTCCTGGTCTATGTGAAGACAACAGCTGTTCCTGCAAGTAAGCTGATTGTGTCAGCTGCACGAAACAACAAAATTACTGACTTGTGAAACTAGCAGTGCTGTTCTCCAAGTTGTGTTTCTGACGGATCGATTCAATTTTAACATCTAAGATGGCAAGTCAGATGCAGGAGAGAAAAATTGAATATCTATCATTAGCAAAAACTGATCGCGCGCTTTGAATGTTCCGCAACAAACAGACGGACGTTTGATAAGAAAGCTCCCCCCATGGGAGCCGTGAAATAGCTTACAATCCACCATGGAAAGTTAACAGCATCAAGGATCAGTTTCTTGAATTGCTCACGAAGGAGATCAATGTTGAAGCTGGCGTGTATTCCAAGTCACCGGTCTTTTGCTTACCACTTACGTGGCTCTTAATGCTGTTCGTATTTATCTTGACGAAAGTTCTTCCGATGGGGCGCAATAAAAAATACTGACCGATAATTACAACGTTAAATTTGGACTAATAGGCTGAATTATACATGACTGTAAAGTGATCATACAGTAGGAATGAACTCCAAATGGTTCCCTGTTTGAGGCACGAAATTACCGACCGAGAGGTGCGTAGTTCGAACAAAAAACCTCAGCATCTCGACTGCTCCTATTTACGTTTGGGCTACCTAGCATCATCTCAACCTGCGTGCTTCTTTTGTGTGATAATGCGTCTAGGCACCAAAGGAGTGTTACAGCTGAAGGATTATTTTTATTCCATTATTTTATGCTTTGGTTTCGTGTTCTTGGAAGGCTATGATGTCTCTGACTAGTTCAACCGAATTCGGTTCAGTTAAGGGATAGTTCTTCAACAAGCTGTTCTATATCGATTACCCCTCTATTGTGCCAGTTTCCGGCCAATCTTGTCGAATTGCTGGCTAAAGTGGTTGTGTCTCTAAGTGACATCGTACACCGCTTCCCCTCTGGGACCAAATTCTGTATGGCGCATTTAAACCTACGAAAAAGTACTCAGTAACATTATCCTATGGAACGTCTACTTCCTAAAAGGACTGTCTTCTAATGGGCCGGCAGTGGTAGCTCCTGAAGTAGGCAACACTGTCAGTAAACATCAGAGGAAGTAAAACATTCCGACTAAACATCTTTTTACAAGCAAAACCTGTCCAGTTGGGTTTGTACGCAAAGTCCAAGATGCCTATACATATTATCCTTGTATTCAACAGCAAGTTCTTTGGGGAGCGAGCAGTCGTCAACCAGAAAACTGTGGAGTCCGTTTTCAGGTGAATCCTTAACACTACCTATCGATTCCTGCTTAACAAGCATTTTGACAGTGCTGCGCGGTAACACAGCGAAGCAAGGCAATATTAGGCCAGCCTTCCAAATGCAGTCACCGAAATCCTATGAACGGTTGTAAGGCTGGAACGCAACTAACGTGCTTCAACTAACCACCTGTTCGCCCAATCTGCGTTGTAACCTACACCTGTACAGGAGAAACACAATCCAAGCTCACCTATATGGCCATGTTCAATTCACCACCGTTCTGCTACTCCAGTAAGTTGCCATTGCATGAACTCATTGAGCAGTCTGTCCGGCGGCTGTCATTCTGAAGCAACGGCATATGACGTAAACCACATGATTACAAGAAAAGCCATTTCCCAAATTCTTGACACCAGTCTACAAGACTCACTATGTAGATAAAAGCTCTTCAAACGGATCCGGGAGATTCAGCGCCAACAGAACTCCACTTTACAAGCGACTTTGATTGGTCACCTGTGTGGAATTTGATGTCCAAGAGGAACATACTGTCGATGGAAGCGTTGAGACTGCGCCTACCTAATGAAACCCATAGAGACGGAAACCGGTATTGAGCAATCTTGTAGGTGACATATTGTCCTGTCAAGAACTTTGTGCAGAAGGACTCTATATATTTTCTGTATGAAGTGAACCAAATGCGCCAAAACTTGATTGTCCCGAAAAATGATACGAAAACGGCACGCAAATGAAGTTATGTCCAAACGAAACCAACCAAGTTTAATTCCTTTCCACCAATGAACCTTTCATCCGCATGTTCGTGCCTATCTCATCCTGGTGTGAGTGTGACTGGTCCCAAGCAAAAGTACTTTCTTTATCTACCTGAACACCAAGTCTAAAAAGATTTTCAGGGACGATCTTGCACAGACGTCCTAAATCAGCAGCTGCATTAACGACGATGCTTCTGTTACGTGGCTGTTGGATGTGGTCGATTCAACGCCCTCGTCTCAGACCAAATATACAAAGCAAACGCTTCTGGTTTGCTCAGAATTCTGTCTCGATAACGTCCATCTGAAAGCTGCTATTCAAACCGTAATTGCTATCGATCACTTACCGTCCTCTACTTGCTACGGAAAATCAATTCACCCGAGTGAATTAGAACATATCAGTTCAGCTGAGAACACTTAGTTTCTATTGATTTAATTGCCATTTGTCATTGGTCAGACAAGCATAACTTGTGGCACTGTGTTTGGTTGCCAGCAATCAACGCACTCTTTCAAATCTGTGTCCTTCAACTGAAAGTACTCTAAATTGCACTTCATACTCCCAGAAAGCCTAGTACGAAAGTTCAACTACGCTCCTTACTGACAAGGAGAGAAGAAACTGAGATGTTTCTGGCATTTTTGTTTATAAGGACACAGTTTTCAAGGTTTGAAAATTCAGCAAATTTTGACCACCAAGGAAGAACTCTGAACTCTTGAAGTTTAGCTCTAAGTAATTTTATGCCTCATGTTCGGACGCCTGAAGAATCCATGCAAAACACTTAGAGGAATAAACAGTCTTAGTGGGAAAAAAACACCCACTTTGTTAACCCTCCCATCGGTCAGGTAGATTCAAAAAGTAAACCTCCTGGTGCACGATAGCCACTGAGATTGTTTAGCGCCAATTACACTCTTGTTGGATAATGCCATAACGCCTCTGAACTGCCTTGAACCCTGCAGACTCTTTGTTCTCTCGAATTTCCAAATGTGGCTTTTGTCTTCAAATGCAGCTAGTATTTCCAACCATGGAGTTTTTTGCACATCTGTTGTGTCGGAGCCAATTTTTCCATAAATAGAACAAACAAACAAACAATCCCAAATCGTTTGCTGGCGAGTAAATCTTATTTTAAGATGCATATAGTTCCATACGCAGCGTCTGTTCTGTCACTGAGTGATCTTTAAGATCAATTATTTATGGTAATCAACCTGCATCCTAACACTCCCCTCGTTTGTTTGATTCTGGTGAAAATCAGGTTATTTGGAAAATCTGTCCAGGACAGGCAAGTGATGATATCACCCTCACTTGCCTTGCAGTACACAGAGAGACCAGCAGTTAAGATTATTTTTCATTTGTTTCTACTGTTCTAATTGAGCAAACTGTACGAAATCTGTATGGGCCAAACATTGTATTACTATGGGAATTTGTCCACGTCTGCATATCCTATCCGGGAATAACATCGGCTTATTTGTCATGAACATGCTTGCCCAAAGTGCGAGTGATCCTGAACGAAGCGTTGTTTTGTAGCTAAAAACGACTCCTTAAATCTGTCGACACCGAGTGTACTTTACTGCTCTAGACAGAATATTCTTGTTGCCGATGCTGAGAAGGGGCGAGATGGCTCAGTGGCTAGAGCGCGATTTACTGACCGGAAGCTCCGTGGTTCGAACCCGACCTCTGCCTCTCGATTTCGTCTGTCTAGGCTTGGGCAAACTGGCAGTATTCCAGTCCTCGTGCTTCCTTTGGGTGGCATGGTAGCTAGGCACGGAAAAGTGTGCTACAGCTGAACGACCGTCATTTTTTATCCTTTGCCGATGCTGAGGACTTCCATCATCTAGTACCAGGGTTCGAATGGACCAATTTCAAACTATAAAATTTCAAACCGTAGAAAGTGAGTCAGTAGAGGTGTGCATCTGAAGTATTCTAACAAGACTAGCGCAGTATTCTCAGCGGTTTTTGAAGATATCAGCATACTTTCAACTCTGGCCGCATTACAGCCACGAATGCTAAGTAGCTCTGTATACAATCCATACTGTACACAATTCTGTATGCAGGACCACGACCAACCAATCTAACCATATGTTCTGAGTAATGACGCACAAGTAATCCATGTGTTTCTGGCCACATTCTAGCAGAAAATTATGTTTGACGTTGCAAGGAACTTACCGGTATGCTCTGAGGCAGACTTTGAAAACCTGGTTTCAATTTCGCTATTTTCAGTTCATGCTGAAAGTATCTGACGGCATGACTGTTCTAAACACTGATCGAGTTGGCTGGTTGGCACAACCACCGATTCATCGCTACGCTCCCTAACAACTCGATTGGTAATGAAACGCCTGCAATCTAACTGCCCAGCTCAGCGAACATACCAAAGACCATCTACGCTGTTGGAGCTGCCAACATTGATCGAGTTGCTTCAAAGCAAGACAGGCGCTAATGGCACAGGATGGAGTGGCAGTGTTGCAATTCAGACCTTGCCGCTGTGGGTTGGCGAACGTAGATGGGTGACCAAACGCATTTGTGGTAAAGCAGTCAGTCTAACAAGTAGAGTGTATTCACCATGAAGGGTTGTACTATCAAAAACTCTAGGTGAGGAGAACGTATTCGTAAAAACATTCTAATGGGCGAAGTTTCCCCTAAGCGGGCAGTGTACCTGTCTCCAAAACTTATGGATAAGGTAACGATTGCGGATTTTGCTCAGTTTTGTTTACTTCTCCCCCTGCTGTGATATACAGGGCATCGATCACAAGCGGATTTCCATGGGTCTAGCCGAATATTTGAATGCATACAAACAGTCATGGTACAGCGATATTTTTATGTTCTTGACCTTCACTGCTTTCGAACAATAAAGAGTGATTCTTTTAAAATGTAACCGGATATCAGTGAAGTGCGGAATCTTGATCTCTCTCAAGGAATCCAGGCGTGCTACCAACATTTTTTATGATAGAAGCCTCAGATTTATGTTGATACAGACGTCTTAGGATTTTTTAGATCACGTCAATGTCTAGTCCAACGTGAGATCCGGCACATTCACACACAATAAATGCTTTCGATTTCATTTCAAACAGAGCAGTGCTGGCGATCTGTCACTGCACACAGAACAAACATTTGGAAGTGATTACTGATGATGCCGACTAAGACCAAGTCCAAAGTCACAAACGGAACATGAATCTACCGCAGCTCTTTAAGTAGGCCTTTTGAACGTCCCTCATTGTGTCTGTAGTTTCCCAACTCATCTTTGAGGTAGCATCTTGTGCTGTTTTATTGCCGACGCTTCTTGAAAAATCAGCCGATCAGGGTAATACTCCATTGATCAAAGAACCAATGCATCCAAGTAGAAGATGGAATTCTAATAGATGACCCCACTTACACTCTGAAGACAGTGATATTTTTTTTCCACGGCATCCTAACTACCAACAGTAAGATGGTAAAAACTCCTTGGTTCGAAATAAAAAACGAAGAAATAGATAGAGCATTACACTGGCTTTGAGAGCAAATCCAGTCTGGATGGTTTATGCATAAACAGGCTTCACAATCGTGACGTCTAGAGCCAAGGAGAAAAGTCCTTGACTAAAAGAGTGGTAGTGAAATGAAAAGCGTCTTCGGCTGCGGAGTTGTTCGCTGACGAGCGCGAACTTAGTGGTTACACGCGCTAACGGACGCTGATTTTGAAATTGTCGGCATCATCTAGCACCCTCTCTAACTTCTCTGGACAACTGGAAAAACACCATAAAACGTTCTAATGCTTTCGAAGTTAGTACTTCATTAGATGAAGAGATGGCTCTCTGAACTGCTTAACCAGATACTACTGGCACGTTGCATCAGTAGTCTGTGCCGTTAGATTAGTAGCGCTGAAGAGGTATAGGCGGCAGTCTTCAAGGCAGAGGAAGCCGAATGGATGAAAGACGAACAAATAAACTAAAAAAACTATGCATGTTCCCAGTGACTTGCCGTTGTTCAGCACATTCAGTGAACAGATTGCTAATATAATGTTCCAAGTTTGGAACTCGCACTATCCTCGGTTTAATTCCACCTGGGAACACGTTGCTCGAGAAGCCAGTCACCAAGTGTGACCACGTGGTGTGGACCCCGTGACTGAATGATAAGCAACACGGTATCCGGTCTAATTGCGTGTTAATCACACTGCTGACCATCCGCTCGTGGTCGAACGGTTGAGAGTTCAAGCCTGGAGTTCGCGGGTACGAAACTTCTACCGAAATTCTCAGATCTCCACACACTACCAACTGTCACCTGTGGCAACAATCCCAACAAAAATGCCAAGCTAATCCAGTTCTACTTACTCAAATCAATTAATAGTCAATTCATGGTTCAATGCAGCTTACTTCATTCCTTCGAAAGGGACAAGTAAAAAGTTTTTTCTACTCACATCTTCTTCACAGGGATGTTTGTAACTTGCCAGATTGATAAGAATAGTGCGTCCTGGGGGAGTACGACCGAGTAATCGGAAGATTTCAGTCTGACCAATGTCAGGTATGGTGCGTAGTTCATACATCACGGCATACTCGAATAAAGACTCAAGTAACTAGATGGAGTTGGTTCAGTGAAGATCATAGTTCTTTCCAGATGCAGCCGAAAGGATTTGACAGTTATTTGTTCAGCGTGGGAAACCTAACCGATCGTTCACAACTTGTCACCTTTTGTAAGATAGTGACGGTGGATTTTTTTTAAATAAACCGTTCCCGCTGTAAATTTTAGCCAGAACCTACTGATGACACCAAACGAACCTCTTCTAGTCTAAAAGAAACGCTCATTTGCAAGTTAAATTGCTGTTATTGAAAGGCTCAGATGAATCACTCACGTATGTTGTTTTAGCTGGTTTTCAAGCAACCATGGGGACTACACTTGGCTGTTGAACCTCAGGAACAGCAAACTCAGTAACAGACTTTCTCAGATATTTCAGAAACCACATGAGCAGTGTATTCGCTTATACTCCTGTTAGGTTGCAAATTGATTTTCATCCAAACCAGCAAGTGGGCACCACCTTTGATTCGAAAGACTGGGTAGTTTTAGGTGATGGTTCCTACAAGGGAGTATTGTGTTATATTCTCTCGCTATGGGGTCAGTACAAATTTGGACTTCCTCACAGAGTTGATGATGATCTTTGGAAACATTTATAGAATTGGCCTACTCACTAAAATATTCACTGAAAATATGTATGGATCAATAAAGAATGTAGAATGAAATTGGAAAACGTTTTTCATGCTGTTTAACGACTCAAGAGGGCCACAGGGTACGAAATCTCATACTTTGTCAATCCGATCGAACTCGTATCTAGACGATACATCTAGCCCAGGGAGTAAACATCACTCAGATGAACAATATCATAAACGAGAAATTCAGTTTAGTCTCATATTGACAACAAATTGATCTCCAAATGAGGTATGTCGCCACTCGTACAAAATCTGGCTTTCAAGCGGAACATAAGCTTGACGGAAATTCGTGGAATACGACCATCTGATGAGCCCCAAAAGGAACGAGCCCCGGAGTGGGTTGTCAAATAATTTCCAGAAGGACTTATGAGTAGTACTCTGTCAAGTAAGTTCACTGCGACATCTCGAATATCATACCAGGTGAAACACGAGACGGCCTGTTAGCCGCAAATTCAGTTGAAAAGAGAAGCAGCTGGGATTCCTTTTAGTCTCTTGTTACAACAAAGCTCGTATGCAGGTGAGTGTATTTCGCGAGGTACTTCCAATTTGGGCTCAAGTAGAACACGAAGTTAACGGAAAATCACAGACTGCACTTACCTGATGAGCCCCAGTAAACCGAGCCCTGTACTAGTCCGCCAAAGAGTTCTCAGTAACGTTATAAGTAGTGTGTTAAGTCAACAACAAATCGGTGCTTCATTCAACGATAAATCGGTATCACTTAACCTCCCTGGCATGAAAGGTAGTCGTAATTTTTTTGAAGGAACCGACTTGCTGTAAACGCATACCGCTTAGCAAATTAATAAATCATTGTTTGATCTCTGTGTAATCCGGCAGCCAAAAGAATGGCTTTTTATTAGGGTCCGGGCTACGAAGAAACTGTAACTTTCAGCGTGAGACGCAGTGGCAATTTTTTTCTCTTCCAGAGGCATTCCATCCTCAGGGGGGCTCTCAGAGAAAGGCAACATTCCGATACAACACCCCTTGAAATAAAATAGAACCGGAATGTGCCGTATGATGTTTCATTCCTAAAGCATGTACGACATTTCTTATTTTCCCTAGACGTAGGAAATCCGAATTAAGTGTCGTCATTTATAATGGTATTTTTTGTTTCACGGTATCGTTCATTTCTTTTTTTCGCGTAAATGCTTTCCATTTGCGGAGACAATCTTCGGTGCATGATGTATTGCACCGTTTAAGCTACAATATCGTAAGTCAAGCGGGCAAAAACGGAGCCAACTGTTTTTCAGCTTTTCAGGTGCAGCATTTTAACTCTTGAAAGGAAACTGTCCTTGAAGAACTATGGTTTATTGCCTAGTGTAGCGGAATCTTTTTAGAACTCGAGGGTTACAAAACACAGTTTGAATGGGATGCAGAGTGGTCCTACTTCCTAATTTTGGGCAACATTTCTGATAGGTATTCCACCACATTTTGCAGGTTTCCTTTCTTCTCGTCACGTCTAAACGACATACCAAAGATTCGAGCATATTGTTTCCAGGTAATTTCTCACCGGTTGCATGAAGACAATCTACCTGTCAAATAACAAGAGATTAGGTTAGTAAGTGAACGAATTTTTAGCTGATTGAAAAGTTAGTGCGTTTAACTATCCAGCAGAATGCACAAGGCAGATCGACTGGCTGGAATTTGTAGGGAGATATCGAATAGCGGAGGTGTTTTGAGGCCCTCCTTCCTGTTACTGATGTAAATCTGATCTGAGGAATCTAACACGGTTTCCGTTTACTGTATGTTCTCCTTACAATGCAAGCACTTTTCTGGGGACAGTACTGATGTGCCTTCCACAAGGTGCAAATGCAGACGGAACTGTTGAGCAAGATATGACCAAAGTAAATCCGAGTTCATTTTTCATCAAATAAATTTACTAGATGCACGCACTACTTGCTTGAATAAGAATCTTCGACGCACATTCCCACAGTGATCGAAAGTTTGGCTTTTCAGACTGCCTCGTGTAAGGCGTTCTTTGAGAGAGTGCCCAACGACATTTTCAACCCGTATTGCGTTGTCTTCTCTTGTGCGCTGTCGTGCTCCTTTACACTTCAGGGGTAGAGGGCAGTGCTTTCCTGTTTATCACCAAACCTGAAGACCCTGTTACTCCATTCTGGGTGCAGATGTTCCAGCTGAAATGCGGGAACGAGGAAAGAAAGCACACTCCATTTGTGTCAATAGTCATGCGCGCTTCGGTGAGTAGAAGTCTAACTGGAAACGCGTGACGTTCGGACAGTCACATTAGGGGTTCTAGCGACTGAAATGGGCTGCTCAAAGTCAATCAACAACTGAGCTGGCTGAAGCATTAATATCCGGGACTGGCTCGAAGCACTAACCAGTGGATCAGTGAACATGGTTTGCATGCTTAGCTATATGGATTCATGCGTTTTTTTCCCTTTGTTTTCTATCCGTACTGAACGGCCTGTACGCACCTTTTGGTCAGCCTTGAACCCTTCAAAGACTGGTCATAACAAACATGATTTTCTGGCCTGGTTGACGGAGACAGGCGACAAAGCGGATATGCAAGGAGTCACGTATGATTTCGAATCAATCTTCCGTGTTTAGCGGAGTACAGGTGTAACGGTGGATACTACTGAGGAGGCATGCAAGTAGTATGTGTGTTCTAGTAACTCCGCCTTGATCTGATGAAAGGTGGGATTTATTACGGAATTTGTGAAACTACTTTGCAGTATTTGCTTGCAACGTGTGAGAGTCAATGAATATCCAGGAGAGTTCAAGAAGACGCGTTCAAGAAGAAGACGGATATTCAACTTTTTTAAAACAACGTGCTAATGAGAGTTTGACTTTCCTGTCCAATAGTCTGTGACTGTTTAGTTGGCGTTTTCCCAACACTCAACTATGCAGCGGAGGATTTTCCTCCTTGCACCGGTGGTCACGGGTTGTTGTCAGCAAACCAAAGATTTTAAAATGACAAATATCCAGAATACTCGCCCAACGTCCTCTGACTTCGCCTCTCGAACACCAAGAATATGATGTTTGTGGGTTTTAGGACTTCACCCAGCGTGGTCCATAATAGAAGAACCCACGGAACTGTTATCAAGTTTCCGGGGGTCCATGTCAAGCTTCGCAGTAAGTAGGGCAGTAAACCACAGATTTCTCATGATAACACCCTGATATCATTTAGCTAGTCGGACTGTGGTTGGTAAGTTGAAATTTTCTTGTCAAAGTGGGTTAGTTTAGACAAACTAGTGGTGAATCTGAGTTTGAGGATAATCATGACGACACCACTTTTCTTCGTTATTGTCAGCGTGAATCAAAGGTTGATGTACAGGTTATTCTGCCTTCTGTATACTTTGAAACATTTGCTATTCTTGGATAAGCAGCTTGAAAGATTTGTGCAATGAGTCGCTTGTTCATTGACTGTAGGAATGTTCAGCTTTTCGTCACGCTGACTTAAAAGGGAGACTGTGTATGAATTGACAGTGATATGAAGAGGTTCCCAATATATGCTGGAAAGCGGAGAAGCACCGCACAGCTGTTTCATCCTTGTTGGGAATCATCAGCAGTAAGCTTGATGGTGACTGGTGGCGATGTAAGCCGATTTGGTGATTCGCATAGTTGATCTTCGAGTAAAAAGCCGTTAGCATAAGCAGTACCGCTCAACCTATCCGCCAAATAATAACGAGACTACCATGAAACAATAAGCATGCTCAGGGGAAGGAGAACTTCACTGGATTGTGAAACTTCCTTCCGAGAATTCGTCACTCGAGAAGTCAAAGCGTGACCACGCGATGTGGACTTCCGATATTGAAGGATGAGTGGCGCTATGTCCTGTCTTGGTGAAAGCTAATCACGCTGCTGGTCAGTAACTCTTAACCAAACGGCTAAGTGTTCGTCCACTGCCCGGACGGTCCTGGGTTCGAAACTCCCTGAGTTTCGTGAGATGCGCACTGCCGATGATTCCCAACAAGGATGAAGCAGCTGTACACTTCTTCCCGGCTTTTCAGCATAGACCGGCTCCACTGACAGGATGGAATCTCTGAAGAATGCGCTCAAATCTCCCCAACTTACTATGAAATAATAAGACTGCCACCAAACGCGAGTAATAACAGGTTCCTGCTTAGGTCCACAGTGATAACTACTCCGCAGAAACGCAACTTGGGCTTGAAGCTGGACAAATTTTTCGCCACTCGTAAAATCCAATTGACTTGGGTGAAGCTACCCGTTTGGATAAGATTGCATACTGGCACTTGGGTAGAACTCCTGACGAGCGTCTTACCGCGTCCTGCTACTCCATACCTATGATGTTTTGGAAATGAAGACAAAAGTGGTCTCCAGATAAAGCTGCCTTTGCTACCACTCTCTTGGAAAGTTCGGCAGATTGTGAGTCCAGTCAGTCAACTCATAAGCAACACGTTTCCGAATGGCGACCAGTATGTCAAGGGGCGAGGCGAATCAATCGAGATTATCATACCTCCAAGTGATTGTTAACATGTGCAGGCGGTGACTCACTCAGTATCGCGATTCCTACATAACTCTTCGGATGAGTACAGAGCCACCGCCATTATTTTGGTTGTTGAATGCTTGTTGACCTATCTGGCCCTCCTGCCCGACTCTTCTGGATCCCCCACATTGAGCACGTAAACAGTTAGTAGAGCTCTCCACCATTCATGGTCCAGGATGATATACTGTTTGGCCCGTTTTACGAAATGCTGAAATATTGACATCTCAGGTGCGTTTACCGTTGATGTGGTTGTTGATCTGCTTTCCATGCTTGACAACTGTCTCCCAAACGCTTTGTCACCAGGTACAGCTGAAGGAATTAGGATCACCTACAAAATTCAGTGCAAGTGTGGGGGGGGGGAACTTTTAACGAACATAATTCGGCCACCAGAGAACACAAGCAACTATGATTATCTGTGTATATCAATTCCAGGGAGTACACGGATCCAAACGAATCGCTGTCCTCATGCTAGACCCAATAAGAACAAACAAAGGAACCGAATTTAGCGAGCTAGGTTGCTCAACCGAAAAGCAGTTAAAAATAGTATCGAGACCAACACTGCTTAGCAACTTTTGAGGCGGAAGAATTCGATAACCAGAAAACTCCGAACTGTATGACAATCGGAAGAGTGGCAAATCGAAAGATCAAGTCGCTCGACGAGAACTCACAGTATATGGATAATCGGATCAAGTAAATCAGTGGGCAAGAATAGTGCAAATCAACCAACTAGATGTAAGATATCCAACAACAAAATGTGACTAAAATGACCAGAATAAAGAACAGAAAATACTTAAAATGGAAGGTAAAATGAACCGTTAAAACAAGAGAAAGGCGGTCCAAAACGCAACAGTCGCAAGCGGGCCAATCAGAGAGGCGAAAACATGCATCCAATGGACCAATCAGATGAATGAGAGGTATAGGACAACATTACACAGACCCAAACGGAATAAAGTGCCATTGAGTTGGCCTGCAGTCATCATTAAAACTACCTTAGGAAACATGTTGAGGGTTGTATAAACGTCAGCTGGAAAAGAAAAAAACTCAGCCAATCGCGTGTACCTCAAATGGTGACGGAAATTCTGCAAGCTGACAGCAAAGCTCAGCGAACAAACTAACACCCGTTTTGTCAACAGCCAACGTTCACTCGTCCTAGCCTGTCGAAATTTCGAGTTTCTTTTCAAGACAGGATACTTTCTTCAACAACCCGTAATGGGGAAGGTGGTAGCCTTCTACGCGTAAGGCTCGCTTTAATCGGAGCGCTTTTGCCAATGAATTGTGCATTGGATGTGACAGTCTTCATCTGCCCCTGGATGAACTATTCTTGGTAAGGAATTTGCGGAAGGATATTTGCGGCAAAGTAAAAAGCTAGGCGCTAGTAGTTCGGCTTGTACATAGGTTTCCCTTCAGTTGCTGTCTTGTCTCAAAACGAGACAATTATGACGACCAATGATGGTGTAGCTTCCAGTTTATCGGATTACGGACACCAGAAGACATTTTTCGTTTCGTTGGTATGTACATCAGGGTTGTTTGCACCATTATGACGCAGTGTGCATTGCTACTCATGAATATGGTTTTTCCCGGGGAAATCACATGTGCGATTCGGTTCAATATGGTCGAGAAACATACGTTTAAAATTTGACGATGCCATTCCTGACCAACTACTTTAACTCAGAAGTGCAGATTGACTGCCAGTTTTCTGTTTTCCACCCATTTAGTTAAAATTGCAAGACGATGAATTCTGGAATCCCCGCCTTCTGTTGGACAATGCCCAGGGCGAACCGATAGAAATAGTTAGCCACGAGGTGGAATTTGTTGAACCCGATTTTGAAGCCTATCTGGTGGAGAAGCGGCGAATCAAAGGAGTATTCCACGAAACTCTGGAACTGAAACATTTCCCTTTTGATTGTCAGGTTAGTAGGTGGTTTACGCCTATTGCTTCATTTTGTCCGTAAAGTGGATCGACCGATTCATTCTTGAGTGGTGGGTCGGTCCACGCGCTTTTTCATGTCCACTGTTGTTTATGCCCAAAACAGGTTGACAGTGGTCTGCATTTAGATGCACTGGTGAAATCGCATTTGAAATTTATTACTCACGAGTAGCTCATGGACTTCTAGAATTAATATGGGTGTCAGTCAATTGAACCGCCTGACATCCCTGGCAAGCAGCCTCACAAATAACAACTTTTGATTAGTTGGGAGTGTTTGAGATATTGACAAAATTTGTGTCCATCTCGCACTTCTTTGAACAGTCCCTTTCTGATCGTAGAGCAATTATCTGGTTATCGATCACCCGGGTTTTGGTTCTAAATCGACTTAGAATCGATTCTCAGTAGGTACCGCTGTTTGCTCCAAAGTTTGAACTCCGGTAGCAGGTTTCAAACGTGAAAATCGTTACCTGACTAAAGTGTTCTGCTAGGCCAGCCCTTATTTTTTCGCGATCTGGTACATATGTGTATAAAGACAGACTGGTTTTTAGACCATTCAGTATGTTTACACAACAGTGGCACTCAGCGCTTTTATATCGTCCGCATGAGACTACTTAACTACCTTTTGGAATTGATCCTAGAACACGGATTGTAGACAGAAACATCCCAAATCAGAAAGCCCATGAGAGCATTTTCAACCAACCGTGGTTACAGTCACTTCACACTTACCATCTGATAGCGAAATTGAGTAGGTTAGTGGGCTCATTATTGTCTCATCGATAAAACGATTCGGACCGAATACCGCCTGTGAACACAAAAATAGGCAAAGTGCGGTGGTTTGCAAGCGTGTTCATCACAACGCAAATTCGTGAAATCAGTTACACTAAGATTTCCTGAGAAGAACGGTTGACAGGGGGTATCTGGAATTTTCAGGGACCTAGTAGAGGCAAGAGATTTTGTGTTCGTGTTCTGGGGGTTCGAAGAACCTCGGTGTGTCGTGGTTGTTGACACATGGCTGAAACTGATCCGGAGGCTTGAGGAAAGAACAACACAGAACCGGAATGCAACTGAGTGCATGCTGGTGTGAGTAGGCTTCAAAAACCACAATTGTTTAACACCCAACGAAATGATAAACCAATAGTAAACGACGAACAGTGTCGAGCACTGTGGCAGCAGTTGTCACAGTGAGCGAACGAGCACGCAAACACAAACCTGTTATGTGTTTGGATAACTACCTGCTACGCACTGCAGACATGCTTCTGGACGACCTCGGAAACCTAGTCAGTCATTCTTAACAAGAAAGCCATCATTCGCCCGAAAACAGTTGGCGGACAAGTATACTGCACAACCTACAACTGAAAAACACACAAATCCGTGCTATTTCCGCAAGACCGATGACCGTGATGTAGTGCAAAACAGAACCGCCAAATTCCAAGGCCATATTTGGGCTATCCTGCAGGAGAGCCACCTTCTCAGCGTAAAACGTGCTCCCAGGGAACAATATGCCACCATTTTTTAAGCGAGACCGGAAGTTTTTGAGCTTGGTTTCCATGTTTGACTTGGCGCAAGCAACCTTATAACACATATTTGCAAACAGGCATTTGTGGTTAGTGGATTGAACAATGTGTGCAACATATCGGTTGCATTACGTGACGCAATCTTAAGTCTTGGAGCTCCCTGATATAGACAACCGTCAGATGGTGCATCGTCTGCGTGGTCACTAAAGGAGATTTTGAACATACCCTCCAACTGATCGCCTCCTAGCAATAGTGTGATCTAAAATCAGCTGAGCGCAGTTCTGCTTGACTGGTTGACTGCTACTCAGTGACAGACGTAACTAGTTTCGCAGATGGAAGAAACAGAAGACTGTCGGTAGGCAAGTGTACTTAGACTTTAATGGCCTCAATGGGGCACACATCCAGGCTCCCAGAGGTTGCCAGGCAGACTGGAGATTACGAGCACCCGAGGCCAATAATTGTGACCACTAGTTTCTTATATGAGACAGAATGGTTCACATCATGGTGACGGAAAGTCCGACGTGTTGTCAGCGTGCCCTAGCAACTCTGTTTTTCAGTTTCTATAGTTTTATCCCTTTTTGGTGTATTTTCACGTGCTGTCCTATTTGCTTATTCACACATCTCTATTTCTTTCCTGTTACTTGCACCACAAATCAAACAGCACACTTACAGACGCTGTCTGATTCTCGTAGCAACAAGCAGAATGAGGTTCACCAAAGTTCAAAAATAACTGTAAGTAATTGTGGAGTGATGTTCACATACTGTGCAAAACAGTTAGTGAACAGCATTCACAACCGAACTGCCCCTCCCATTTCATCCGCTTTTACTCAAACTGTCATTTAAGTCCCAAACCGCCGATAGAGGTGGATTTGTAGAAGTTCAACACGAAGAGATGTGATCAGTGCCATCAATCTATCTAAATTCCCGTATTTCGTAGCCCTAATAATCAACTTTCACAGATTTACATTCAGCATACAAAAGGAACAACACAGCGGGATCAATTAGTTCAGTTCTATCTGAGAAGGACGATCTATACGCAGATAGGGTAGTAGGTTAGTTTGATTATCCCACTCCCCATCTATGCAAGCTAACAAAAGCTTTCAAAATGCAGCGTCTTCCATCCCAATTGACTTTTGACCACCGTTAGGTCAGTATACTGAACGATCTCCCAAGTCGTTGACAAGCTAGCAAAACTTGAGTCATAGCTGCATCAGTCTGCAGTATATCTCTGCCTCTGAGTATTATGGCAATTGTGAACCCATACCATTCAGACTAACAAAGATGGCTTAATAAAGGTGAATTTATTGAAACAACCTAGGTAGCACAGGTCGTTGATGGGGACCTACATAATTAGCTCGCGTTCGGGCTGACTTGTCATTCAAAGCGTAAAAAATCGATTAAATTGATCCCTACTCAGCCTCAGTGTTTTGATAACCGAGAAGAGATATTCTATCATAATTTCACGCCACTCCTGTAATAAAATCCAAAGTTTGAAAAATGAGTACTTAATTTTGGTCTCTTGCTTGTTCACGTGGACGGGTCGTCAAAATTGTTTCACTCGGACAAATTTGTGCAGAGTAGAGGCTGAATAATAAAGGTTATATCCTGGAGACGAAGCTGCATTCATTTTACTTGATGTCTTGGTCTTTATATATAGTTGCATTTGCTAATTGAGACAGGACGGGCCACCGGCAGATTTCAGCCATAACAGAAATATCTGTCAGTCTCACACTTCTTGTCAAAAAATTTTCACACATGTTTAAATTTTGACTAGCACGGCCGAAAGAGGCAGAAGGAGAGCAAGCAACGAGACTTGATTTAAGGTGTAATAACGTATTAGTGCACCTTACTCGAGATTTCTTTTAACTTGAAGCAGCTTTTGACGTGGTAGAACGCAGGAATAAAAGTTTAGAATTTTTTGTACGATATTCTGGTACTCAGCGTTACTAGCTTTTTCTGTGGACAAAGGACTGTTCCCTTAGCAAGGGACAACTCTGGCTCGGTTGTTAACACTGAGAATGGACTTTGAAACTCTGACGAGAGCACGTCTCATTTCAGACCTCGAAACACATTTCGAGATGTACTTTGCCCAAAAAGCTAGTTCTATAGAAACCTTTCTCCTTTAGTTTGTCTAGATTTTCCTACCGAGATTTATTAAACCCCGCCTTTGTAGTTTGCAAAGCTCTAATCTAATTGGTGGATCTCATTTGAACTCAAAAAATTGATGCGAACTTAACTCTTTTCTATTGCACGCACAACAGCCGGGGTCTTGAAAGACGATCCCACTCCGTATTAAACTACGGAAGCGAAAAATGCACTAAAGACATGGCCCTTAATTACTTAGACGCGTCACAATGACTACTGGTTTAGGCTTGAACTGTCTTGTGGATAAGCTGAAGCTAACTGAACGATTAGCCACAAAGGGAGCGAACGAAAGGCATTTATTGCAGACCTGCCCGCCCATTTGGATTTGAATGGCACGGTCAGAATATTTGTAGATCATTTTTAGAATCGGAAGTTCCGCTGCCGCAATAAATCGTTAGACGGCAGGACAGAATTGAAATATCGGAAGCAGTCAAGACTACAAATGCACTGCGACCCGATATGCTTGCGAGTGGAACACCTCGGACAGAAAGTCACTAATCAACCGGAATACGGCGCTCAACTGAGGACGTGTACACACGACGCACGCTGCACTAGTGATAAATACGCGGGTGAAAATTCCTAGACAATTTATACCTATTTGATTAGTTATAATAAACAGCTAATCCTGCAGAAAGTTGTTTTGGTAAATTCTAAAACTCCCGCTGTTCTGGTCGCTACCTTTTTGTAGATTTTTCCTACAACTTGTTATAAAATTATCGCTTTAGATGCAAACACTGTTCATACTTCGACAAATACACTTGCATCTGAAACGCAGCTGAATCTCTCGTTCATGATGTTATTCCTCAAATGAATGTGCTTCGCCGGGCCGCCTCATCTTTCAGCTGGTACGATATTCGAGGTATCACAATATATTGCATGGATGTAACACACTACTCGTCAGGTTGCTGAAAATTCTTCGGCAGCCCACTACCGGTTTCGTCCATCCTAGAGCTCATCAGGGGGGGGGCAGTTTCCTAGTTCCCGTCAACCTTATGTTCTGCCTGAAATCACACTGGACAGATTTCGACAAGCACTCTCAGTTGTATACGGTTTTGACGGGAGACTCAAATGACTCGAGCTCCATCTCTCATTTATGATGGTCCGCTTCAACTGAATGGGCTGCACCAGATCACCTCGTATTTCAGTTGGTACGATATTCGAGATATCGCAATACATTTTCGTTTAAAAGCAACATACGTTTGACAGGAACTTGGGAGCTGCGCCTACCTAATGAGCCTCACGAAGAGTGAAAGCGGTCGTGGAAGAGTTTTCAGAAACTCCGTGGGCAGTGTATTACGCCGAAAAAAACACTGTATTGCGATATCTCGAATATCGTGCCAAGTCGAACATGGTAATTTTAAGGTGAGTTTGGAATCTTATCTGAGTAGCTGTTAGACGAAAGCTTGCAGGTTCGTGAGTTACCGAACCAAGTCCTGAAAATAGTTAAATGTAAGTTCTTTCATCGATCGGCATGTGTGCAAACCATGGTATGTATGCCCAGTGTAAAATCGATCGAGCTGAATCAGTGGGGTCACTCAGCTGGTTTGCGGAATCGATCGAATTGGAAACTAGCGGCAAATTGTGGCCAGGCATTCCACTGGGTCTGAGTATGATAGTCGACAATTAAGCGTTTATGGGCTATTTCTTCGTCACGTGTGAGTGTTCTTACACTCAAACCCCCTGGCGCAAAACCGCTGCTACAAAGTATGTTCCTTGTAAAACAAAGAGACAAAGATATTGATGCTAAATATCAAGGAAGCTAATCTGAACGCCGCCGTTTTCCGACCAAATTCTCGGGTACTATTCAAAGCAACACATGACTGTTATTTTGCACAATGGTGCAAGTTTAACAGGTTTCCTCTTGTGGATGCAACTGCTGGCGCCACGCTTTTCAGGTGGAAAAAGTCCACCTTAATTTCGTAAGGCCGGAGTACACTTCTACTTATGGGTTCATATCCGGCGACACAGTGTGACTAGCGACGCTGCTTTGAAGAATTTCCAAAATACTCGCAAAATCGCTGTTTGGTATTTCGACTTGACAAGCCTAGAGCTTGCAATCAGTCCGGATTAACTAAGAACTGATCACCAGCTGTGAGTCTGTGTGATCTTTCCATCATTTAGACTTCTGATTAGAAGAAATGACGAAGTTTTGCATCCTGCGTTTACTGTTTATCCACAAATCAGCCCATTAGTGATTTGGAAGAGGCGTGTGTTTGCCTTGTCATCTCTCCTCGTTTTTTATTGGGTTTCCCTCCTAATTTGTGCACACAGCAATCTCACAGTCACATATATGAGACAAGGACAATCAGTTCTTCAGTTAGACACCATGAAATGAATAGCTGAAGTGTTCAAACTTCCGTTTTTTAGACTCTTGTTCACATGGAAGTGAAAAGAAGCCATCCTTAGGCGTTCAAATGCGCGAATCAACCGCAACTGCCCCATGAATTCTAAAAACGTGAAGACGGAATCCCCAGCCCGGAAATAGTTTCAGTTTTAGATTCTAAAATCCTGAACACCTTTTCCCGTTCTCACACCGTTACAACGGCCAGGCACTTCTTTTGAACGTCCAAATCACGTCCTCGAGGTCGAGACACTTCAGTGGTTGAGGCTCGAACTTATTGACTGAGAGGTCCGTGGTTCGTACCCGAACCCGCCGTCTCGTCTGCTCCTGTCTAGGTTGAGGTAATCTGGAAGTATCTCAGACCCCATTCTTCCTTCGGGTGGCATGGCAGCTAGGCATCAAAAGTGTGTTACAGCCGAATGATTATTTTAGTTTATTTATCAAATCACGTTTTTATATCATCCCTGAAGTTCGTTTCCTTCCGTTTGCGCTTTCAGAGAGTTCGGCATTATGATGACTGTACCCTCTATGTCAAGCACACACTCGTCTCATTTGGGTGTTTCACATCTTTGGAACGATGAAGCTGTTACGGGAAGTGCCCATAAATAAGACAAGAATCGATGGGGTATTCCTATCAGGCTATTTACCAGTTTCAACAAGTTCAGTAACGCGACCATGTGCAGAGTTGGCCGCCAGTTTTCTTGTTATCCCACACAGAGATACGGGTCAAAAAACGTGCACCAAGCTTTTCCATCAAGCAAATTTTCTTACATTGCTTATTCCAACATGGCTGTAAGAAAGTACATTTCCCCTACAGTTGGCGCATGACTCATCCCTGAGTGCTAATTACAGTCAAGAGCAGCATTGTTCAAACTGGCAAAAATAAGTAGGTATCGATCGATCAGTTAAATAGTTCCACTCGAGTTTGCCACTATTAGCCCGCAGTTCCGTGCAGATCAAATAAAACTGAACGGAAAATTCATGCGGCGAAAAACTGCTTTGAATAAAAGGTGGGGAAATGCAAATGTTGCAAGTTGAACGAAGATGAAAAAAGGGGGAAACGCGGGTGTCAGAATAGTTGTGATGGAAAAAGCACAGCTTTCTAGATAGCAAGGTGTTGAAATGGCGTTACCGTGCCCCTAAACAAGTGCACTCTACGTTACACAAGTATTGACTGCTCAAGAAATTCTGCGAAATCGCAAGAAGACATCTCACTTGTTACCTCAAGGAAACGTTTTGGACACTCTAAAAATCTGATTTCATTCTGGCAATAGGACATCTTACACTAACCACACCGAAAATTCAGTAACCTACAAACATGACAGAAAATAAGCTGAATTGTGCAGGGACGGTAACATCCGATGCGGAACATGATTACCATGTTGTTTGCTAATCAACGGTCATTCTAACTGAACATGTCTGACCTTGCAAAAAATTTAGTTATTGGTTTTTCATTATCTGATGCGGCAGCTGAAAAGTACAGAGCCTTTTATAGCTTCGAACATGACCAAAAATGTGTAGCGCTGAGAAAATTCAACTTTAGGAGCGTTATAAAAAATGGGCGGAAAACCGTTGCGGCAGTTTCGCGGGGCCCGTGTTATGTGGAGACGATATTTGCTGTTTGACGCCGTAGCCAGTGGTGTACTTTTGAGAGACCCAGTGGAAATGGCGACCGGCCTGTAATTAGTGAGTAAATATTCTAACAGATTTAAGATAGACTAAGTTTTTTAACCACCGACCCTGTGACAGGGAAAATGCACCATAATTCGAATTGGCACAACATGGTGCGGTGATCTTCTAAAGGGCTACCAACATGAGACTACTCAGCTCTTCTTGAGGGCTCTGCTTCAGCCTGGTCAACTGAAAATGTTATTTACGACCCTCTTAAAGGGCTACATCAAGTCTTCACCGACAGAAACTGTAACATTGCAATATTTATCCACCATCCAAAATTATTTATGAAGCAAATTGTTGACATTATACGGGCTCTGTAAACTACACGCTAGAGTAGATGCGGGGTATTCGAGGATCTGAGGAACGATGCCTAGTAGAGTGGGTCACTGGTAGCGAAGACTTACCTGCAAGTCATGTAAAACTGACACAATGAATTATCTTTTGAGGTTTCAAATCAAACTCCAACCTGATTCTGACTCAGTGTTTTTGTCGAAATAGCTTGGCCAAAGATTCCATGCTGAATGAAATGTAAATCTACTTGATCCACGATCAACATATTTGTGCACATCCGTTATCTTTTGGTGCGCAAGTTCCCCTCTTGTCATATTGATCTGTTATCACTGGAATTGCTTGAAAAAGACTGGATCGACTGCTTGTTTGATTCGCGTAGGGTGTTCAAAAGACGCGAGTCTGCCTAAGGAGTTCAGCTGAGCTTCCGTCCTGTAAAGGAAGCCACTCTGCGCCTGGAATCCTTATCGGAAACCACCAGCGGTGCGCATCTGACGAAACTTCAAGAAGTTTCGAATCCCCGGCATACCTGCTGGTAGTTGAACAACTTGACCGTTCGGCCACGAGCGGCTGGTCAGCAGAGTGATTAACTCACACTTACAAGGGACAGAGTTTGTATGCAGCATCGATTTCAGCATCGATTGACTTTACTTACAGGACGAAATGTCTGTTAAAAATTTGAAAATCTCCTCACACTACCAGTGCTCAGGTCAATCTTCACCTCTGGATTATCCCATGGCATAGAAATTTCCTGCCTACCTGCCCAATACACCATTTGAGGTCAACCATCAACAAGATGAACCGAAAGTTGGTCTTAGGTTTTTATAAGCCATGAGAAATTTTTCCTATTTCTTGACACTGGAATCGTGAAGCAGCCTATGTACTGCACTTTATGCTGGATTATATCATTGCGGTTTCGGATAACGGAGAGACTTCACCGAGTCCATCCTTCATAAAATTATACCTACATATAAACCCTAACATACGTTCACGCGAAACCTGTCAGTGTTTTGAAAACCCTTGCTTTGACTGTCTTCTTATAACACACTGAGGGGTTCATTCTCACTGAATCACTGTCTACAGGACAGACACCCTCCCTTGGAGAACATATTCTACTTAGAGGGATCGCCTATCAGGACCAGGTAAATACTGAATTTTCTACTACTGAGCAACCTCATTTCATAGTCACTAAAACGCCACCCGTAGGAGGCTCGTTTCCTTTCGCTGCTGGCGAGCACGCCAACCTCAACGATTCAACATCCAGCGAGCACAAATCTGGCATTTTCCAGTCATTCGAAATAATTTCGAGCCTAAGCAAGCTATGCACTTCTCTGGACTTCCAACTACCTTTTTATAGGTACATGCTGGTTTGTACCGAAAAAATTATTCAGGTTGGAGGGAGTGAGAGCACATTTTAAGAAACCGATTTCCTTTGCTTGCAGCTCTCTGGTATTCAGTGGCTCCTGACTTGTTTCCCATCAAGTAGAACACTTGAGTTCCGCGTGTCATCAAATGCCACAGTATGAAATTGCAAACTCTGCCTTGGGATTCGGCAAAACAACCTCGACTTTAGTTCACTATACTAGTTACCTGGAGGGGGGAAGTAGGCTGATCAGGTGAAGATAACATCCTTCAAAAATCCTTCCAGAGGGTTTTTGGACCCGTGAGCTCATACGTAAATCTGATTGGTGAGGTGAATACTCGCATAAAACCAATGGTGAGAGGTGGGCACAATTAGCTGGTGGCCCACCCGCTTGTTACCCTTATGTACACAAAGCTGGTTTGTTTGTTTCCGCGAATTCGTGACTAAACATAATGTAGCCTTTCAGGTTACGACACACCGAAATTAGCCAGTTGCATGCGCAGCACTCCCACTTTCGTGGGCAGTCAACGAATGCTCTGCCATTCAACTATCTCAAACGTCTCATTCCCACATACCAAAATTTCCCAATGGTTTCCTTCCTCTGAAATGACTGTATATATTTTAGTCAGCTCCTGTTACAATGCGCCAGATTGTCAGGCCCTTCAACTAAAATCTTTTATTTGTGGCAATATGGGTCATGAATTCCATACTCGTTGGTCGTCTGAGGGACTTAACTCGGATACAGTCAGCTGACTCCGCCATTGAAACAAACTGATGGAATTTGAATAACATGTGTCCGATCTCGAGTGCCTGTACTGGGAATTTTGTCTTTTATGATCATGTATTCAAACTAGTCTGTACAACTATACCCATACATCGAATTCTGCGCTTTCAACAAGCTACTAACCAACCGATAGCACGTGATTGGTGTCACGTGACCACTAACTTGCCTAAGTGGACCATTATAAAGCATCAAATCGCATCGAGTAGCATGGCCAAATTTGGTATGAACATGCTTGAACACGATGCAAGCTTAACGGACTGTTTTCCTTCTGATGGCTTGCTTCACCTAGTTTGGTTTTTGGCGGTGGTGGTAGTCGTCAGAAAAGCAAACAAATGTAAGAACAAAGTTCAGACTTTCTCCGTCAAAGTTTTGAATGAGTTTTGATTTGAATTCTGAGTCTCCTGTCCATGTAAGAAAAACTTCCTGTTTTCTATAGAGGAAAATGTTGGTAGCTCAGGTAGCGTAGATGGTCGTTGGCTTGTTCGCTGAGCTGGGCAATTTGATTGCAAACGTTTCATCACTTCCTGTTTATTCTCGATGGTGCGCAGATGACTTTGCATTCATTCGAGCTGTGATCTGACACTGGTGATCCATTTTCTTCCCCCACTTCATGTTGTTGTATGAATTTGCGCTCGACATACGAGGCTCGGAATCAACTTAGACTTGCTTCTATTACCGATGTACGGAACTTTCATAAACCTAAGGAACCCTTGAAGGACTAAGTGGAGGCAGACGGTATAAGTGAAACACGAATGCCAGCAAAATACAGATTGTGTGCCATAACGATCGCAGTTGATTTCATGTTTACAATGTTGTCAAAACACCTCTGACTGCTCACTTGGCACGAGAAGTCTTGGGAGCGCCCACCAGGCCCAGTATTTTCGGTGTCCTGGGACCATGTCTATGATTCGGAACACATTTTACCGGTAGATATCTACTTTAAATGATTCCAGTCTGTTTTGAATTACTAACATGTTTTAGGTTTTCTCTTGCAGTCAAGTGAAGTGTCCCATGATTGTTCCGAGGTTTGCAACGTACTTGGCAGAAGCTTGATGCTTTGGGATTGGGATTACCTGCGTGAGTCCAATGTGACTTAGAATCCAGTTAGAAGAAACGACTGACGCGCGATACGCTTTCAGTTTGTCAAGTGGAAAGCCAAATGGAGACCGAGAGCGCTCTTTTCAATTTCAAATCCACGGTCTTATTCATTACTACTAAAATAATAAAATAATTGTTCAGGCGTAACACCCTTTTGGTGCCTAGCTTCCATGCCAGCCGAAGGAAACACGAGGGCTGAGATATTGCCGGGTTGCCCAAGCCTAGGCAGGGGCAGTCGAGATACTGGGGTTGGGTTCGAACCATGGAGCTTCGGTCAGTAGGTTCGAGGCTTAACTACTGGGCTGTTTCGAGCAATCAAATTGCCCAGCTCAGCGAACAAACCGACGACCATCTACGCTACCTGAAATATCGACATTTTCCTCCGTAGAAAACTACTTAGTTCTTTGACCATATTTGTCATTCGTAAAGAATGACCTTTTTAACGTTCGAAAACAGTGCTTCTATCTACCAAACAAATCATATATAATCCAGAAGGAAAAAACACCAAGTAATATTAGATAGTTCGTTTTCGTTTTATGAGCACTGAGAACAGCAAGCTATTTTACGGCAAGAAATGGTAAAGTAAGTTATAGCAAAGGCTATTACATCGTGGACCAATGCGCCCGCTTGAATGAGTTTTACTCAACGCTTCTTACTGTCAGCTGATTATATAACCTTCAGTATAGAAACTGGAAGCACGTAGTGACCCTCATTCTACTGTCACGCTGTCCATGTCATGTGATCCAGAGCTGACACTAGCGGAGAAGGACAATGTATGGGAAACGACACCCCAAATTATCTGACCGTAACTTTTCGGCCTCCGATTCCTCATCACTTTGACCCACCATTTCAGGACCTCTCCGTCACAGTTACCTGCGATCGCACTGTCGAAGAAGTCGAGCTGGTCCCGTCACCGACTGAAGTCAGCCAAGTCGATCGGAGGTGTGCAGCCGACAGTCAAGAATGGAAAATTTTTCATCATGTAGATGTAAGTAATTTTGTCTGTTGAAATATACAAGGGTAAAACTCGGTTTGATGCTCCATCAAGGTAATGACCAGACGCTTAACGCACAAATGATTACCTGTGCCTTCAATCCTGCTGGAAAATCTGGCTCATCTAAAGATTCTCATCCTCAAGGAAACCCAGCTTCCAGCACAAGCCACCGTTTGGCCATTACCAACTTTTTGATTCGAGATTGATGAAGACATTCCTTCCAGCTTATTCGTTTAAAATTGCAGATTACCTCGTACGGATGATGACGATGATGATGGATTAAAAATACTCCTTTCTGATACAACCGAAAAAATTCCCCGGTTGTGACAGAAAATGGTATGAACTTTCATGTTTAGCCAGCGGGTAACCAGCCCCCTGGATTCGAAACGCGCTCAGTGCCCTTCCCCCGAATATTAGGTTTACAATTACAGAGAAGATGATTTCCCCAACAGATGGAAAGATTTTTGTTTTCTAAGTGATGAACAAGACCACCCAGACAACCATTTTTGTGTTCGCCTCATTGTACAGGGATAGAGACACATTAGTACACTGAATGTCTCGGGGAAAGAACGGGTTGAGGGAAAACCTTTAGGTTTAAGGGTTCTGATTTTGCCGTATGCAGTAATTTATACGTTCCCTATAGACCAACTGGTCAAATCATACACAGTGTTTGCAAAGAAAACGCTCCCTATAGCTCAAACTGTCTTGCCTGGTTAAGTTTAATAAAATCAGTCACGATTCTGAGTACAACAACGACTATATCCGAAAGTTCATTATAGTTTACTAGTGTTTTTATGGACCAGTTTATTAGTTTTGTTTTTTGATGAAGCCTCTCAAGTTTGTTTTGAATAAAAGCTCTATAAAACCGATTTTAAACCATTATTCAAGGAAATATTAAATCAAATCTACCGGATATTCCTATGGTTTCGACAAGAACAAAATGACCAACAATAATGCTTTCGGGATCACATCGTCAGGTCAGCTGATAGCCAACGGTTAAAATAGGGGCAAGTAATGAATTGAACAGTTGATTGGTTACTGACTTAGAAAACTCAAAAACAGTCTACTGATTGCCAGCGAAGTTCAAGTCGGATGTCGGGCGACTGCGTCGATCGACTCGTGTCACATGATCCAGGCAGGCTCGGAGCTCCTACGAATCAATTTCAACAACATAGTGCCGAACATGTTGCGACGGCTTCAACTGTAGTCAGGCGACGCAATTGGATCGATATGGGCAGTCAATTAAGTACTCGGTAGACGACGTGAAATGACTCATTTGAATTGATCTCACGATCGATTTCAGTTATACGTGATGCGTTCGAGCTTTTGGCTGCTGAGTTGAGTGATGTTCCGGCAAGAGAGGCGCTCACATATTTTCTTAGCGAGTTGTCGTGTTGTGCGCTCAGAAAAGTCTGCTGAAAACGGTAGGAGAAAGAATACACAACCATAGTTTCGGTGACATGACAACATTAATGTTTTCTTGTAAAATGGAATCCCACAAACTGCGAAAAATGTGACTGAGGAGAGAAGAACTAACGGTTATTGGTTTAAAAAGGGACAACACTATGCATGTAGAGTACCACCCTTACGTAATGGGTCAACTCGTAAGGATGCACCCTCGAATACATTCACAAGTGGTAGGGTTTTCGTCCCTCCAGGTTGCGACCATTTCTCAAATGCTAGGTAGTTACGTTGGTTGTACTAGAAGGTTCCGTCGCTTAAGTTTCGTGTGCAAAATCTCCTTGGTCCGCATAACTCAAATAACCCATCTGAAAAAAAAACGAAGTGGTTCAAAGTACAAATGGGAATTCTGAGTGTTTGGTAGGCTTCCTGTTTTGTCAAAACACTAAAGAATGCCTAACTACACGTGATTTAATTACGTGGTGCCTTTAATATACAACATGATCTTACAGACTACTTAATTCTGATAATGATGATGAGTAGTCCGTTACCTTTTCGTTGTCATACAAACCGAAATGAGCCCGGCGTTGAGACAGTGTCAGGTTGCCCAAGTCCAGGAAGAAGCACTCAAGAGGTCAACAGATCTTCCGGATAGTATATTCTCATCTTGACCTTGGATACCAAAATCCAGGGATACTGGACATGTTTGTGAATAGCTTATAAGAAGCCTTGCATTGGCTTATTGGTCTGTTCGTTCTTCAGTGACATCTTCCACGTATTGGTCTCCCCGTTTAGTGAGGACACGGAGTATTGTAAACCCACCCCATAGTGACTGCCCGTACATGGAAATGGCATCCGGCTAGCAGATGTTGTACCCCCAGACGTCTGACCGCCAGCCATTCACGCCTGGCTGGAAACGGTGCTGCGTGTAAGCTCCTGAAGTTGATAGGAGGTCGAGGAAGTATGCTCAGTAAGCAAACATGTAGAAGCACTTTCAAATAATAGCACAAAGTGATCACCTGAATCAGTCAGTTGTTTATCATTGGAATACTTGCGTCAAACCTTTGAGTTTCAGCGTACCACCACATCCCTTTGTTATGCTATCGTACCAGTGTGCCTTAGAGGTGGGAAATCACCGCACCATTAAGGTGATAAAAGATAACCTGGGGGATAGCATTACTCAAATTACTATGCATTTTGTCATTTGTCGAGGACAACAGCCACATCATCCAAAGAGGTGCATTTGCCTTTTTTCAAGAAAGGGGCAAACAAGCAATCAAAAACATCCATCAATAATTCAGCCTTACTAGAATCTGCGCCACTAATCTCATATCCTTTCAGTCGAGCGTACACTGGCAAGAGGAGAGATCAACCGATGATAATCATTCACTATAGCTGTAACGATAAACAGCGGAAAACAACACGGATTGTTTATCACAAAACGACATACGTCACATATTAAACGGAGGGATACAAATTCAAGTAGTCTGTTCACACCGGAGGACGGTACACACCGACAGCTGGTCTTCCGGATACAAAAAAGCTCCATCTGGTATCTGGATAGTTGACTTATGACCGGAAGATTTATGACTGAGTCAACAAACATCCGATCCATTATTCAAGTGTGCAACATTTGAAATATTTAAAGTGGTCCTATAACCATCATCGAGAATACTTAGGTTGTCCGACAAAATAGAGGATATCGACAAATACACTCATTTGCAAATCAATTCGGTTTTCAAGGGAGATTCAAGTGAATCTCTCGTTTATGATGTTCTTCAACTGAATGTGCTGCACACAGGCCGCCTCATATTTCAATTGGTACGATATTCGAAATATCGCAGTATATTTTCATACAGGAGACTACTCACAAGGTTGCTGAAAACTCTTCGACAGCCCACGATCGATCTCGCCCTTCTTGGGGCTCATCAGGTAGGCGCAGTCCCCAAGTTTCCGTTAACCTTATGTTCTACTTGAACCCAAATTGGGCTGATTTCGACAAGTAAACTCATTTGCAAATCAATTTGGTTTTCACGGGAGACTCAAGTGAGTCTCTCGTTTAAGATGTTCTTCAACTGAATGTGCTGCACACAGGCCGCCTCATGTTTCAGTTGGTACGATATTCGAGATATCGCAGCATATTATCATTGATTGCAAATTGATTCGCAAATGAGTGTGGGCTGTAGAAGAGTTTTCAGCAACCTTGTGAGTAGTTTCCTTCATGAAAGTAGAGGATAGTTGATCACAATCAGCGAAAATGTCACCTAGCGAGGCTCCTTGACCATAGCAACTGGACAGGCGTTCACCGTAATATTCAGTTTTCCTTCAGAAGGGAGATGAAAGCACGTGTAGCAGGTTAATCCATCAAACTGACATGGATCATTAGGTTACCAGTGCTTAAAAATTCAACGACCAAAGTGGTTATACAGGTGAAAAATTCAATCCAGTTATTAGCTCACAATTTGGATACTTTTTTTCAGAAAAGCTTTGTACAAAACTCATCCAACGGTTATAAGTAAACATATGAGATATTAATAACAATACTAACTGTACAGTTCTTACTTCCCGGTATAATTTGGTAAGCAGTTTAATCGATGATTTAATGTGAATAACGAAGCCAATTTCGTATGCTGATTTCGTTTGAAATTCGGAAACAGCTCCAAACAAAACGGAAAGAAACGGCCTAACAGCTAGTGTCTATGGAGCTTTTCGCCCTACCAACTCGTCCGATTCTACAGAAACGAATTTTCAAAAATGCTTCGCTGTTTTGTGTATTGAGTTAAGCTGCGGAAAGTTCATGATATTTACAAACAGGAAACAACTGTGGAAAGTCCATCACTAGAAGGACCCAGAAAATCGATCCTGGTGAAATCACGCGAGCAATTATGTCCATATACTTGCCCGGAACGTTCCACTCTAGATAATTCAGGCGTTTTAGGTCCTTCGAAGCATCAAATGAAACTTTGCGTGCGGGAAATTAAAGTCTTAGAATAGTCAAGCCATAAATTTAGAAAATTCGCACATTTTTTTCGGCAGTTTTCATCGTGAATTAAAGAAACTTTTGGAAATTTTGTCGCAGAACGATTCAGAAGCATGTGCAGAAAATAATGGGTAAGACGCGCGAAAGCTTGCCACAAATTTCTTCCTTTGATCGATTTGTGATTCTGTTAGATTATCGACGACGCATTCGTTGAAGACAGTTATGATGAGGAAGTTTAAATAACATTTGCCTAAACGAAAGCTGACAATGTCAGAAAACTATTACTGTTACTATGCATACAACAAATCGGCTCAGTATGGTCAAAAAACTGAATATTCACAGTGCCCACTGCTATTCGTACTCATTTGTGAAAAATTTTTAGTTTATAAACAAGTCATTATTTTCAAATTGATTACTACAGTAATAATTAAACCAGTGAAATGTAGTTGCATCATTATGGTCCGCAGAACTTTCCTCCTGATAGTGTGGGTCCTCAAAATCCCCCCCCCCCGCAGGAAAAAGGGAGCCAGATATGTTCATAGCAGTAAGAGTCCAAAGGGTGCCAACGCCTTGTCACATACAAGTTCGTTCACAAATTCGACGACGTTTGTATTTCTGTTTTGTTTCATCTTACACACCAGCCGCTTTCTTTACTGTTGGGTCCAGTATGGGGGCGCTATTCTGCAGCTACGGAGAGTTGAGAAACAGATGTGCTTGGACCTACTGTGTAGATTGCAGTCCAACTCTGAAACCATATCCAGGGTGGATGTACTGCAGGCCTTATAAGAGTCCCAAAGCAACTGTGTTAGAAAGCGAAGGTGTAATGCAACTTCCAAGGCTGACCTGTACAGTGCTAAGCAATCACTTCATGTTTTCAGTATTGATTTTGCCTTGTGAGTGAAGTCAGGCTATGCTGAAAAGCTGAGAAGCACAGTAAAGCTGTTTTATCCGTATTGGGAACTATGAGCATCTCACGAAACTCAGAGAGTTTCTAACCTACGATCTCCCAGCCAGTTGGGGAACACTTAACCATTGGGCCACGAGCGGCTGATCAGCAGTGTGAGTAGCTCTCACACCTAGACACTACTTAGCGCCACTTATCATGATTCATAATTCTCCTTTTCGGACTGGCTGCATTAGGGTTGCCTCCCAGCTGAGAAGGCCTACGTAACACTCCTTTGGGGGGGGGATGTATTTTGTTGTCCCTCTGCCAAATAATCACCAGTAAAACAATGGACTGAGACCCACGGAGTACAGGTGTAACGGCGGATAGCATTGATGAGGTATGCGTGTAGTATGTGGTTTTCTGGTAACTCCGCCTTGCGTCTAATGGAAGGTGAGGTTTATTACGGGGCTGGTAGAACTGCTTTGCAGCGTTCGTCTGCAGGTGCGTGATAATCAGCAAATATCCACGAAAGTTCAAGAAGACGCGTGACGATGTTCAGTTTTTTAAAACAAGGTGCATGTGAGACGTTTACTTTCCTGTCCAATAGTGTGTAACTGTTTAGTTGGTGTTTGCTAATAAATGACTCCGCGGCGAAGGGCTTTCCTCCTTTCACAGGTACCTACGTCTCGTTTCTAATTCAGGAATCGAGTGAACGTCCGCAAGTAAAGTTTCATGCCTGAAACATTTAGTCTGTTCAAAACCAAAATATCTCTGCATTCGTTCGTTAAATGGCTGTTTTTTTTCTTAAATGACAATGATTCTATATAAATTACGTTCAGAAATGCTGAAGTTAATGACGTTTAGAGTCTCGCCCATCGTCGACTGCATGTGCAATTGATCGTTTTCCCAGGCTTTGATCAGTGATGAGTACGGGTACATCCCCAAACTGTAAGACGTGTGGTGCGTTGTCTGTAACCGGGGCAGATCCTTCTTAAGTCCTAGGACTTACCCGAATCCTCACGGGACAATTCTGGAAAAAATATCTTCTGTGAAGGGCTGGTCGTGGGATAATATCAATCTCATGGCGCTCAAACCTACTTGTCGTGTAAATTCTACTCCTTTGTATTTTCAGTCTGTCCGACGAACTCTGAATAGCTGTGTCACTTCCGTATACCAGCGGGCGTTCGCTCCATTACGCTTCCTGCTAACCTAACAGTAACTTTTCACTTGCGTAGGGTTTGTTTGCTGACAGAAAAATATCGTTGAAAACGAAGATCTTCCGCCACAAAACATGTCTGCTCATTTCGGAGTTCCATGTCGGTCAAAGCATGGACCTACTGGTCACGTGTGCAGCGATACTCAGAGCTGCACATGAGCTTGATTACTATTCATGAGCAAACAAGGGAACACGTACCACTCAACTCTAAATCGAACCTACACACACAAGATACTTCCGTTTGGGGGCCCAGCAATGGTTCGGAATTGAAAGACATTCTACTACTCACGGTTGATATCCGTGCAGTTCGTTACGGCCTGTCCTGAAACTCTACTGGTTAAGAATGGTTGGCTGCTCAACTGTGTCTGTATGGAACAACTCCACACGAAAACTCACTGTGAAAATGGTTGTAAAACCGCACAAGGGGTCACAAGTCAAGAGAAGCTCTCTCATAAACTCTCCAGTGGAATGGCCTTTTTCGGGAAAAGCCTTCTGTGAAGGTGCTGCTTCCGGCACTCGTTACCCGCTGTTTTCTTAAACATCAGAATGTTTACAGTTTATGATAGCTTAGTAGATTTACCAACAATATCCTCACCTTTTCTATCGAACTTCTAGATTGCATCCATGGAAATCCAAACTGCTTACAGTCCTGGCACCTGCAAGCGACGCCATCCAGGCCTCGTGTTCACCAGTCGATCAGCCCG